>QPMI01000582.1:0-164361 GCA_004431415.1 Cyanophora paradoxa | reverse complement strand
TGCAGGTCGAAGATGTGCAGGTCGTCCAGCAAGTGCACCGCGTTCGTGTGGCAACGCGAATCGGCCAGCTGCCCTCCTGCACGTGCGTCAAGAGATCCGAAGATCGATTTCGGCCGGGGAGGCGAAGCACGACAGCGTGCAATGTCACCGCACAGGCTCACTAATCCGCGAGTACGCGCGGCGGCCGCCCGGCGCCAGGCCGCACTCGGCTGGCTCTAGCGGAGTTGGAGCGAACCGTATAAAATCAGCGAAGTTGATCCCTGCACGAGGCATCCATCGCAAATCGCTCCGGACCTTGTGGCGAACGGCGGGCAACTCAAGGGACCGCTGACTAGTATGCGATGTTGATTCTGCGAACCTCGGTAGCGGCCGCTGGCTTTTGCTGCTCGGGTTTTGCCAAGGCGCACGCTCGAATCGGAGGCACGGCGCGTCGGCGAGAGCCGGCGAGATTCCCGGCGTGGTTGACATAGCGTGCGGCCAACGGTCCTCGGCAGGACGGGGCGGCCTGGCGCGCCGCGGCCAGGCGGCTTAGGAACGTATACCCCCGGCCGCGCAAAAAAATGGCCTTCGTGGGCGGCTCGGCGCTGGGGCGCGTAAGCAGCTCGCCCGGGATCGTCTTCAAGCCCGCAGCATGTCGCCGAGATCGGAAGTTGAGTGGCCCAGCGTTTCCGTCCGTCCGCTGCGAGGTGAGCCCACACGCCTTGCGCTACGCGCATACGCCGAGCAGAGACCGTTCCCGAGTGTAGAGGCGATTCGAAGCGGATACCGCGCGGGAGGCCGCGCCCAGCGTCCCCCGCCGGGCGTTCCTCGCCCTGGTCGCCGCTCTGCCGGCGCCGGCCCTGGCGCTGTCGACGGAGTTCGAAGCTCGCCTCGAGGAGAAGCTGAAGGTTAGCGGTCAGCGCGTGCCGTGCCGCATGCAGCGGCGCGTGCCGATCTGCTGCGCGGCGCGGCGCGCGCGGCGCGCAGGGCCTGCGCTTCGACCCGAGCAAGGTCGTGCGGAAGGAGAGCGGCCTCAAGTACTTCGACATCGACGTGCGCCGCGCCTATCGTCGCACCGCCAGCGCCGGCACGCGCCGCGGCCTGCGCCGCGGGCCTGCGCGGCGGCCGACGGCGCCGCGCGCGACAGGTCGGGAGCGGGGAGGCTCCCGCGGCGGGCACGCGCGTCTCCATCCAGTTCCTCTCCCGGCTGCAGGGCGCGCCCCGCCGCGCCGCCGCCCCTCCACCCGCCGCCAAACGGCCTCAGGCTTCAACGGGATCAAGCTGGACTCCACCGGGGACCACGCCAAGGCGCGCCGCCCCTGGAGGGCGCCGCAGAGCACAGGCGCGTGCCTGACGGCCCTCGAGACAGGACGGAGTGGCCGACCCCTTCACCTTCACCTACGGCAGCGGCGAGGCCCGCCACGGCGGCCCCGGGCCCGAGCCGCCGCTCGCTGAGCAACGCGAGCCAACGCCCGCTCAGGTCGTGCCGGGCCTGGAGGAGGGCCTGGAGGGGATGAAGGCCGGGGGCGTCCGCCGCATCGTTGTGCCCCCCGCCCTCGGCTACCGCTCCGAGAACGACGAGCCGCGGCCGCAGGACGCGCGCCCCTCCCCGCCCCAACCCTCCGCCCCGCCCACGCCGCCGGCAGTTCGCGGCGCGGCAGCGGCTGCGGTCGGTGCTCTACACGAACCGCGACGCGACGATCGTCTTCGACGTCGAGCTCGTCCGCGTCCGCTAGCCGCTGGCCACGCACGGAGGCGTGCCGCGCCCGAGGCCCCCCCACGGCCACGCGCTCTGACCCCCCGGCCCGAGCTCGCGAGCAACTCTCCCTCCCCCGCGCTTTTGTGAGCAGATTGCTCTCAGCTACGCGATCAAAAAGCGCCGAGCGTCGCTCGCGGTCGGAGGCCGGGGCCCTGGCCCTGGCCGGCGCCCCCTCGGGCTAGTCGGCCTCGAGGCGGAGCCAGACCTCGTTGCGGCGGGTCCAGGGGAGGCTGTACACGGCGTCGTACTGGGCGAAGCGCAGCACCGGCTCCTCCACCGCCCGCAGGCCCGCCGCCTTCACCATCCGCTCCAGCTGCCGCCGCCGCGCCGCCACGATCTGCACGGCGGAGGAGGCGGTTTGCGGAGAAGAGGGGGGCGGAGGGGGCGGCGCGGCGCGCGCGCCTCGGGGGTCGCCGAGCCCGAGAAGCGGATGGCCGCGATTCGCGAGACTGCGGCGCGGGCGCGCGGGGGACTGTGAGGGGGTGCGGGCGCGAGGGGGCGGGCGCGGGGGCCGCACAGTCGACGGGTACGACCTCGAGGTCGTCGTCGAGGGGCTCGGAGGCCCCCGCCGGGACGGGGTACGCCATGCGCTTGGGGGCGGGGGAGGCGGGGTCGGAGGGGACGGCGTAGATGACGGGGGCGGAGCGGGGCAGGCCCTCCCCCGACATCGAGTTGCCGTGCAGGTAGGCGTCCAGCGCCGAGAAGCCGGCCGGGCGCGCCGTGTACGCCGTCCGCACCACCTCGAACGCCCCGTACTCCCGCACCTGCCCCGCCCCTCAGCCCTCCAGGCCCGAGGCGCCAGGCCGGGGCGCGGGCCCCCTCCTCCCCATCCCCCCGTCCCTCTTCTAGGCTCGGGGGCTAGGCTTCTAGGCTAGGCTGACCTCGAAGCCGGGGTAGCGGCGGAGGAGGGTGTAGGGGGCCTGGGCGACGGCGCCGGCGCCAGGGGCGGAGCCCTCGAGGGGCGCCCCGCTGCCCGCCCCGAACATCTCGGAGAGCAGGTCCTGCAGGCCGCCCTCCGTCGGGC
Organism: Cyanophora paradoxa; assembly: GCA_004431415.1. Taxonomy (NCBI): domain Eukaryota; class Glaucocystophyceae; order Cyanophorales; family Cyanophoraceae; genus Cyanophora; species Cyanophora paradoxa. The sequence continues at coordinate 161,599 of QPMI01000582.1, read as the reverse complement.
CCGGCAGGCTGTCCCACCTGCCCCCCGCCCCGCCCCCGTCGCACCGGCTCCCAGCGAGCTCGAGGCAGGGGGGCGGCGGGGCGCACTTGTCGATGTGGCGGACGACGGTGCCCTCCGGGCCGAGCACGTACTCCGACGTCCTGCGAGCCGTTCAATCCCCCCTAGACGGGGGCCGGGGGAGGGTGGGCGACGGGGCCGGACCCCGTGAAGGCGAGGCGGGGCCGCCAGGGGAAGGGGGCGGTCATGGAGAGGGTCCACCGCGTCACCACCACGTCCTCGCCCCCCGCCGTCACGTCCGTCTGCCCCGCCCCGCCCCGCCTCGGCGCCCGCTCCGCGCCCCGGGCCGCCGGGCGCGGCGCGCGCACGTAGATGTCGTGCAGGTCGAGCTTGCTGTCCTTGAAGAAGGTCTGGAGGAAGGAGATGTTCTGACGGTACTTCCCGATCCCGTTGAATTTGTTGAGCGGGTCCTGCGCCGGCGCCCCGCCCGCCCCGTCGGGCCGCGCCCCGGTGCGCGGGCGCGCAGGCCGGGGCGGCGCGCGCCTGGAAGAAGACGTCCTGCGCGTAGATGGAGTAGTCCACGCTGTTGCCCGGCTGCAGCGCGCGTCAGCTGCGCCCCGGCGCCGTGCGGGCGGCGAGCCTGGGGCGCTCGCCTCGAACATGGACGGCAGCTCGTGCTGCGGGCGAGCGGCGGCGCCGCGTTAGATAGGCGGAGAGCAGCGCGGCGGCGCGAGGCGGGACCTTGAGAAGGTCGACGATGCGGGAGACGAGCTCGGGGTTCTTGGCGGGCCAGCGCGCGCGCCGAGCACGCCGCGCCCTCGAACACCGCCGCCCTCGCCGCCCGCCGCGCCGCCGACCGAACCACCACTCTGGTGCCCATGAAAGAGCGGCTCTGGACCGGCGCATGCCGCTGGGCCGAGGCCGGATCGACGCAGGCCCGCCCGCTCGGGCCTGCACGTGCGACGCCGCGGCGGGTCGGCGCTGCACCGGCGAGGGCGACAACTGCGCACGAAAGCTGTCAGAAGCGTCAGCGGGCCCCACGAAAGCGACGGACCGAACGCCATGGGGGGTATGATACGAGGGCGGCTCGGGGTAGTATAGCTACGTGTACGGTGCCGGTGCACCAGCGCTAGCGCTAGCGATGGGGTTATTGCCGCGCCGCCTGGCCGGCATCCTTTGCACAAGCAGGGGGGGCTCCGCCCCCCCCGCACCCCCCCCCCCTGCTAGCTGGCCAATCGGAATTGCGAGCGCAGGTATTCGTGGCCTAGCTATAGGTTTAAATAACCAATCACCAAGTCACCCGAGTTTTAGGCTGGGGCGTTTGGACTCGACTCGCCGTAGTAAGCGATTTCAACTCAAATGTTTTGACGTACCCCAGCGATGTTTTGGCTGTGTTCGGACCATGCACGGGTACATGGAGGCCCGGTACTATGCGGGCTGGCAAAGTGCATTTTTTTATGACTGAATTACAGCACTGGTCAGCCAAATTGCTGGCAGAATTTTGCTTTTTTCTTTCCCTTTAGACTCGCACCAGCCGTACTTCGGACTGTCCCTAATATGTTCAAAACTTACCACACAGCACGCCGGTCCAACAGGACCTGCGCCGGTGGATTGAGTAATTCCGAGTCCTTTTTGACCAATCAGGCAAATCGCTCGAGTTTTTGACTCGGACTTTTTGACTCGACTCGCCGTAGTATGCAAATTCCAACTCAACTTTGTGGGTACGGCGAGTTCTCGTTCGCGCTCGTACCCCGGCGACCTTGTGCGTGGCAGCGAGCGGCCTGAGCAGCCTGAGCGGCGAAGCGCACCAGCATCACTGTTAGCGCACCCAGAAGGATGCCTTGGCGGGCCGAGCGTCCCCTAGACCTGGGCGGTTACGGCAGTTAGTCGGCAGTTACCACGGCTACACGAGCGATTTGCGCCGGACGAGCCCAGCTCGGTTACAGGTACGCTATCGATATCAGAAACCACATTCGCCATGCCCGCGATTCCGTAGTTGACCCGCGCGAGACAGAGCAGCAACATCCGATGCGAGGAGCGCCTCACTGCGGCCTCGGGACATGGTGCGCTGACATAAGAAAGTATATGCGATCATGCGGGTGCGCCTTGGAGCGCCCGCGCTACCCGCCCTGGGGCGACTTGTGCCATTGACCGAGGTTTTTGAACAGTTCCTGACCCGCCGCAAGTGTGCAATTCCCATGCACAGCAAGCGTTCTTCCCTATGCGCATCAAGGTTTTGAAGCTCTCCCTTGCATGGTAGGCAAATCGCTCGTGTGAATCTGTTGCTGTTGCTAACCGCGCCTGCAGTACTTCCCTGCTCCTCGGCCGCCTGACGACGGGGGGCTCGCTCGCCGGCTGCGCATCGTCGTTTCTTGATGTACAGGTGCTATACTTCCTTTCCGTTCTCTTCTGCGACCATTTCGCCGCCGCCTGATGGACCACCACCACCACCCAGGCGCGGTCCTTCACCTCGGCGGCGGCCCCGGGCCGGAATCGCACGCAGCGCCATTCCGAGGCGTTCGTAGGCATGTTTACTAGCTTCTGGCACCGCTCGCCCAGCCCCCCCTTGTATGTAGCGCCCGCCCGTGTGGCCCGTGTCCAAGGCACCTCGACCTTTCTTTCGCGTGGGCGGCACTCTTTCTGGGCATGCAGCGGTGTTCTAATGCATGCACAAGGATGGAGAATCGCACCCAGGAGCACGAGCGGCACCGGGGCGGCGAAACCGCGCCGGATGGGCGGAAACCGCGATTCGAACGACCGGGACCGATCCAGCGGCAGGCCTGGCGCCCCGGCCCGTCTAGAGCTTGGTACACGCATCTAAAGCACGGGAAGAGCGTTGACGGAAGACGCGCGCCGCAGGATCGCCTTCGAGGAGCGTTTGTCTGCGGCGGGCGGCGGCAAGCGAGCGAGAGCGTCGAACATGCTTCCCGAGCACGCGGAGCGCGCGCAGGCCGAGCGCTGGAGCGAGCGGAGCGAGCTAGCCGGGCGGAAAGTTTGGGCGAACGTAGGCGGGGGGTAGTGCTGATAGGCGACACACGTGAGGCACACGTGCGCCTGGCCAATGACAAAGACCGTGAGGTCACGCAAGTCTTGATTAAAAGAATTATATATTTGGTTATATACGGTTAACTGCATATATTTGTTAAATATATGCAGCCACCGGCAGGAGCTGACTCGGGCCGGCGTGCTGTGCCAGTGGCAGCCTCCGGTGACCGGTACCGAGTTTCAAATTCCAGCTGGGCGGTCTAGTAGGGCTGGGTTCAGTCACTGTCAGTCAAAGTCAGAGGTCTGACTGACCCGACTGAGTCAACAAATTGGCCGACTGAGGTTCTTCAGTCCATACAAAACCCTGCTGGAGCGTGCCCCCTGTGGCTTTTTCCATCTGAAGCTCGACGTGGATCGACCTAAAAAGGATCTTCTGTCGCTTACCTCCAGAAAAACAACGAAATCTGAACAAAACCGCCGCGCCAACGAGGCTAACGGGGCCGAATTCCTTTCACAAGTGTTCTTAAGCTTTGCTCGCCTAATCACTCCCTAGAGTCCCTACTGCCCGCGCACTGTGCTTGGCAACTTAGATATCGATGGATCGCATCTGGGTCATTTCCGGGTCATTTTCCTCAGTTTTTGCACGGTAGCCTGACTGAACCGTTACGAGTTGGGCGCTAGGAGCAAAGTTTCCTGGCCCTGTGGGGCGAACTCGGGAGTGGCAGAGATTTGGCAGAGATTTGGCAAGATCCTGGCCTGGGAGACTTGACTCACGCCAATGGGATTTGCGAATGGATATACATTTCCATGCTGAAAAGCAAAAAACGCTGAGTTAAAGTATACTATTACGTGCTAGCTATATATCACAAACATTGCCAAATCTTTTAGCCAATGCAACAAATCTGATAATTCCGGTACTAATTTGACTTGGAAGGTGTTCCCAGTCTAAAAACTCGCCGAGTTTGGTCAATAGACTTGACTCGGAAAAAGTTTGTATGGCGGAAACTGCGCCTAAGGCCCATAACTCGTAGCGAACCTCGGTTGACTGATTCAGTCACAGTCAGGGGGGCTGAGCGACTGGGTCGGGTTCGCATACTTAGCTGGAAAAATGCAGTGCGTGGATTCGGGGTACATCGGATCTGGGAAGGAAAGAGCCTTCAGGCAGAAGCAGTGCGAACGTAGGTACCGGGCGATAATTTAGAATTAGAAATTAAGGCTGGAGTCGGGAAACCGCCGACCGTCAAAAACCGGTTCGGTGCTTCGTCCACGTCCCGGCGGCGCCGGCGCCGGCCCGCCCGCGCGGCGCCCGGGCCCATGCAGTCATGCGCATGCGCATGCGCAGCAGCGCAGGCCGGGCGCCCGGCCGGCGCGCGGCGCCCCGGCCCCGGGCCCGGGGCCGGGCCCGGCCCGGCCGGCCCGCCCGGGCCCACGGCCGCGGCCGCGGCCCGGCCGGTCCGGTCTGGCCGGCCAAGCCTGGCCGCAAGCCAAGCCGGGCCCCAGAAGCCCGGGCCGGGCCGGTGCCGGCTGGCCGGCTTGGCGCTACCACCCGTACCCGGGGAGCATGCCAGGAAGATCGACCTGGGAGAAATGAATCGCTTTCTTGTTCTTCAAGCGAGAGGGGGGGGGAAAAGAGCACTCGAAATTGATTGTGAACTTGCAGGTCCCCGCCTGAGGTCCTCAACTTGGCAATGCCAGGTGCGGCTCGCCCGATCTTGACCGAGTATTAATATTCCCCAAACACATGTACACTCAAGCACGAGGGCGCGTCGTGGGGGCGCCAGGCCCTCGCCCGATTCAAATCTCTCGATTGATTGTAAGCGTGCAGGTCCTCCGGAGTCCGGCCTGCGTGAGGCACTCTCCGCCCGGTGTGGCTCGCCCGATCTCACCCAATTATTGAATTGTGTTCTCAAACTAAATCGAGCGCGAAAGCGCGTCGTGGGGGAGCCAGGCCCTCGCTCGATTATTCTCTCGGGATTGATTGTGAACTTGCAGGTCCCCCGCCTGAGGTCCTCAACTTGGCAATGCCAGGTGCGGCTCGCCCGATCTTGACCGAGTATTAATATTCCCCAAACACATGTACACTCAAGCACGAGAGCGCGTCGTGGGGGCGCCAGGCCCTCGCCCGATTCAAATCTCTCGGATTGATTGTAAGCGTGCAGGTCCTCCGGAGTCCGGCCTGCGTGAGGCACTCTCCGCCAGGTGTGGCTTGTGTCGCATCCGACATTATAGCGGATGCTCATTTACATGTGAGCCGCTAGGGCTCTAGATCACGTCAGCCTTCGAGCTGCTGGACCGACGGCGCCTAGGCTAGTTAGAGCGCCGCGGTCACTTGTATTTGTGTCGGGGTACGCCGTATCTGGACGGGTACACCCAGTGAGTTGGATCTTAGCGACGACAGCAGTGACACTCGCCATTCCCGCCTGCCGAGCTTGCACTCCGCACGGGCTTCCCGCGCGCCCGATTAGACACACTAATATCGCACGCGACAGCTTGCCCAATCTCGCCCGAATCACTATCAAGCTGAAAAGTCGTTTAAATGCGCAGCCCGCTGCAGGTCGCCGAGGGCCCTTCGGATCCATCCAAGTCACTGAGGGGGCGAGGGCGCGAGGCTCGTTCGGGATGCCTTCGAGGGCGACCCTGGCCCGCCGGGTGCGTTTATCCGTATCTACTAATCAATATCAAGCTGAAAAGTCGATTAAATGTGCAGCCCGCTGCAGGTCGCCGAGGCCCTCCGTCCAAGTCACTGAGGGGGGGAGGGCGCGAGGCTCGTTCGGGATGCCTTCGAGGGCGACCCTGGCCCGCCGGTGCGTTCATCCGTATCTACTAATCAATATCAAGCTGGAAATTCGATTAAATGTGCAGCCCGCTGCAGGTCGCCGAGGGCCCTCCGTCCAAGTCACTGAGGGGGTGAGGGCACGAGGCTCGTTCGGGATGCCTTAGAGGGCGACCCTGGCCCGCCGGTGCGTTTATCCGTACCTACTAATCAATATCAAGCTGAAATTCGATTAAATGTGCAGCCCGCTGCAGGTCGCCGAGGGCCCTCCGTCCAAGTCACTGAGGGGGCGAGGGCGCGAGGCTCGTTCGGGATGCCTTAGAGGGCGACCCTGGCCGCCGGGTGCGTTTATCCGTATCTGCTAATCAATATCAAGCTGGAAATTCGATTAAATGTGCAGCCCGCTGCAGGTCGCCGAGGGCCCTCCGTCCAAGTCACTGAGGGGGCGAGGGCGCGAGGCTCGTTCGGGATGCCTTAGAGGGCGACCCTGGCCCGCCGGGTGCGTTTATCCGTATCTGCTAATCAATATCAAGCTGGAAATTCGATTAAATGTGCAGCCCGCTGCAGGTCGCCGAGGGCCCTCCGTCCAAGTCACTGAGGGGGGCGAGGGCGCGAGGCTCGTTCGGGATGCCTTAGAGGGCGACCCTGGCCCGCCGGGTGCGTTTATCCGTATCTACTAATCAATATCAAGCTGGAAATTCGATTAAATGCGCAGCTTCTCCTTCGCAGAATGATTGCACCAATCCGTCAACTTCTGGAGAGTGCGCCAATCCGTTCAACAAAGTCCGCAGTTCCAGCCAGTGCCAACCAGCTCAAGGTTCGAGCTGCGGGACACATTCGTCTCTTCTTCGGACCTGCGTTACCCTCTCCCAGATATATATATGCACTTTAGCTAGATCTACGCAGGAGGTATTCTGTGTGACAGCTTATTCTAGCCAAACTTATTCAGCTATATGTGTGATTGAATTTAAACATTAAAACAAAGCTCTATAATAGCGACACGCTGCTGGAATGAAAAGAACGAGCGGGCCAGTTTGCAACATTCGCTATTACACCGACCTCTATTACACCGACCCCTATTACACCGACCCCTATTACACCGACCCTATTACACTGACATGCTCGGAGTAATCGCCCGTGGGAAAACACCGACCTCGTCGGTGTACTAAAGGTCGGCGAAGCACTATTACTCAGTCGGCGTACCAGCACATGATCTCCCAGTGTCAAGCGCCATCGTACCCCTCGAGCAATATGCTAAGCACCCGGCCCCCTAGCAATTGCGTCCGTAGAGACCCTGTGCCGTCTGCACAGCGGCTCGCCAGTCTCCGCAGCGTCCAGGCCCCGACGCCCATCTCCAAAGAGCCCCTCCCGCCCTCCATGCTCCCCGTCTCTCAGGCGCCATCGTACCCTCGAGCAATATGCAAAGCACCCGGCCCCCTAGCAATTGCGTCCGTAGAGGCCCCATGGTGTTTGGACAGCGGCCCGCCAGTCTCCGCAGCGTCCAGCCCGACGCCCATCTCCAAGAGCCCTCCCGCCCCTCCATGCTCCCCCGTCTCTCAGGCGCCATCGTACCCCTCGAGCAATATGCAAAGCACCCGGCCCCCTAGCAATTGCGTCCGTAGAGGCCCCATGGTGTTTGGACAGCGGCTCGCCAGTCTCCGCAGCTTCCAGGCCCCGACGCCCATCTTTGAAGAGCTCTTCTCGCCTCTTCATCATGATCATGCACCCCATGTCCCAGGCGCACGTGATTTCAATCAATGAGTGATATACTATGATATCAGGCTTCTTTTAAGCTTTATATTCATCTTTTATGCTTTTCTAGACTGGTCGCCATGGCTCGGGTTTGATGAGTCAGCTGGTCATGATCACTGAGTGATTCGACATGTTGAGGATTTTGTCGCATCGGAACATCTCGTTGGCTCTTCTTCGAAAAAGAGCAATTTTGAACCCCGACATCTTTACATATTCTGAAAGCTCTTTAAAGGGCGTTCAAACGATATATTTAGCTGTCATAGAACTACACCTCGTCAACAGAAATTCAAAGTTGAAGGAAGGCTCAGCAGCTGCACAGGTGCGATGCAAGACAACATCTTGCACATGCAGGCTCCTGGACGAACAACAGCTATACTATCTAGACATATCATTAACAGTCGTTGAAAAGGCTACATAACGTTGTGCTAGCATGTTTTGGTACGACATTAATATTCTGACCAGAGGATCCGGATCCGCGGCCGGACTGCAGCACTAGCGTTCAAGATATCGACGCTGCACGTGTGCTGCAGGTTAAGCTGCAGCTCGATAGCACCGACACACAGCAGGCAACGATAGCTCCTCTAGATCTGCGTCGACTACAAGAAGCTTAAGGGCCCATTTGCGCATGCCTAAACCGTGCGCACGCGTTCCCGAACCCAGCCTGCGCCCTTAGCCGCTGCCCCGCCCCGAGAACCTCCCTTGCAATTAATTGCCCCCTCCAGCTCGCCACCTCCCGCCCAACTCCGCCCCTCACGCCGTCGCCGGGCCCACCGTACCTCGCCCTCCATCGCAGCCCCATGGCCAGATATCGATCCTGAACCCCCGCCTCCCCCACCATCAGCGTCGACGTCAGCGAATGCCCGAACCCAGGCCCCCCTTCACCCCTCTCTCGCTCGCCTAGTTGCCCCAGCCCCGCGCCCCGCCCCTAGGCCTCCAGCCCTTTGCCGGCGCCCATGGTGTCTCGAGCTCCGGTCCGTCCCCATGCGTCCCACCCCCCAATGCGCCACCCCCTCTCACTCCTTCCGTATGCCGAACCCGGCTGCCCACCCGACGAATTCGAAACCTTGGCCTCGCCCAATCTCATCGTAGATTATCACCTGTGGGGGGCGTCCTCCGTCGGCTACTCATGATCACTGCGCGGGTGCTCTCAGCGCCCTTCCCACCTCTCTGTCTGCTGGGTCTGAAGCCCTGGGGAGTCGGGGCCAGTGACGGCAGGAGCCCTGGGCAGGCTAGTATACGTATATTTGGCCACCTAAGGAGTAGGTAGGAGTCTGTACTGCGGTGTTCCTGAATATACGACGCATCACGGGGAAAAAAAGAACAGTACTAGTCATAGGCATCATTCGCATACGTATACGGTACACGTGCAAACGCTTTGAAACAGAAACCTATATGCGTTTTAAAGCGCTTCAGGTCCGCAGCTCTGGATAATGAGGCCCGATCGCCCTTTCTGCTCGTGGTTCGAGGTTCGAGGCCTAGGGGCGCGCGGCGGGGCCGGGGCAGCGAGGGTGGGACCCAGCGAATACATCAGTAAGGACCGCGATGTCTTTAATTTAGATCTAGATCATCTACCCGCCGACGTGCCCTGGTAGTGCCCTCGCAGGGCGTCAGTGGGTGGGGGGTCGGGCCCGGGCCGCGTACCGGGGGTACGCGGTTCGAGGGGCGGCGGGGGCAGCTTGCCCCCGGCTAACCCCCTCTGTACCCCCCTGAAGGGATCTGGCGCGCCCCGCCGTGAGGCCGTAGGCGAGGCGAGAGCGTCAGCGCGAGATCGAGCGGCCTGCGCTCGCCCTGCGACCCAGCGCAGCCTTCGCATCGGCCGATGGGGCGGCGCCCCCGGCGCGGGCCCAGGCGCACCGGCGTGCTGTGCAGGGGAAGCCTCTTGCCGCTCGCCGCGCCGATACAGGGCCCGAGAGCTGCAGCGCAAATAGGGACGCATCAGCACGGCAAGGCTCCCGTCTCCGCCCCCTCCCCCGCCTCTCCTCTCTCGCCCCCCTCCCCCTCCCCGCCCCCTCCCTCCTACCCGCCCGCCGTCCCCCTCTAGGGGCTCGGGGCGCACCTCTGTACCCCCCTGAAGGGATCTGGCGCGCCCCGCCGTGAGGCCGTAGGCGAGGCGAGAGCGTCGGCGCGAGATCGAGCGGCCTGCGCTCGCCGCGGCGCCCTGCGACCCAGCGCAGCCTTCGCATCGGCCGATGGGGCGGCGCCCCCGGCGCGGGCCCAGGCGCACCGGCGTGCTGTGCAGGGGAAGCCTCTTGCCACTCGCCACGCCGATACAGGGCCCGAGAGCTGCAGCACAAATCGGGACGCATCAGCACGGCAAGGCTCCCGTCTCCGCCCCTCCCCGCCTCTCCTCTCTCGCCCCCTCCCTCCGCCCCCCCCCCCCCCCCCCCCCCCCCCCCCCCCCCGCCGTCCCCCTCTAGGGGCTCGGGCGCACCTCTGTACCCCCCTGAAGGGATCTGGCGCGCCCGCCGTGAGGCCGTAGGCGAGGCGAGAGCGTCGGCGCGAGATCGCGCGGCCTGCGCTCGCCCTGCGACCCAGCGCAGTCTTCGCATCGGCCGATGGGGCGGCGCCCCCGGCGCGGGCCCAGGCGCACCGGCGTGCTGTGCAGGGGAAGCCTCTTGCCGCTCGCCGCGCCGATACAGGGCCCGAGAGCTGCAGCGCAAATCGGGACGCATCAGCACGGCAAGGCTCCCCTCTCCGCCCCCTCCCCCGCCTCTCCTCTCTCGCCCCCCTCCCCCCTCCCCGCCCCTCCCCCCCTTCCCCGCCCGCCGTCTCCTCTAGGGGCTCGGGGCGCACCTCTGTACCCCCTGAAGGGATCTGGCGCGCCCCGCCGTGAGGCCGTAGGCGAGGCGAGAGCGTCGGCGCGAGATCGAGCGGCCTGCGCTCGCCCTGCGACCCAGCGCAGCCTTCGCATCGGCCGATGGGGCGGCGCCCCCGGCGCGGGCCCAGGCGCACCGGCGTGCTGTGCAGGGGAAGCCTCTTGCCGCTCGCCGCGCCGATACAGGGCCCGAGAGCTGCAGCGCAAATAGGGAAGCATCAGCACGGCAAGGCTCCCGTCTCCGCCCCCTCCCCGCCTCTCCTCTCTCGCCCCCCTCCCCTCCCCCCCCCCCCCCCCCCCCCAACACCCCCCCGCCGTCCCCCTCTAGGGGCTCGGGGCGCACCTCTGTACCCCCCTGAAGGGATCTGGCGCGCCCCGCCGTGAGGCCGTAGGCGAGGCGAGAGCGTCGGCGCGAGATCGCGCGGCCTGCGCTCGCCCTGCGACCCAGCGCAGTCTTCGCATCGGCCGATGGGGCGGCGCCCCCGGCGCGGGCCCAGGCGCACCGGCGTGCTGTGCAGGGGAAGCCTCTTGCCGCTCGCCGCGCCGATACAGGGCCCGAGAGCTGCAGCGCAAATCGGGACGCATCAGCACGGCAAGGCTCCCGTCTCCGCCCCCTCCCCGCCTCTCCTCTCTCGCCCCCCTCCCCCTCCCCGCCCCCTCCCCCCCTTCCCCGCCCGCCGTCCCCCTCTAGGGGCTCGAGGCGCACCTCTGTACCCCCCTGAAGGGATCTGGCGCGCCCCGCCGTGAGGCCGTAGGCGAGGCGAGAGCGTCGGCGCGAGATCGAGCGGCCTGCGCTCGCCCTGCGACCCAGCGCAGCCTTCGCATCGGCCGATGGGGCGGCGCCCCCGGCGCGGGCCCAGGCGCACCGCCGTGCTGTGCAGGGGAAGCCTCTTGCCGCTCGCCGCGCCGATACAGGGCCCGAGAGCTGCAGCGCAAATCGGGACGCATCAGCACGGCAAGGCTCCCGTCTCCGCCCCCTCCCCCGAATCTCCTCTCTCGCCCCCCTTCCCCCTCCCCGCCCCCTCCCCCCCTTACCCGCCCGCCGTCCCCCTCTAGGGGCTCGGGGCGCACCTCTGTACCCCCCTGAAGGGATCTGGCGCGCCCCGCCGTGAGGCCGTAGGCGAGGCGAGAGCGTCGGCGCGAGATCGCGCGGCCTGCGCTCGCCCTGCGACCCAGCGCAGCCTTCGCATCGGCCGATGGGGCGGCGCCGGCGCCCCCGGCGCGGGCCCAGGCGCACCGGCGTGCTGTGCAGGGGAAGCCTCTTGCCGCTCGCCGCGCCGATACAGGGCCCGAGAGCTGCAGCGCAAATAGGGACGCATCAGCACGGCAAGGCTCCCGTCTCCGCCCCCTCCCCCGCCTCTCCTCTCTCGCCCCCCCCCCCCCCCCGCCCCCCCCCCCCCCCCCCACCCCCCCGCCGTCCCCCTCTAGGGGCTCGGGGCGCACCTCTGTACCCCCCTGAAGGGATCTGGCGCGCCCCGCCGTGAGGCCGTAGGCGAGGCGAGAGCGTCAGCGCGAGATCGAGCGGCCTGCGCTCGCCCTGCGACCCAGCGCAGCCTTCGCATCGGCCGATGGGGCGGCGCCCCCGGCGCGGGCCCAGGCGCACCGGCGTGCTGTGCAGGGGAAGCCTCTTGCCGCTCGCCGCGCCGATACAGGGCCCGAGAGCTGCAGCGCAAATCGGGACGCATCAGCACGGCAAGGCTCCCGTCTCCGCCCCCTCCCCCGCCTCTCCTCTCTCGCCCCCCTCCCCCTCCCCGCCCCCTCCCCCCTACCCGCCCGCCGTCCCCCTCTAGGGGCTCGGGGCGCACCTCTGTACCCCCCTGAAGGGATCTGGCGCGCCCCGCCGTGAGGCCGTAGGCGAGGCGAGAGCGTCGGTGCGAGATCGAGCGGCCTGCGCTCGCCCTGCGACCCAGCGCAGCCTTCGCATCGGCCGATGGGGCGGCGCCCCCGGCGCGGGCCCAGGCGCACCGGCGTGCTGTGCAGGGGAAGCCTCTTGCCGCTCGCCGCGCCGATACAGGGCCCGAGAGCTGCATCGCAAATCGGGACGCATCAGCACGGCAAGGCTCCCGTCTCCGCCCCCTCCCCCGCCTCTCCTCTCTCGCCCCCCCCCCCCCCCCCCCCCCCCCCCCCCCCCCCCCAACACCCCCCCGCCGTCCCCCTCTAGGGGCTCGGGGCGCACCTCTGTACCCCCCTGAAGGGGTCTGGCGCGCCCCGCCGTGAGGCCGTAGGCGAGGCGAGAGCGTTGGCGCGAGATCGAGCGGCCTGCGCTTGCCCTGCGACCCAGCGCGGCCTGGGCATCGGCCGATGGAGCGGCGCCCTCGGCGCGGGCTTAATGGCACCGGCGTGCTGTGCAGGTGAAGCTAGGCCTCGTGCAGCCGTCGCAGCACGATTCGATCTGCAGCATGTAGGAGGCCGTCAGCGGCGCTCGGCGCAGGCGGCGGCGAGGGCTGGGAAGACCCCCGAACGAGATTTAGCATGCTGTTAGAAGGTCGCGCTGGCCCAGTCAGTCCACGTGCGCGTATCCGTGAGCCAGGAGCACGAATGGACCTGCTTTGGGACGTCAGCGGCGCGCGGCACACGGAGCTGCGAGGGCGGCGCAGGACGACGCTCCGCAGAGAACGTACATTGCATATGTCGAGTGCGCGTGCTCCAGACCCAGGCTGTAGCGGTGAATGAGGAGGCCCGGCTGTCAACAAACGCACAGATTGTGCGCAGGGCAAGGGGGGAGCGCGCCATGGAGAACGGAGCTCGCCACGCAAAGAGCTCTCTGCGGAGAGTGCGTTGGCAAGCGGCTGAGGTCATGAGCGACCGGGGCGCACGTAGCGGTGATCGCTGGCTCGTGCGCGGCTTCTGGGCCCGGGAAAACGGCAAGGCGCGGCCGCTCCGGACGCGCAACTACGCATCTATAGCGTACATGAAGTTCGGGGATCGTGCGCACGGCCCCGTGCCTGTCGTCTGCGTGCCAAACGCCGTGACAAGGCGAGCCGACCGCGGGGCGAAAAGGACGGAGGGCTTCGTCGAGACTGGAACTGGAGAGCATGCGCGCCGATTCAAAGCGAGTGCTGCTAGCGCCGAGCCCACGCGCGCCCTTGGAGCCGAGCTCCAGGCACAGGTTTCGAATCGCGGCACCCCCCGGTGCTCTCTTCCCCCCCCCCTCTCGCTTGAAGAACAAGAAAGCGATTCATTTCTCCCAGGTCGATCTTCCTGGCATGCTCCCCGGGTACGGGTGGTAGCGCCAAGCCGGCCAGCCGGCACCGGCCCGGCCCGGGCTTCTGGGGCCCGGCTTGACTTGCGGCCAGGCTTGGCCGGCCAGACCGGACCGGCCGGGCCGCGGCCGCGGCCGTGGGCCCGGGCCGGGCCCGGCCGGGCCCGGGCCCCGGGGCCGGGGCCCGGCGCGGCGGCCGGCCCCGGCCGGGGGCCGGGGCTAGGGCTGTGGTCGCTGGTGGTCGCTTCGCTCGCGAGGTCCCAGAGGCCGCTACGCTCGGCGTTTTCCGCCAGCGACCCCTCCTCGCTCGGCGTTTTTTGTGGCCGACAGGCGCCAAAAAAAGCCCCACCCCGCTTTTTTCTCATCTGAAGGTCGACGTAGGTCGGCGTAGCCGATCAATCTTGCTAAATTCCGACTGTTCAACGGTTTTCAAGCATCCAGACGCCCCGTTTCGCCCAAAAGCAGCCTGCAAGCCGCCTGCGGCTGGCCTCAATCTCGCTGAAATCGACGCATGGCTCGCAAAACCAAGCATTAAACCTGAGTTTGCGGCTTAATTATAAGAGCTTGTACGAACAAACTTAGCGGAACAGATAGGTTTTCGATCGGTTTTCAGCATTTTTTCGTCAGGTTTTGGCGGTACCCCCAGCTGAGCGACGGGCCAGCGACGGGTGCCGCTCGCGGCGCTATAGCGGCCGCTGGGCCCGGCCCCCCCCCAGCGAGCACAGCTCTAGCCGGGGCCCGGGGCCCGGGGGCCGGGGCGCCGCCGCGCCGGCCGGGCGCCCGGCCTGCGCTGCTGCGCATGCGCATGCCTGCATGGGCCCGGGGCGCCGCGCGGGCGGCGCCGGGACGTGGACGAAGCACCGAACCGGTTTTTGACGGTCGGCGGTTTCCCGACTCCAGCCTTAATTTCTAATTCTAAATTATCGCCCGGTACCTACGTTCGCACTGCTTCTGCTTGAAGGCTCTTTCCTTCCCAGAACCGATGTACCCCAAATCCCACGCAACTGCACGCAGACGGCTGAGTTCACGAATACCTGGGTCAGGGTTGGAGCCTGACTGAACCCAGCACTAGCCGGTAGTGAAGTGAACAGGTAGTATTATAAACTAGTTATACAGTTAATGGCTTGCATGCGCAGGCTAAGCTCGCCCGGCCGTCAGCTGCAGTGCATGCGCACGTCACACGGCGTGCCCCCGCGCGCCCCTGGGGCCCGGCCGGGCCGGCCCATGGCCGCGCCAGGATCCGGATCGAACGTACGCGTGCGCATGCCAGCTGCAGCACTAGTATACTAGTGCTGGTACGTATACGTATACGTTTACGGTGCCGCAGTGCCGCGGCTGCGGCCGATGTCTTGAATGAAATTGGAGAGGCAAGCGCTAGCAGTACTAGAACTATAACTAGAACTAGTGCCGGCCCTGCAGCTGCAGCAGGAGGGGGCCAGGCGCGCACGGGGATCCGGAGTTCGAGCGGGGCGGGGGGGATCCCGGAGCTCGAGCCAGGCGGGGCGGGCCGCGGGCCCGGTCAGGCGCCGGCGAGGGCGCGCTCGAGGGAGGCGATGGAGCCGGTCGAGGGGCGCCTCCCCCCCGCGCTCAGGCTCGAGCCGGGGCGGCCGAGCGCGGGGCCGGGCGGGGCGGGGCGGCCCGGGGTGGAGGGCGGGCGCCCCGGGGCCTCGCCCCCGTACAGGTAGCTCATGATCGCCTCGAGGTCCGCCGTCGACGCCTCCAGGCCCTGCCCCGCGCCCCGCCGGCGGTCAAGAGGCGGCGGGCGGGCCCCGGAGGGAAGGAGGGCGCACGAGGAGGAACTCCTGGCGGCGCTCGAGGGCGGCCTGCGAGGCTGCGTGGCTCCCCACGGCGCCCGCTGGCTCTGCGAGCGCCCCGACGCCGCCCGCGACAGCCTCCGCGAGGCCCGCCGCCCCGCCCCTCCTCCGCCCCCACCCCCGCCCGAGGGCTCCCCGCAGCCGCCGGCGCCGGCGAAGGCTCGAGGGGCCCGCTTTCGGGTGCGCCCTGGGAGGCTCTGGGCGGCCGAGGCCGCTGCTGCTGCCGCCGCCGCCGCGGCTACCGCGGCCTGCTGCCGGCGGAGCAGCGCGGTGCGGATCAGCTCGTCCTCCTCCTCCTCCTCCTCCTCGTCCTCGAGGGTTCTCGCCGGGGCACGCCGCGCTGCCTCCGCCGCCCGGCGGGCCTCGGAGGCGGCGTGGGCGGCGGCGGCGGCCTCGCGGGCGCGGCGCAGCTCGCGGGGGTCCTCAGCCCCCGGCGCGTCCTCGGCCCCCGCCCCGAAGAGCTCGACGGGGTCGTGCGACGAGCTCCGCGGCCGCTCCCGCCCCGCAGGCCTCTCCTCTCCGCCCTCGCCCCCCCGCTCGAACGCCCGCTCGGGCGGCCGCGCGGGGTGCCCCGGGGGCTTGACGGAGGAGCCGCCCCGGGGCGGCGAGCGCTCGGCTACGGGCGACGGCTCCGGGTCTTGCGCCTCCTCCCGCTCTGTGCCGCAGACGCTCAGCAGCTCCTCCGCATCGTCCTCGGCGATGGTCATGCCACGAGCTGTCGGTGCCACGGACGGAGCCTGCCCTGCTGCCGCCACGCCCGCATCGATTTCGACGCCGCGCACGGCGCCTCCGGCGAGCGCGGGCTCGCGCGCTCACTCAGGTCGTCGGGAGGCCTCGGCGTATCCACGTTGCTTGCTGCATGCGCAACCAGGGACCGCGAGAGCCGCAGGCGCATCCGTTCTTTCACATGCTCTTCGTCCGCCTCCGCCTCGCCAGGCCGCTGCGGCGCCCTTAAGATGGGATCACACGAAGCGCACTGCGCATGCGCACGACTTCCTCGATAAAGTCTGCATGCGCCGCATCGCCAGCCGCGCTCGAGGCTGGTCGCTCCAAGCCAAGCGCCCAGGCTCCGGCGGGCGGTTGCTGAGCTTGTGGAGCCGGTATGGGCGAAGGCGAGCTCGTGCTCTCAGAGTGATCGGAGAGGTCGTCGGCTTCCCCCTGCCCGCGCGCGCGGATGTGCTTCATGAAGCCCTTCACAAACTGATGGCGCTGTCACAGCTATAGCTAGTATTACGCAGCTGTACCGCTTGCCACCGTCGCCACGGCTCACTATGGGGCCGCATGCGCAAGCTGAAGACTCCTCGTGTCACGGAACTCGGCACCCCCCCTCGAGCTTGAGGCAGTGCCTCGCACTGCGCATGCGGCATGCCTCGCAGTGCCTCTTGATGCAGAAGGCCGGGCGCCCTGCAGCTGAGAGGGGTCGCTCGCTGCGACTGGCCTGACGAGTGTGCATGCGCTCCGATCCGCGGAAAGCTTCAAGCGCGCACGTGCACGCACGTTAGCGCTCGCTGAAAAAAGCGGTTCAATATTAATATTCACTGTACTGGAACTCGAGGGAGGCGGTGCGGGAGCGATCTAAAAAGGAGCGAGCTAGCTGAATAACCCAGAGGAAGATCGCAACGGGTGTCCTACGATGGTAATGTACAGAGGAGCCGACCGAGGGTCGCAGTTACGGAGGGAGGTACATGCGCCTGGAGGGCACTGAGACGATGCGCTTCTCGGGCAGGAGGTACGCCGTCAGCTTCCCGCCGTAGACCGCGCCCGTGTCCAAGCCCTGCGCGCGGGTCAGGCGCTGCGGGCTTTGAATTAGGCTCGGGGCGGCGCGGGGGCGGACAACGGCGTGGGGCCAGAGCTGGAGGCCGCGGGCTGCGTCGTGCCCGAAGAGGACGAGCTCGGGGCCGCGCCACTCGCCGGCCCAGGGGACCCCGTCGTGGCCCCGCGGCGACGGCGTCCCGTCCTGCGTGATCACCCGCATGTACTGCAGGGAGGGCCCCAGCCGAGCCGTCAGCCACGGCGGCTCGTGGCCGGCGGGCGATTCGGGCTCACCATCATGTCGATAGGGCGCTGCCATCGCAGGGGCAGGCCGGGCGCCAGCCCCGCGTGGACCACGACGCACGGGCCGAGACCGTTGAAATTTGCTTCTGGCGCGGCTCCATGAGGGTACAGCGCGGGGAGCGGCGGCTGCGGCACGAACCGGGGTTCACGCCGTTTCGCGAAATGGTGGAGCCGATGGTGAGATAGTAGGGCAGCGAGGAAAGGTACTCCCAGTCTTCTTCCTTCAGCGTCGTTGCGATTTTTTTGTGCTTGGCGCTGATGTCCAGGCCAGAGCCGGGGTTCATCCACGCCTGCGAGAGCGTGAGCACGAGAACAAGAGAGGCTTTGGGGCCCACTTGGCGCACGTGGCGAACGCGTAGCGTAGCCTCATCGTGGTTGCCGCGTACGCTTAACGCATCGATCTCCCGTGCTAGCTGTAGCACCGCCTGCGAGTCCGGACCCTTCGCCACCAGATCACCGACGAAGATGACACGGTCTGTTGCTGGAGAGTAGTCGCACTCCTTGAGCAGATCCTGTTCGCGAGAAAGGAAAAGAAAGGTCGGAATGGCGGCCCCAGGACAGCCGCAAAGAAGGCGCGCAGGGTCGGTTGGCACGCGGACCTGCAGTTCGTCGATGCAGCCGTGAACGTCGCCTATGAAGATGAGGCGCTTGTTGTAGTCTTCCGCAGGAAGCGCTGTCTTGAGGCTGCCGACAGGGATGGGCAGCACTGGCCGCGAGCCGGCGCCTGACAAGTTGCGACGCGGCTGTGGCAATCTCCGATGCGGCTGACCGCTGTGCGCATTCGGTGCTTGCACTGCTGTCCGGTCGAGATCCGCGTCTGCCAAGGCGGCAGCTATCTCGGCGATCCGAGCGGTATCTTCGCTGGGCCGCTTGCGGGCTCTTCGCCGAGCCAGGATAAGGAGATTCGATCGCCCAGCTGCTACTTGCGAATGCCATCCGAGCAGACGGTGATCCGCGGGGGGTCGTCGCCTTACCGCCGAAAAGAGCGTGCTGGACCAACCGAGCCCCTGTCGCCCGCCGACAGCCGCGGGCCGCCGAGAGGCCGGAAGCCATGCGGGCAAGCATTGCCGCATACGCGCGGCGACATGCTGTGGGCCTGCGATGACGAAGGCCCGCAGATCTGAACCCGGCGGCGTGGCGGACCGCGCTAGCGCGGCCGCCCCGCTCGCGGCAATGAACGCTTCCGTTTTGGCTATCGCGTGCTGCAATAGCTAGCGACACGAGAACCCTATCGATGCACCGGCAATTGCGTACCCTCGTGGGAAGCATGCACTGCGGGCCTGCCCGTGTCGTCCGCGGCTTCTCGCCCCGTAGCTTCGTAGGCCTATATATATAGCTAGAGCAATAATCGCGCACGTACGCGTGTATATGCGTATGCGCATGGGATCATCGGATCGATTGATCGAGGACAGGAAAAGGTTTGGAGCGGATTTATTCAGAACTGATGCCCCCAGGCGGGGCTCTGACGCAGCGATGCTCACAACGAAAAGCGCGATCAGAGGTCCCTAGGCCCTACGGCTACAAAAATCCAGCTGACTACGGCTGCAAATGCATGTGCTGGCAGCGAAGACGAGTTCTGAAACATGACCGACAGTTTAAAAGATCGCTGGAGCAGGGCCGCGCGCGGCATAAACGAAAAAGAAATAAACGAATAATCTAAGCTCTAGCAAATAGAAGGGGCCGAGGCCCGAGAGGCCGCCCCCGAACAGTCCTTCACATCTACGCCCGCGCCTGCGCGGCGAGCATGGCCGCGCCCTGGGACGTGGCGCGCGCAATCTCGAGCATGCAGTCGAGGACCTGGGCGGGGGTGAGGGGCGGGGGCGCGGGGGGCGAGGGAGGGGGCGGGCCTTCATCTGGGCGAGGGAGAGCTCGCCGCCGGCCTCGGCGAGCTTCTCGCGGACGACGCCCTCCGGCACCTCCTCCCCCGCGAAGTCCTTCAGCATCATCACCTGCGGGCCCGCCCGCCCCTCGGCCCCCGCCCCCCCGCGCCCCGCGCGCCCCCGGCTTGAGCGGCGCCCCCCACCTTGTACTCGATAAGGGGGAACGAGGGCGGCGCGTCGGGGTAGAGTTCCCTCTCCAGGGAGCACAGGAACGAGAAGAAGCCTGGGCGAGCGACGTCAGAGAAGGCGCGGCGGGACTCCTGGGCGAAGCGCTAGCGCGCGCCTGCGTTCGGTGCTGCCTGAGGGCGACGGGCGCGGACGTGCTCGAAAGCCGCTTTCAAGGTCATGCCCCGCCTACGCATGAGATAGCTGATGACGACCGTCGGGCTTCGAGAGATGCCCGCGTTGCAATGCACGTATACGCGGCCGCCTCTCGCGATGGCAGCGTCTACAAAGTCGTGCGCGTGCTCGATATACAATATAATCGGCGCCTTCGGATCGTCTTCTATGGGCACCTGAGGAACAGTGAGACCATCGCCGGCACGGGAGAGTGCCGCGCCGCTAGCGCCGGGGGTTGGACTTCGATTCGGACGGGGCGGACGATCAGAGGACCGCTAGCGATTAGAGGTCGGACGGGACTAGATTTGAGGATTCATCGAACCTTTGCGTATAAGAATTCATCGAACTCGGAGAGATCGTCCGGCAAGCACTGCGAGAGAAGGGCGTCAGCTCCCTCCGGCGTGCGGCGGTTCAAGGGAGACGGCGCGAGGGCGGGTGCGGCCAAGCTAGATTTGAATGCAGAGCACGAGACGCGCATCGCCCCGCATCGCCCGCATCGCCCCCCCTCCAATTAAAACTTGCCTTCACTCTGCATGACACGTCACACTAGTCAGGCAGACAGGCAAACGACGGGAGGAGTTAATAGCATTGAATACTCACATGTGCGTGATCTTGAGCTTCTGAAGCTGCGTGGGGGGCCACACGCGCGCCGGGGCGCCCGGGCCGAGAAACAGCCCAGGAACGATCTCAACGGCGCCTCCCCAGGCCGTGGTCGCATGATGGAAGGGGTCTTCTTGTATACTGTGCATACTGTGGCCCGCGCTCCCTGCGTCTGCGGCTGCCAAATCCATTGAACAAACCCTCGCGCCGCGCTCCCAGGAAGCAGGCTGCTCTTATCGAGCAGCTTCCGGAGAGAGAGCCAAGCGAGCCGATCCTGTTTCAGAACGGGCGATGTTCTTGTCGGACGCTTGATGCGCTGTACCCCCCTCTGTCCTTCACCACGCTGCTGTCGAGGAACGCCCGAGGAACGCCCCAGTCTATCGAGGAGCGCGGCCGGCGAACGAGCGAGCGGCAGGGATGTTCTCGTCCTGCCTGCCTTGCATTGGGTTCGGAGGAAGCGAGAACACACCCGCGGATGACGGACTCCAGCTGCAACGGCCTAACCGGGACACGCGAGCCATCGCACGCGACAGCGCGCGCCCGGTCCGCTCGCTTTCCCTCAACCAGCAAGAAGACGTAGGCCAGAACCGCCGGCAACCTACACCTGAGCGACGGGAGCACTTCTCGCCGGGAAGCCCCGATTTCCTCAATGGGGCTCGCCTTCCGCCGGTGCGCAGTGTCGTGAAGGCAGTTCGCTGAGCTGCGCCTTCTTCATCCTTCGCGTGTTAAAGTGTTAAACGTTGTTCGAACAAGCCAGCTGGGCCTAAACCGACCTTATCCGATAAGACCGTCTGCGCCGCTTTATACTCCGACCGACCTGCGTCCGCTGGTCGCATAGGGAACGAGTCCGATTCATTGAACTCGTTAACTGAAAGGCGCGCGCGCAGGCACCGCACTTGAACGTCCAGCCGCCGCAAACGCCTCCCGCCCCCGCTTTCGCGACGTGCGTTACCGCCGTCCTCAGCTTTGACGCACATCGTTCTTACCGGCTCCGCGCCAGACCGTCGAACGTCTACGCGCGGCCGCCGTCGCCGGGGAACCTGCAGCCCTCGAACCAGGGCCTGAAGATCCATCGCAGCAACTCGGCCTCAGACAACTACACGGTGCGCGGGCGCGCTTGCGCAGCGGTATGGCGGGCGCCGGGCCAAGCCGAGGCGAGCCGGGCGGCAGGATGTGACGGACGATGCGGCGCCGGAGCCGAAGTTCCCGCACGTCGACTCGTTCGTCGCATCCAAGCGCCGCATGAGCGTCACGGACACGGGCAGCGGCGGCATGCAGAAGAGCCACTCCGGCAGCGACCTGCCCGGCATGGACGGCAACCGCACGCCCTCGCCCTCGGTGCGCCCGCCCAGCGAGCGACGGGGTGCGGGGCGGGGCGGGGGCGGGGGGTGATGCGGGTGGGGGCGGGGGCCAGATGGGGGCCGCGGGGCGCCGCAAGTCGGTCAAGTTCATGGGTGACGACGGCTCCGTCATCTTTGCCGGCCAGGTGCGCGCCCCCTGGCCCGCCTCCCCGGGGCAGCGAGCCGCCGCTGAGGCCCGGCGCGCCGCAGACCTCGCCCCAGGGGCAGGGCGGCTCCTTCGTCAGCCAGGAGATGCTCGATGCTGCCCTTCCCTTCGAGGCGCCTGGCCCCCGCAGACTGCCCCCCGCGCGCCGCCCCGCTGATTGGAGCCTCCCTCCCCCCCTCCCCCACAGATGTCGGTGCAGCGGCAGAAGACCGGCGGCCTGCTGGGCCGCTCCACGTGGGCAGTGCGCGGCCCTCCCGCCCTCCCGCCCGCCCTCCCGCCCGCCCCGCAGGCCTGATCGCTGGCGGGGCAGCCCGAGCGCCTGCTGATCGAGGCCGGCAACGTCTTCACGATCGGCAAGAAGGCGCGCGCGCCCCCGCGCCGCCCTCGCGCGCCCGCGGGCCGCCGGGGATGCGATGCGAGGGGGCGGGCAGGACGAGAAGAAGCACCTCTTCGCCGTCGAGCAGATCTCCGCCATCGCCCCCGAGCGCTACCCCACCGAGCGGGTCCCGCCCCCTCCACCCCCTCCCCCCGCGCCCCGCGCCGCCCGACGCGGGGCGGCGGCGGCGCGCAGGAGCGGGCCTTCCAGATGCGCGTGTCGGTGAACCCGTCGGCGGCGCCGGGCGAGCGGCGGCCCTCGCCCAGTCGCCAGGTGCCTGCCGCGGCCGCGGCGGGGCGCGGTGCGGGGCGAGGCGGGGGGCCAAGCGGGGGCAGGTGGTGCAGCACCTCTTCTCGCTGGACTCGCTGGCCGACCTCAACGCCCTCATGCAGCGCCTCGAGAACGCCCTGCGCCTCGTCCGCCCGCCCCGCCCCGGCCCCGCCCCCTCCCTCCCGCGGCCCCGCCTCACCCCCCGCCTCACGCCCCGCAGGCGAAGGCGCGGAGCGGGGGCGGCCTGCAGCTGCCGGCGGAGGAGGGGAGCACGCGGCGCATCAGCCCGAGCCTCGCCGACCCCAGGCGGCTCCTCCAGCACGCCCCCGAGGAGCCCCGCGCCAGCCCCCAGCGCCGCGCCTCCACCCCCGCCAAGCTCCGCCCCGGCGAGCTGCCCCCGGGCATCACCCCCGACTGACCCGCCCCCCACGCGCGCGCCCCGCGCCCCCTTCTTTAAAACGATAGCTCGCTACCTGCACCGCCCGCCAGCCACGGGAATCAGCCTCGAAATGTCCCTCCACGGCCTATTCTTTCAAATACAGAGAGCGGAGTAGAGACGCGACGCGCGACGCGGGGCCCGGGTGCGGGGCGCCGGAAAAAGCGAGCTAGCTGGCTGCCTGCCTACCTATCCTCCCTAGAAAAAGATGCTCGCTGGCTGCACGCGGGGCCGCCGCGCTAGAAGAGGCCCCCGCGGGAGCGCGTAACCGAGGCAGAGCGCGGCCGGAGCGAGGCGCCGAGGCTCTCCTCGATATGCCGCGACGCCGCCTTGCGCGCATCGTGTTGCGCGTGAATGTTCGACAGCCCGAACGTTGTCGAAACGCCGGGCACGTGCCCTGCGCCCCGCCCGCGCGTCACTCGCCGGCCCCGCACCCGGCCCCGCGGCGGGAGCGAGTGGGCGGGACGCACCGCCGTATCCCGAAATGCGATCCCAGGGGCAGAGGGCCTTCGGGGACGGCTCCTCGTACTGCTCGTGCTCGTGCAGCGCGTGGCCCGTGTGGTTCAGCGCCCACGGGTCGCTCCTGCGCAAGGAACAAAAGGAGCGTCTCAGGGGGAGCGCTGCCGCCGGGGTGGCGCAGGGCGCACCGCGCGATCTTGCCGGCTGCGCTGAAGGGCCTCATGCCGCACGCGCTCTGCGGGCGGCCGTCGGCGGTGCGGGGCCGGCCGTTGATCGTGGGCGGCCGCTGCTCGTCGGCGCCGTCGGCGTGGTGGTGGTGCGCGTGCGCGGCCGCCGCCGTCGCTGTCGGCGTCTGCGGGCGCCCCCCCGTGCCGTGCACAGCCTCCCACGGCTCCTCACGCGGAGTGAACCGCCTCCCGAACCTACCCGCGCGTCAGCGAACTGGGGGTCGACGGGACGGGCCGGCCCAGGCGCACGGGTTCGGTCCGGGCTGAGGGGTCCGAGGCTGGGCGCCGTTGACGTTGAGGTAGGCGCCGAGCGGCCGGGGGCGGGTGGCGCTCGCGGAGCGCGGCCGCGGGGCCGACACTCGCGCGGTCGTCCTAGTGAGGTACACTGGGCCCCGCCGCAAGGCCGCTTCCTGAGCCGCCCGCGTCCGCCTCGCGATCCTGCCACGTGTGAGCGCCGGACGGAAGAAAGCGAGCGCAGGAGGCAACGCACTCTTCTGAGCGGGCTTGCGCCTCGGCTTCAAGCTGTGCCTTCTGCATCGCCTCTTGTTCCGCAACCTTCTGACTCCATGACACTATCGGACCCCAGCAGCGCTCTTCGCTGGCATCCATGGGAAGCTGCGCGCATGATGAGTCCCTTCGCAGAGTGACGCTCAGCCCCGCCCTCCATGACGATGCCAGTCGATATCACCATCCGGCTCCGAGCGGGGTCAGCGCACCGAAGTCCTCTCAATCTGCCAAGGGCGCGTGCTCCGTGCGAAAACCTGCACTGCGTCAGCCGGATGACAGGACGGGCTGGCCGCCACGAGCACCTGGCCGTGACCGTAAGTCCTGCCGATATCGCTGACGCCCCGGAGCATGGAAACATGTCCGCCATAGCCTGTGTGGAGTCAGCAAATGCCAGGAAATGCGACCAGCCAGCGCCGTGCGCACCGGGGACGTGCAGGTTGTCGGAGCCGTTCCAGTCGGAACGCCCTGTAGAATTTAGACCCACGGTCGGCATCTGCTGACTTGCCGCCCGAATGATGTTAGCTGTCTTTTGCTGCTGATGCGCGGATCGGAGACTTCAGAATTAGCTCGCAAGCACAGACCGGGTACACTGTTCTGCCGACACCAGCCGGGTACGTCACAGGAGTGGGGATGATGCGGCCTTGCAGCCGGTTGCAGCTGCAGCTGGCGGCGCTGCTCTTGCTCGCCGCGGGTATTGCGCTCGCCCTCGACGACGAAGGGCGCCAGGGAGCGTGGGTGATTCAGCCAGGGGAGTTCGACGCGCGGCCTTATGGTACGCGCGGCGCTGCGGCGCCTCCGATCGCTAGCCCTCCACCGGCCTACATGCCAGCGCAGGTGATCTGGCGCAGAGGACGGTAGACGGCCTGAACCAAGTGATGCGAGCGCTTGCGAGCTTCAACGCGACCACAGCGCCTGCCGGGGGCAAAGATCTGCGTGCGGTACACAAGATTTTAGCTTAGCTGCTATCAGTAGTTCGCAATGCATGCGGCTCATCCCGTGTGAGCGCGCTGCGTTACCGGCGGGGTCCGGAGCGTGGTCGGCTAGCCGCTCGTGGCCCACGCAGCTCCGCGCGCCGTATCTAGACTCTGCAGAGATCGGCTTGTTATTGATTGCCCGCTGCAGGCGGTAACAGTGATGCGGGACTACCTCGACATGTGAGCCCCTGCCCCCCGCCCTTTCGCGCAGCTGTGCTCACGGTCTGCCG
The DNA here is from genome assembly GCA_004431415.1 of Cyanophora paradoxa. NCBI lineage: Eukaryota > Glaucocystophyceae > Cyanophorales > Cyanophoraceae > Cyanophora > Cyanophora paradoxa. Next base: position 136,402 of record QPMI01000582.1, on the reverse strand, counting down.
CAGCTTCTCTTTCGCGTACCCCTGGACGCCGGGGAAGCCGGACCTCTGGATCGGTGCGCCCCGACGAGCGCTGCGCGGAGCGGGGCGGGCCTCTGAACGAAGGGCGGGGGCTGCGGGGTGGGGAGAGGTGCGGCGGGCGCTCAACAGGGGGCACGCCGTCGCGGGCGCCTTCAAGGACCTCTGCGACTCCGGCGTCCCCGTGCGCCCGCCCCGCCCCCCGGCCCAGCGGGCCCGAGGGCGCGCCTCGAGGCTCGAGCGCCGGGGGGGCCGCCCCGGGGGCAGTACACGGCGGAGGAGGCGGCGCAGCTGCGGGCCGCGGTGCTGCAGTGGAAGGCCGCCGTCCTCTCCAAGGAGCCGGCCTGGCGGGGCTACCTCGCCCGGCCCTTCCGCACCGTCCTCTTCTACCGACCCGACGCGGAGCTGAGCGTCAAGGCCTGGTGGGGCGCCTGCCGCCTCGTCCCCGACCTCCGCTGGACCGGCCTCCAGAACATCGGTACCCCCCGCTGCCTGCTCCGAGCCCCCCCAGCTGGCTCTGAGCGGTAGGGGGGCGGGCAGCGCGGCTGGAGCGGGCCTCGCTCGAGCGCGCCGACCGCCTCATGGACATCGCCGCCGCGGTTCGTCGCGCCTCTGCGCTCTGTCGGGGCCCGCTCGGCCCGCGGTGGCCCGCCCCCTCCTCGACGGCGCCCCCCGCACGCCGCAGCTGCCGCGCGAGTCGCTGCTCGAGGAGGAGAGCATCACCGCGTACCACAACTTGTGCGCACCCCCTCTTCCCACCCCGCCACCGCCACCGACTCCTGGGATCAGCCGGAAAGGGATCCGCTCGGTGCTGAACATGGCGAACTACTTCCCCGGCATCTTCGGCAGGCGGGCAGCCGCACGCGCCCGCGGCGCCCCGGGCTGCTGGGCTGAGGGGCGGGGCGGGGGCGGCAGCGAGGCGGCGGGGCTGCTGGGGACGAGCCGGGGGGCGTACGACCGGCTGGGGGCGATCATGGACAAGGTCTCGACGTGGCGCTGGCAGACGGGCCACGGGCAGGACGCGCGCGAGGCCGCCGCCGACGTCGCCGCCCAGTGGGACGCCCTCCAGGCCTGGATCGCCCAGGCGCCCCCTCCCCTTCCCCCCCACCCTCCCGAGCCTCCACTGACCGGGCGGCCGGGCGGCCGGCGCCGGGCGGCTGGCAGGTGGCGCTGAGGGATGTCTTCGCCGGCCTCTCCCAGACCCTCATCATGTGACCCAGGCCCCGCCCGCCCCGCCGGCCCGGCTCCTGCGTCGCGGCGCGCTCTAGTCTCTCGTGCGCTCATCTTGCAGCCTTCCCCCCGCCATATGCATTCAGCGCGAGTCTTATCTCGCTAGGAGGCCATTGCAGTTGCACTTGGCACGCTCATCGTCACGTATTCTTTTTACAGATCGATTATCGAATATCGATTACATGTTACGAGCTTCGATTCTCGCGTCCTTTTCAAGTTCTCAGCTTAAAGGCTTCAAAGACGTAAAATGAAACTGTACAGTCCGTAGTCCTCAGGCCTAGCGCTAGCTATAGCTATGGTAGGGAGCAGCAGTCGTAGAGATGTACACATACATATACATGTACACGTGCATCATCCTGGCCATGGCATTTCACCGAGTCAAACTTGAATGCCAAAATTTGAAAAGACTCTGAGATATCTGGAGCTCGAACGCCTGGTCCAGTGGTCCGCGTGATCATGATGCGGGGACATCGATGATGCAAGCGATCACTCCTCGGGGGCGGCGATGCAGACGCCGGCCCCGGCGTCGCCCCGCAAGGCCCCCGCCCCCTCCACGCGGATCTCCTCGCCCTCGCCCTCGCCCTGATCATGACCGCCGAGGCGGGCGGCCTCGCGGGCGGCGGGGGCGGCGGCGGGGCGGAGCTTGGCGGCGGCGTCGTCGAGGGCGGCGAGGAGCTCCGACCAGGCCGCCTCGGCCGCCTGCAGGAGGGGGCTCAGCGAGCGAGGGCTCGAGCCGGGGGGAGGCTGCGTGCAGGCGGGCACCTCGTGGCGCTCGAGGTGGCCCCGCGCCACCCCCTCCAGCACCCGCCCGTACGCCCGCCCGCCCCCGCGCCGCCCCCTCCAGGGCCCCCCGCCTGCGCCCCGGCCCATCGCCTCGCCTCGAGGGCGGGAGGAAGGAGGCGGGGAGGGGCGCACGCGGACTCGAAGAAGGCGTCGTACTCGGCCTGCGCCGCCGCACGCCCGCCTCCAGCTGCGAGGGCCGCCTCGGGAGAGAACGCGCAGGGGCGAGAAGCGAGGCGGGGCGGCGGGCCTCGGCGACGCGGGACTGGAGCTCGGAGGAGCGCCGGCGGGCGCGCTCCGCGTGGCCCCGCCCCGAGGCCCGCCCGCCGCCCGCGGGGCCCCAGCAGCTCCGCCAGGCCGGCGCGGGGGCCGCAGCAGCCGAGCGCCTCCGCCGCCCCCGCGTGGCCCGTCCTGCGCGTGCCCGAGGCGGGGGTCGGCGGGGGAGGGCGCGGCAGGCCGCCCCGGGCGGCGGACCGGAGGACGTGGGCGAGGCGGCGGCGCTCGGAGGCGAGCTCCCCCTCCGCCTCCTCCGCCCGCCCCACAGCGCCGCCGCCCGCCGCTCCGCCCGCTGCCGCCGGGCCCCCCGCGCCGCGCTCAACGCGCCTGGGGCGGGGCGGCGGGGCGGGGCGGGGCGGGGCGGACGCGGAGGGCGTCAAGGAGGAACTCGTGCTCGTCCAGCGCGTCCCCCAGCGGCCCGCCCTGCACCCCGACCCTGAGGCTCGCCCGCCGCGCAGCCGAGGAGGGCAGAGGGGCGGGGCGGGCGGGCGCGCTGACCGGCTCGGGGCCCTCGGCGGGGAGGCTCGGGGCGGGAGGGCGGCGAGGCAGGCGGCCGTGGCGGCCGCCGCGCGAAGCAGGCCCTGCATCACCAGCGACGCCGGCTGCGCGCGGAGGCACCGTGAGGAGAGGAATGCACGGGACGGGGCGCGATGCGCGGCATGGGTTAGCTTGCCTCCGCCTCGGAGGGCCCCGCCTCGCCCTCCTCGGCTACCGTCGGGAGGGACCCGCTCCGCCCGCCCCCGCCCCCGAGCGCCCCGCCGCCGCCGCCGCCGCGGCCGCGGCCGCCTCGGCCTCGGCGCGCTGGCGGGCCTGCGCATGGAGGGGAGGCGGTGAGGGGCTGGCGGGGCGGGGCGTGAGGGAGAGGAGGGGCCTCTTCGGCGGAGGCGCCGGCGACGGAGCCGAGCTCGCCGCAGATCGCCCGAAGGCGGCCCAGTGCCCCCCGACTCTGCCCGCCCCGCGCGGCTCAGGGCGGCGCCACGCGGGGGCGGGGCGGCGCGGGCCGGCGAAGTGGCGGTCGAGGCGGCGGAGGGCGCGGGCGGCGCGGTGCGCGCGGTCGTGCACCCCCGCGCAGTACGCGTCCGCCGCCCGCCACCTGCGCGACGGCGAGGATGAGGGGAGGGGCGTGGGCCCAAGGCGAAGAGGCGGGTCGAGGGGCGACCAGTTGGAGTGCTCGCGGGCGGCGCGGGCGGCGGCGTCGGGGGTGGCGGCGTCGTCGGCGGCGGTCCAGAGCTCGCGGCGGGGAGGGGCGCCCGTCGGGCGGCCTCCTGGGTCAGCAGCGCCCGGAGCGAGAAGCGGCGCCGCGGGCCGTCGTCCGAGGCCGCCCCGCCGCGCTCGCCCCGCCTGCCCGCCCCGGCCCTCGGGCGGCCGCGCGGGGCGGGGCGAGGGCGGGGGCGGGGGCGGGACCGTGGGCGGAGGGTGCGACGAAGCCGCCGCCGAAGACGGAGGCGGGCCCCGCGAGGGGCGCCCACGCCTGCGGCGGCGTCGCGCGGGCGGGGCGGGCGGGGCGGGCGGGGCGGAGCGGGGCGGGGTGGGCGCACGGAGAGGAGGTCGTCCCCTCGGCGACGGCCGCCGGCGCGGGGCTCCAGCCCTGCCCCGCCCCGCCCCTGAGCGCCCCTCCGCTCCGCCGGCGGCGCTGGGGGCGGGGCGCCTGGAGGGTGCAGAAGGCGACGAAGGGGGCGCTGGCGCGGGCGGCGGGGCGGGCGGCGGCGCGGCGGAGGAAGGCCTCGAGGCGGCGCCGGCAGCGCTCGACGGCCCCCGCCTCGGGCCCCGCCAGGTCAGCGCCGGCCGAGGCCGGGAAGGGGATCAGCTCGTGCGGGACGGCGGCGGCGAGCTGCGGGGGAGGGGGCGGTGTTAGAGGGGCGGGCGGGGCGGGGGCTGCGGGCGGGGGGCGCGCCTCGGCGTAGAGCGCGGCGAAGTCGCGCACGCGGCGGCGCACGGCGAACTCGAAGCACGGCCGCTCCGGTGCGGGGGCGCCCCCTGCCCCGGCCCGTCAGCGAGGCGAGGCGAGGCGAGGCGGAGTGGGCAGGGGGGCGGACCGAGGGCGGCGGCGAGGGGGGCCTCCTCGGGGAGGGGCACCCAGCGCCCCAGCCGCGAGACCGCCGCGAACGCCCCCGCCGAGCTCCGCGCCCGCACCTCCCACGGCCGGCGACACGGCGTCAGTCCCCGGCCCCCGGCTCCGCTTCACGGCGGCAGGGGAGCGTGGCGTGGCGCACCTCGAAGAAGAGCCGCCGCGCCCGCTCCCCGGCCGGCACGCTCTCCTGCGGGGCCTCTCGAGAGAGGGCGCAGGGCGGGGCGGGGCGGGCGGACGGTGCCGGGCGGGGCGAGGACGGTGACGGCCACGGCCTCCTCGTCGTGCGGCTGCGGCGGCGCTCAGCTGGGAGCCCAGTAGGAAGCCGCGGACGGACCCGGAGCTCGCCGGCGGCGCGGCGGAGGGCCGGCTCGAAGGCCGTCGCCGCCGGCACGTACTTCTGCGGGGGCAGAGTGAGCGGGGGCCCGGGGCGCGGGCCGAGGGGAGGGGAGGGCAGGGGCGGGGGGCCTGGGCGTAGGCGGAGCGGCCGGAGACGACGGGCCGCGTGTGCTCGTCCGCGCACGAGTGGCGCCGGCTGCCGCCCCGCCCCCGCCCCGCCGAGGGCCCCGGCGTAGGGGAGCGGTCGAGGGGCGGCATGCTCCAGCGGCGCGGGGGGAGAGGGCCGCCGGCGGGCCTCGCTCGGGTCGGAGACGTCGCCGCCGATGTCCGGGGGCGACGTGTTGGGCGGCGGGCGCGCCCCCGAGTCGCTGGAGAGGTGCTCGCTGGCGCGCCGCAGCCGCCCCGCCGTGGGCGTCACGGTGGTGGCCGTGTAGCCGACGGGGTAGCCGGAGACGGACCAGGGGGTGGAGGGCGGGGTGGCGGGCCCGAAGCCCTCCGAGCGCTCCCCCGAGGAGGAGCGCGAGTGGCGCCCGGCGCCGCGGCTCCGGTTCCGGCGCGGCCAGTTCGAGGGCGGTGAGGCCGACGGCGCCAGCGACGCCAGCGACGTCGAGCTCTCCCGCGCCCCGAGGCTCAGGCCCGGCGCCCCCTCCCGCTCCCCGCCCGACGGCGGCGACCGCCGCGGCGGGCGCGGTGGCGGCGGGGCGCCCCACGGCGCCTCCTGTGCCTGCGCGGGGCCGGCGGCGGCGCCCGCGCCCGCGTCTGAGCTCTCGACGACGATCTCTGGCGCCGGCGTCCGCTCCCACTCGCGCTCGCCCTGCGCATGCGCCCCGCCCGTCGCGATCGGTGCGGCGGCCCCGCGGCGCCGGCGCATGCGCCCCCGGCCCAGCTGCAGGTGCACCTCGGATGCGGTGCGCCCGGGCCCCGGCGTCTCCTGCGCGCGGCATGGGTGGTGCGTGGATCGCTGGTTTATTGCTCACGGCGGCAATCTAAACAGGGGGGTACTGCGTGGCGAGGAGCTATGCGTGCCGAGGCGACGGCGCGGGGATCCGCTCGCGTCCGCCGCGCTAGCTGCTCACCTCGCCCGCTCCAGTGCTCTCGATGCGCTGCCGCCCGCACGCACGCCGTCTCACACCAGGAAACACAGGAAACAACAAGCCTCGACAGCGTCCAGGCACGGACCTCGCCGGCGGTGCCTTCGTCCTCCGTCGGGTAAGGGCGCGCGGGCTGGCTCCGCAGCGCTCCCTCGTCGCCGGAACCGACGTCCTCGACAAGGTCCTCCCGCCGCACGAGGTCCGCGAGCCTCTCGTCGCTCGGGTCGCCCTCGCGCGTCTGCGCCGACCCGGCGCGTCAGCGCGCGCTCCAGTCACAAGCTGTAAGGTTTCCACGAACGATGTTCGCGTCTGCATCAACGCTGGCGCCCGTCGGATACGGCCTCACCTTCAATTGTGTGATCAATCGTCAACTTTTGGGCGCCGCGCCGCGAGAGAAGGCGCCGCGTACCGGGTGGCCACGAAGCTCCTTGCAGGACGGGTGCTGCTCGCGAAGCGCCGCTTCCTCGGCTGCGCGAGGCGCGAGGCGGGTCAGGGAACAACGCCAACAAAATGCCGCGCGCGTCAGGAGGCCACTCGCAGCGCGCGATCCAAGCGGCGTACGCGAGAGGAATCAATCATGGGTGAGCTTAGCGAGCGCGCAGGCAGCAGGGGGCGCCGCAGGGGGCGCCGCGAATGCAGGGGGGGCGCCGCGAGAGCGGGGTGGCGCACCGGGCTTCAGCACCCCGCGCTCCGTGTCGATGAGCTTGTTCACTTCTTCCATTGATATTCGAAGGCGTTCGGCTTCGTGGGTTTGCTCCTCTACCCGTCGGTTGCAAAAAACGTTGGCTCCTCTACCCGTCCTCAGTTCGTCCCCCGGTTCGAAAGATGCCCTTCGCCGCCGCCGCCGCCGTCGCTTCTTCGTCAAGCCGCTCGCCTGCGGCCGCACATCTGTTCGCGTCCGCTGCGGTGAGCTCCGACAGGCGGGTGCGGCGAGATTCTTATCACTTGCTGAAACGTACGCGGCTCCGCAGGCACCGGGGCTGGTCGGCTGCCAGCAGCACGTACGTGTGAAATCCAGGACGGCAGCCCGGTCGGAGCGTCTTGGGCGCCGGGAGTTCGTCGGCGGCGAAGTCAGGCGTACGTACGCGCCCAGCTCGGCGTTCTCTGCCGTTCCGGCGGGCCCGTCCTTCTCTTCCGTTTCAGTCGGTGCTTGCTGCGGAACGGGAGCCCCGCGGTTTGTCCTGACCGCGGCCACGACGTCGCAGTCTCCGCATCCGCCGCCGCGTCGACGGCCACGACCCTCCGGTTTGCCTTCGCGGACGGGACGATGGTCTCCTTCCCGTGGACGTACGAATCCGCCCGGAAACTCGGCGATGAGGTCCGAGATCCAGCGCCCTTCCGAATCAATCTTCGCATCGATATCGCACGCTGCAGCTGGTCATTGCGCCGGCTTGACTTCGCTTGCGGCCCCTCAGGTCAACGGGGTGCTCATCTCCTTCAAGAACAAGAAGGAGGAGCTGGCGGCGAAGCCGTCGGCGCGCACGCGGTACGAGCAGATGGAGTACCGCGCAGAGGACGGGGCCGTCAAGCTCGCGGTGCGCCCCGTGCGCGGCGGCTGCGGGGCCGGGGTGACGGGGGCGGGGGGGCGCAGGTGGACTGCAACCCGAACGTGCACGCGGACGCGCTGCAGGCGAAGGTGTACGTGGTGGTCGAGGCGGCGGGCCTCCGCGTCGCCGCCGAGGGCCTCCTCTCCGACTTCATCGAGGACCTCAAGGCCTTCCTCGCCGCCTCCGCCCCCGCCCCCGCCCCCTAGGCCCCACGCCCGAGTCGAGCGCTGCCTCTGCATCCGATCAGCTGCAGGTGTATAGTGCAATTGCGTGATCGAATCGATATCTGAGACACGTACAAACTTGCCAGCAAGTTGAAAAGTCTGTCTGTTTGCGATCGCAGTATCACGTCGTTACTCTTCGTTACTCTAGCTCAACACTACGTTCCGATGAAACGGTTTGGTATGGCACTACTGTTGAATATGCATCCTTGAAAAACAATCGCCGCGAGTTCGAAAACTGCCGCTTTGTACGTATACGTGGGCGCGGCGCCGGCGGGGCGGGCGGGAAGGTGAAAGGGCGGGGGGCTAAACGGCGTCGGGCCCGCGGGGGGAGCGCGAGGGCGCCCTGTCCTTGCGCGGGGTCGGGGGCGTCAGCTGCAGGAGGAAGGCGGCGGGGAGCTCGAGGAGAGCGCCGGGGCCGGGGCCGGGGCCGGGGCCGGCGGGGGCCACGTCCACGGCGAGGTGCCGCAGGGGCGGCACCCGCGCGGCCCCGGCGGCGGGGCGCGGCTGCGGGGCCGGGGCCGGGCCGGGGCTGCGGGGTCGGGACCGGGCGGCCGACCCCCGGCCCTCCCTACTGGGAGGGCGCGGGGGTCGGCCCCCCGTTTCCCGAGCTGGCGCTGGGGCGGAGTGCGGGGCGGGGCCGGGGCGGGCGGGGGCGGGGGCGGCGGGGGCAGGCCGAGGTCGGCGGGGCGCAGCTCGTGGACCTCCTCCTCGTCGTCCCCCTCCGTCCCACAGAGGCCGCCGAGCCCCGCCGCCGCCGCCGCAGCTCCCCGGCCCCGGGCCCGCCCCGGCCCCGCCCGAGCCCACGCCGGCCGCCTGCATCACGCGCGCCGCAGCGGCCGCCGCCGCCGCCTCGATGTCGAGCTCGCCCTCCGCTGGTGCGCGGGGCTCGGGCGGGGGCGGGGCCTCGGGGTGGGCCGGTCGGGGCGGGGGAGGGGCGCCTCGTTGAGGGAGAGCATGACCTCCACCGCCTTGCGGGTCCAGTAGGGCGTCCCCGCCCCCTTGCCCGGCGTCCCCGCCTGCCCCGCCTCCGCCCCGGCGCCCCCGCTGCGGGCTCGCGCGCACGGGGCTCTCCCTCGGGAGCGGCGCGGCGGGGGCGGGGAGGGCGGCCCGCTGTCGCCCTCCCGCCCGAGCCGCTCTCGCCGGCGTTGGTCGGGCTGTGGGGGATGGGGCTCAGCTTGCCCCCACCCCGGGCGGCTGCAGCAGGGCCCCCGGGGGATGCGCAGCGCCGGCAGCGACGCCGTGCGCATCGCGCGCCGCCGCGCCGCGAGGCCCGCCGCCTCGCCGCCGGCCTCGGGGGGCCCGAGGGGGACTCCGGGGCGGGCCCGAGGGCGAGGGCGGCCTCGGGGCGCTCGGCGGGCGGCACGGCGCCGAGGGCGGCGTCGGGGAGCGAGGCCCGCTTGCCGCCCCGGCGAAGGGCGGCACGGGGGCAGCCCCGCGAGGGCCCCGAGCCCGGCCGCCGCATCCTGCGAGGGGCCCCGGGGCGTGAGCAGGGCCGGGGGGCGGGGGGCGGAGGCGAGCGCGCCTGGGGGGCCCCAGCAAGTCCCGCATGGAGTGCGTCTTGGGGAGCGGCGCGCGCCCCGCCGCCGCCTCCCGCTCCGCCTCCCGCCGCGCCCGGTGGATCGCCGCCCAGGCCTGCACGAAGCGCTGCGCGCGCGCCCCGCGCGGGGCTCGCTCGGGCGGGGGCGCGCGGGGGCTCGCGGGGGCGCACGCGGATGATGCGGAGGGCCCACTGGTGGCGGAGGACGACGTCCATGCGGCCGCGGTCGGCCATGAAGGAGCCCGGCCGGCGGCCCAGCGCGCCCCGCGAGGGCGGCCCGCCCCGCGGCGACGTCGCCGCGCTGTCGTCGGAGCCGTCGGCGCTGCAGTTGGAGCCGCGGCGGCCCTCGCGCCAGGAGCCCTGGCGGGGCAGCGTGGGCGGCCCTGCCGACGACGAGGCGTGCCCCGACGAGTCCGCGTCCGAGATGACGGGCGCCAAGGGGGGCGCCCCGGGGCCCGCGGGGACGAACCCCCCGGTGGAGGCGCGGCGCGTGGTGAGGAGGATGCCGTGCGCGGCGGCCGAGAAGGAGACGGTGCGCTGCGGGCCCTTGCCGGCCGCCGCCGAGGCCGTCGTCGGGTTGCTCGCCCGCATCCGCGCCATCTCCCTGCCCCCTCGGTGAGCGCGAGGGGGAGGCAGCGGCGGCGAGGGGGCGGGGCGGGGCGGGAGGGCACCGGAGCATGGCGTGGACGTCGGGGTAGTCCTCCAGCAGCTCCTCCAGGTCCGCCTGCGCGCCCCCCCTCAGCGCCCCGGCGCGCCCAAGGCCCCGCGCCCCGCGGACCTTCTCCAGGCAGAAGAGGTCGCAGTAGGTCCTCGCCCGCACCGAGGCGGTGCGCTTGTCGGCGAGGAGCAGCGCGATCTCCCCGAAGTACTCCCCGTCGCTCATCGTCTTGAAGACCCGCGTCCCGTCCTCGCTGCACACCTGCGGGGCGCGGGGTGACGGGCGGCGAGGGGGGCGCGGGGCGGGAGGGGCGGGCGGGGCGCCTCGACGAAGCCACGGGAGAGGAAGAACATCTCGCGGCCGACCTGCCCCCGGGAGGCCCCGGCGCGGCGCTCAGCGCGCCCCGCGGCGTGGGGTGGGGTGCGGGAGGGGCACCTCGCCGTAGCGGATGATGTACTCGCCGGGGCCGTAGAGGCGCGGCTTCAGCTTCGTCACCAGCTCCGAGAGGAACGACCGGTCCGCGTTCGCGAAGAGCGGCACCTGCCCGCCCACCCCGCTCGCCCCCCCGCCGGGGCGTGCCGGGCGCTCGGGGGCGGGCGGGGACCTTGGCGAGGATCTCCCTGTTCAGGTGCCGCGCGATCTCCGCCTGCGCGCGCCCCGCGGGGTCGGCGCGGGCGCGCGGGGCGCGCGGGGGCCGCCTGGGACCTGGAGGTGCGGGGGCAGCTCGGCGAGGATCTCCTTGTCGTCCATGCCCCGCTGGCGCCGCCACATGTACTCCAGGTACCCCACGATCCTCCGCTGCAGCTCCGGCGGCAGCTGCCGGTACGACATGAACTGCGCCCCGCCCCGCCCGCTCAGGCGGGAGGAGCCGGGCCGGGAGGGGTTGAGAGGCGGGGGGGCCGGGCCGGGCCTGGGAGACGATGTCCATCTTCTCCTTGAAGGAGACCTCGGCGGCGTTCATGTTCGAGATGAGGTCCGACGTCCCTCCGATGAACGCCGCCACCATCGAGAACCCCAGGAACCTGCCCCCGCCCCGCCCCCACGTCGCGCCCCCTCTCCGCGAGGGCGCTCCCGACCGGCCCGGGGCGCGCACATGACGAAGGCGGTGAGGACCGCCTCGCTGAGGTTGCGGGGCGGGTTCCCCGTCTGCGCCACGGCCCCGTCAGCCCCGGCGGGGCGCAGGCAGATGAGGCGGCGGGGAGGAGGGGGCACGTTCTCGGCGAGCGTCCCCATCGTCCAGATCACGCTGCGCGCGGCGTCAGGAGGCACAGCCGAGGCGGGAAGGAGCCTCGCGTGCTGGGCGTTGGGGCTCGGAGCGCTCTTGAGCCCGGGGGGGCGTGCGGGCGGGCCTGAGGATGTACTGCATGGCGAGGTCCGGGGGCGGCCCGTCGGGGGCCGCCCCCAGCGCCTCCGGGTCGTGCGCCGCCAGCGCCACCGCTGCCGCCGCGTCGGAGGGCGGAGAAGGAGGGGCGCTGAGGGGGCGCGAGGGGTAGGGCGGACCGCGGTAGAGGCAGGAGATGGAGTGGATGATGAGGACGACGATGATGAGCGACTTCAGCAGGCGCACGTAGTTCGAGAAGGACTGCGAAGCGAGCGGAGCGGGCGCGTGGGCGTCTCGCTGCCTCGCTTCGTGGCGATCATCTGGCGGGGGGGCGGGGCGCACGGCGCCGTACTCCCACATCTCGAGGAGGCGGAGGGTCCACGGGAGCCGCGCGAACCGGAACAGCCTGCCGGCCGGCCCCCGTCCACCTCAGAGGGGCCGCGTGGGGCCCGGGGCCGGCGGGCACCGGAGGAGGACGTAGTGCTTCCAGCCAAAGGCGAGGGCGAAGAGGTCCGCTGCCGGGCGCCCGTCACGCCGGCGGGGGCCCGGGGGCGCGGCGCTCTCACCCGGCATGAGGGAGATCAGGTTCGCGATAAAGGCCGCCGAGCGCACGTACTGCGCCCGGATCTGCGGGGCGGCGGGGGGTCGGGACGAGGCGGGGGCGGGGCAGGGGCGGGGCGGGGGCGGGGGCGGGCCTTGGCGGGGTCCTCGACCCACATGCCGTCGGAGTCGTGGTAGCAGGTGCGGAAGCCGAGGTAGAGGTGCACCCAGAGGACGACGTCCCCCGCGTAGTCCAGCACCAGGTACACCCCGTGCGGCGCCTGCCCGCCCCGCCCCCCATCAGCGCCCCGCCTCCGCCTGTACGTCCGCAGGGGCGGGAGCGGCCGCGGCGCGCCTCGTCGTACAGGAAGGCACTGCGCAGCGGCCGGCGTTGGCGGCCGCGGGCGGCAGGGGCGGGCGGGCGGGGCGATCGCGGGGCGCACGCTCGGAAAGGGATGATGACCATATTGTACGTCGAAAAGATGAATACGATGACGTAGAAGCGCTTCAGCCCCTCGTCGCTGCGCGCCGGCGCGTCGGCCCGGCACGGGCGCCCAAATCGCATGCAGGGGTCTCACTTCGGCAGGAACAGCTTAAGCTCCGGCTTGGCCATGCCGTCCGCGGGCTTGCTGGGCGGTGACGAGGCGTCGCCCGCTGAGATCGCGGGCCGTACGTGAGCTTGGGAAGGGCGGTCGCTGGGCTCGTCCGAACAGGGCGCACCGGCCGAACTCGCCGGTGACGCTGGGCTGTCCGCGGGATCCTTCTGTTCATCTGCTGCACGGATCTCGCCATCGTCCGGATCCAGCGCCATCCACCATGCGCGTCTCCCCCATCTGCAGGTGGAGGATGCGGTCAAGGGCCCGACCAGTCGAGCGGGACGGAAGGCAACACCCACCGCTTTATCCTGGCCGGTAGAGCGCGCCGAGCGACGCTGAGGGCAGCGGCTGCGGCCGCTCGTACACCCCACATCGAGCACGGTCCGCGACGCCGACGCGTGCGGTTCGTTCCGCTACGAGAATGATGCCCACCGGGCCTTCTCCGGGATCCGCCCCCGTCAACGCGCCAGCGACCTCCGCCTCCGAGTGCAGGTACCACTTGCGTGCGCGATGTACCCCCAGGGGGGGAAGCATTCGGCACTGCGGTTCATCACCGCGGGGCGTACGAACGTACGCGTGCGTACGCGTAGCGCTTCCATTCTGAACATGTACAAGGGTGCTCGGCGGCTAGATAGCGAGCTCGACGAGGAGGAGGAGGACGTGGGTGAAGAAGGCGAAGGCGAGGTTGCAGGCGAGGCACGCGGCCCCGCCGCCCCGCCCGCACCCGGCCTCGGCCAGGCGCGCGGGGAGCGAGAGCGGCAGCGCCCGCAGCCGCCGCCGCGGGGCGCGCGCCTCCTGGAAGACGGGGAGGGGCAGTCCTGGGGGCGTGCCGGAGGCGCCCCGGTGCGTCATCTTGGGCGAGCGCGCCCGCTCCGAGCTCGAGCTCACCGCCCGCCCCGCCTCCTCTGCAAAATCGCTCGTGACGGGCGGGCTTTAGGGCGCGTGGAACGAACGCGGAGCGCGGACCGTCGGCGGACTCGCCGGAGGACTTGAAGGGGGCGGGGGAGACGAGGAGGGAGGCGGGGGGCGGCGGGGGCGGCGGGGCCGGGGAGCGGGAGGGGCGGGCGGGGGCGGGGGAGGCGGGGCCCGGGCGGGCGCGGGCGAGGAGGAAGAGCCAGAGGAAGCTCTTGGGGCGCGGCAGCAGGTGGAAGGCCGTCATCAGCCCTGCAGGCGGCCATCATCAAGTAAGGCACGCCAAGAGAGGCCGGGCGGGGGGCGGCGGGGCGGGCGGGACGCACCGAGGAGGGCGTACCAGAGGAGGATGGTGTACATGTTGGGGAGGGCGCAGCGGGCGACCCGCACGTGCGGCGCCTCGGGGGAGAGGGTCGCGAGGGCGAACCCCGGCCGGGGGTTCCCCTGCAGCCAGGAGAAGGTCGCCAGCGTCTCTTCCGGCACCCCGGGGCCGGGGGCGCCGGCCGCCGCGTGCTCCACGGAGCAGTCGAAGTGGTCGTCCCCCGAGAAGACGTGCAGCGGCCGCACCGCCGCCAGCAGCTCCCGCGAGACGCCCTCCTCCAGCAGGCACTGGTAGCCCTCCCCCGCGCACTGCCGCAGCGGCTCGGGCCGGCGCGCCGCCCCGCAGCCGCTCCCCTCGGGGCGGTGCAGGGGTATGTGCGTGAGGAGGACGCGCAGGTCTCCCCCCCGCGCCTCTGCAGGGGGCCGGGGGGTGAGGGACGGGCGCGGGGGCGGCGCCCCAACCCTGTACCCCGGTCGCGCCTGCTGAGAGGCGGCGAACGAAGCCGAGGGTCTCGTCGTGGAGGGGATCCCCGGGGCCCCCCGCCAGCGCCGGCGCGTTCACCGCCACCAGCGAGAACCCGCCCAGCGCGATCACGCTGCCGGCGAGGAGGGTTCAGGGGGCGGAGGGGGAGGGGGCGGCGGGGGAGGGGGCGGTGTGCGCACTGGTTGGAGGGCCCGAAGGCGGCCTCGAAGCGCGCGGCGACGTCGGGGCGTATCTCCCTCCCGATCCCCACGTCGTGGTTCCTGCGCCCCCGCCCCCGCATCAGCCGCCGCTGCCCCTGCTTCGCGCGCTCCGGACGGACCCGGCGATGTGGTAGACGGGGACGGGGCCGGGGGCGCCGCGGGCGCGGGCGCGGCCCGCCGGCTGCTGGCCGAAGACGCGCTGGTAGCGGGCGAGGCTCTCGTCGAACTCGGCGTCGCTCGCGTGGCGCCCGCCGTCGAAGACGTCCCCGAGGAAGACGACGGCGTCGGGGCGGAGGGAGCCCAGCACGTGCCGGAACGCCTTTTTCATGTACACGTCGCTGTACAGCTGCACCACCTCCCGCACGGGCCCCGTCCGCGGGTACGCGTCCCGCGAGTACCTGTCCGTCAGCTGCGCGCCCCGATCGCGAGCCACATGTACTCTGTCAGCCGCGGCCGCGAAGCGGGCGGCGGGGCGGGCGGGCGGGCGGGTGGGTGGGCGGGCCGCGCCTGCGGGTCGGCGATGAGGGCAACGCGTTGCACCTCCTTCCCGCTCCTCGCCGCCGCAGGCCACGCGCACCCTGAAACCGTCGTGTAGTAAACGATCTCTGCAGCGGGAGTGAGCGCTCGCGGGCAGCCGCAGGCATTAGCTAGCGCTGGATAGCGAACTGCACCATCGAAATACAAGAGGTTCAGCGCCCACAGTCCCAAGAATGCGAAGTACTTCTTGCGGAGCGAAAGGGACAAGCTGGCAATGCGGGGGATCCTGTGCGGGCGGTGTCAACGCTTCGCGCGGAGTGTTGTTTTTGCGTTCCACGCCGTGCGCGCGGCCGGCGCACCGGAAGCGCAGGCCGTCGTGCCTTCTGACCATGCTCGTGAAGCCTGCTATCTCGAGCTTCTACGTACAGCTATTGCTATCCTCATCTCCTCTCGATCGCGCTTCCACGAGCGCGTGCGCCCGCGCCCACGGCCGTGAACGCGATAATCTCTCCGCCCGGAGTCGACCACTTGTCTGAGAAGCCGACCTTCTGCCAGCCAACCTCCAGCACGCCCTTTACCGGTGATACAGCGTTCAGCAGACGGAGAGCGACCTTCCGGCACGGTTGGAGCAACGCCGGCGCTGGTGGCGATGCGGTAGGCGAGGATCGGAGCCCGAGCAGCCGGGATGGACAAGACCGTGCGAGAAGAGAAGAACAAGCGAAGGCCCCGGGTGCGCTCCCTCCCGCACGGCTCCCGCTGCCGAGCCGGCCCGGCCTCACTCGGTCACTTCTCACGCGCAGGTCGAGACCAAGGTGCGCTGCGCGGCCTGGGTTCTTTGCGCTTTAGCATAGCTATTGAACTTTCGAGGTACTGACTGCCGCACGAATGCAGTTTGATTTCGTGTTTCCTGGCAAGGTTAGCCGCGCTCCCTCGCTTTCGTCGCTCGCCTGACCCCGCCCGCGCCCACGCAGGTCGGCGAGGGTGAGCGCTGATCCGTTTCCTCGGCGTCCGCGTGCGAGCGACGGGAATCTCACGACGCGGCCGCTGCGCAGGGACGTACGGCGTCGTGTTCAAAGCGAAGGCGCGCAGCCCCAGCGCGAGTGCGCGGACGCTGCGAAGCTTAGGCGGGCGTGCGCAGGAGAAGGTTAACCCGCGGAATGAAGTGGCCGTCAAGAAGATCAAGTCGGGGAAGGAGGGCGAGGGCATCTCGCTGACCGCCATTCGGGAAGTCTCGGTGCGCCCTGCCCCGCGCCCCGCACCCCGCGCTGCGCCCCGCATCCGACGCGGCGGCATGCTCCTCGCGCAGCTGCTACGAGAGCTCAAGCACGACAACATCGTGTGCCTGCAGGTCCGCGCCGCCCCGCCCGCCGGCCCGCCCGGGAGCTGCCGGCAGGGCCGGGGCCCACGGGGCCGGCAGGACGTCCTCCTGGACCCGGACAACAGCTCCCTGTACCTCGTGTTCGACTACGCCGAGCACGACCTCTTCGTGCGCGCCCGCCGGGGAGCGCGCCGGGGTCGCTGGGGGCGGGTGTGAGGGGACGGGGCGGGGGGCCCCCGGGGGCAGGAGCTGATCAAGCACCACCGGGAGTCGCTGAACCGGGAGCGGCCGAGCGAGTTCACGATCAAGTCGCTGCTCTGGCAGATCCTCAACGGCATCAACTACCTCCACGCCAACTGGGTCATCCACCGCGACCTCAAGCCCAGGTGGGGCCCCGCCCCCCGCCCCTCACCTCTCCCCGCCCCGCCCCCTTCAGCTCTCGACGTCGCCCCCGCCGACTCGCCCCCGCGCGCAGCAACATCCTCGTGATGGGCGACGGGAAGGAGCAGGGCATGGTCAAGATCGGTGCGCGCAGGCGCCCGCGGCCCCTCCGCCGCCGGCGCGCCGGGCTGAGGGGCGCTCGGGGGCAGCGGACTTCGGGCTGGCGCGGATCTTCCAGTCGCCGCTGCGGTCGCTGGCGGGGGACGGCGTCGTGGTGACGATCTGGTACCGCTCCCCCGAGCTCCTGCTGGGGGCCAAGCACTACACCAAGGCCGTCGACATGTGGGCCGTCGGCTGCATCTTCGCCGAGCTCATCACGACGGCGCCCCTCTTCCGCGGGGTGGAGAACAAGGACGTGCGCAACCCGCTGCAGTCGGACCAGCTCGAGAAGATCTTCAAGGTGCTCGGCACGCCCGACGTCAAGCGCTGGCCCGGCATCGCCGACCTCGATCACTGGAAGGCCGTCAAGTCGTGGCCGGTGTACCCCCCGCGCCTCTCGGAGAACATCCCCGGGCTGAACAAGAAGAGCAACGCCTACGACCTGCTCTCCCGCATGCTCGAGTACGACCCGGCCCGGCGCATCACCGCCGCCCAGGCCCTCGCCCACTCCTACTTCGACAACGACCCCCTCCCCTCCATGAAGTCCGCCCATCCCTCCACCCCTTTCCCCTCCCGGGGGTGCTGAGCGCGACGCCCCGCAGCGCCTTCGCGGACCCCTCGGCCGTCGGGCGCCCCTCGATCCAGTACCCCCGCCGCTCCCTCAAGGCGACCGAGCCCGGCCACGCCAACCCCGTGCGCCCCCCGCCCTCGCCCTCGGCGCCCCCGCTGAGGGCCACGCGCAGGACGGCCTGCCGCTGGGGCAGCCCATGCAGCAGCCGAACCCCGCCGCCGCCCCCGCCACCGCCTCCTCCCAGCCAGCTGCCACCGCGCCGGCCACCGGCCCCGCGCCGGCGGCCGGCCCCTCGCAGGGGGGCCAGGGGGGCGCGTCGGGGGCGGCGGCGGCAGCGGCGACGGGCCAGCTGCTGCAGGGCGTGCCGGGAGCCCTCTCGGAGCTGCACGGGCAGTCCATCCTCGCCGTGCAGCGCCCGCGCTCCTCGGGCGGCTCCACGGGCTCGGCCTCGGGCCAGGCCCGCGCCGCCCAGGCCGCCGCCCAGAAGCTCTACTCCGACCAGGGCCCCCCCTCAAAGATCATGCGCTCGTAGCGCAGCCCAGCGCAGCCTTCCTCTCGCTTCGCATCCCATTCAGCAGAGAACTCCTTTTGCGCTCAAGGGGGCGCGGGGCGGGCCGCGGCTGGGCCTGGGCCCCGGGTGGGGCGGAGTGGAGCTAGAAGCCGGACTTGGTGCGGCGCAGGGCGACCTCGATGCTCTTGCGGATGGCCTCCACGTCCGCCCCCTCGTCCACCTGCCGGGCCCGCGGCCCTCAGAGGCGGGAGCCGGCTCCGAGCGCGTCGCGGCGGGGGCGGGGGCGGGCCTGGAGGATGAGCTTGGAGTAGGGGGCGCGGGGGGCCATGTCGAGGGCGAGGCAGCGGGCAGGCTCCCGCGCCACGCAGTAGAACTCGGGCGGCGTCCCCGCGACTGCGGCGAGCGGGACGGGTCGGCGGGTGGGCGGCGCGGCGCGCGGCGCGCGGCGGGGCGCGCGGGGCAGGCGGGCCCGGAGCGGCGCACTCGGGTGGTAGAAGGACGCGATGACGTACTTGGACGGGAGGGCGACTCCGAGCTGCGGCGGCGCGCGTCGCGCGGTTGGATCGCAGACAGCGCTGAGGCGATGGAGGCCGCGGCGCGAAGCAACCGCGCGCGGGGATTGTGGCGCGAGGATCGGGCGCAGACGCCGACAGGGGCGCAGCGGCGCACTGCGGCATGCATATAGCGCGCGGAGGCGGCGCGGCGGACCTGGACGCCCTGCGGGATGCTCTGCATGGCGTCGACGGCCTCTTGGGCTGCGCGTGCGGAGTGAGCCGCGCAAGTGGTGACGCCGGCGGACGGCCGCGGAAGGAGCCTCGGAGCGGGCGCACGGTGGACTCGCACGCCCTCCACGAGCTTCAGGGGAACAATGATGGTGCTCGCCGTCAGTGCGGCCCACATTCGCTCCTTGTACGAGAGCTTCACGCGCAGCTCCTCCTTCGTGACGACGATTTGGGGCATCTGGTTCAGGCGTCGGTTAGTCGCCGCGCGACTGCAGCGGCCTTGTGCAACTTCCGTTCACCTTGTGCGGCGCTTTTTGATGCCGTACGTGGCCCGGAGACGTGGGCTGGTGCTGGTGGCCGGGGCCGGGGGACTTCGGGGGGATACGCAAGTCAAGCCGACCAAGCCGCCGCCAACTCGGCCCGGCGACGACTCCGCGAGCTGCGATGGCGACGGAGGCGCCGGTCAACTATGATCGCCAAAAGTACGGCCGCATCCTGGACTGGGACAAGAAGTCGCTGCTCATCCGCGGCAAGCGCGTCCTGATCCTCTCCGGCGAATTCCATTACTGGTGCGTCTCGTCCGTTCCCGCTTTCCGCGCGTAACGGCGTCGCTGGGGCCGGCCGCGCCTCTGCCGGCGTCCGCGCGGACCTCGGAGTGGGCCGCTGGCTGCTCGACGCGTCGCCCGCTGCTGCAATTCGGACGTACGCGCCATGTGACCGCCCGGCAGGCGCGTGCCCGACCGCTCCCGCTGGCGCCCGATCCTCGAGGACTACAAGGCGCGCCGCCCGCCGCGCCGCCTGCTCGTCCTGCGTCCCGCGCGGCGCCGGCGGCGCTGACGTGCTCGCGCAGGCGGCGGGCCTGAACGCGGTGCGGATCTACTTCCACTGGGGCTACCACTCGCCGCGGCGGGGCGCGTACATCTTCAGCGGCAACCGCGACGTGGACTTCCTCCTGCGCACCTGCGAGGAGGTCGGCCTCTACGTCATGGCCGCCCCCGGTGGGCCCCCGCCGCCCGCCCTCGCCAGGCCCCCCGCCCGCCGCCGACCCGGCCCGGCACGCCAGGCCCGTACATCTGCGCGGAGACGTCGGCCGGCGGCTTCCCCGGCTGGCTCGTCGCCGAGCGGGGCGTGCGCATCCGCAACATGTGGGCCACCGGCATCAAGTCCCTCGACATGAAGTTCATGGACCGCTCCCGCGAGTGTCCGCCTCCGCGCCGCCCCTTCCCCGCCCCCCGGCGGCCCAGCCGAGTAACCCCCCGCCGGCAGGGTTCGACGCCATCATCCCGATCCTGGCGCGGCACGAGATCACGCGGAAGGAGGGCGCGAACGGGTACGGCGTCATCGGCCTGCAGGTGGAGAACGAGCTCATCCAGTCCAAGTTCGGCCTCACCATGGGCCTCCCCGAGGAGATGCGCCTCCTCACCGCGTGCGCTGCGTACCCCCCTCTACCCCACTTTTCCCCCGCTCATGGATTTGCAGGTACGCCCGCGCCGCCGGCTGCACGGTGCCCGTCTTCTCAAACGACGCCAAGGTACCCCCTCCCTCGTCTCCCACACCCCTCGCTCGGAGCCTGAGTCCCGCCCCTTCTTCCCTCGTGCAGCCGTGGGGCTCGTGGAACCCGGGGACGGGGCCGGAGAACGGGGTGGACCTGTACGGCTTCGACCTCTACCTCTTCGCGCTGGAGCCGCCCCTGCACCCGGCCCCCGGCACGCCCCGCTCCTGGGCCGGCTGCGACAAGATGCTCCGCGGCTTCGCGCCCTCGGTCGACACGCTCGAGCGGGACATCCGGGCCTTCGGGGCCGGCTGCGCCTCGGGGCCCCTCTTCATCCCCGAGCTCCAGGGCGGCTGGTTCTGCCCCTGGACCTGCGCCGGCGGCTGGGACTTCTTCTACGACTGGTTCACCGGTGCCCGCCCCTGGCCCCGTCCTCCGCCCCCGCCCCCCTCTCAGCCGCTCCCGCGCAGACGAGTACCAGCGGCTGCTCTTCCACAGCCTCTTCGCGCAGGGCTTCTCCATCCTCTCCGTCTACATGTTCTACGGCGGTGCGCGCCCCTCGCCTCCCCGCCCCCGCCCCCGCCTCTGACCCCTCGCCTCCCTCCCCGGCTGGGGCGCCAGGGACGAACGCGGGGAGCCTGGGGGACCCGGACGCCTTCTCGTCGTACGACTACAGCGCGTGCGTGCGGGAGTACGGGCTGGTGACGCGCCGCTACCGGAAGCTCCGCACCGCCGCCCTCTTTGCCCGCTCCTTCGCCCCGCTCCTCCTCGAGGCCGAGGCCCTCGAGCGCGGCCTCCCCGCCCCCGGCGCCGTCGCCCCCGTCCCCGGCACCGACCCCGAGGCCGCCGCCGCGCTCGGCCCCGCGCGGGCCGACGAGCGCTCGGGGGCCGCCTTCACGCTCGCCCGCAACCTCTCCGGCTCGCGCTCGACGCTGCAGCTCGAGGTGGCGGCGGCCGGCTGGCCGGGGGCCGCCCTGCCCCTCCGCCTCCCCTTCCTTCGCTCCCTCCTCATCCCCGCCAACATCCGCTCCGAGGCGACGCACCTCACCCTCGCCCTCGCCACCCTCCCCGTCCTCCTTCGCGGCCGCTTCGGTGCCGGCGAGCTCTGGGTCGTCGAGCACGCTCCTGGCGGCCTCGCGCTCGTCGGGGAGGCCGAGCTCGAACCGGGGGCCTGCGCGGGGGCCGCCCTCGAGCGCCGCGGCGGCTGCTCGGTGCTCACGTTCGCCGCCCCGGGGGCCGCCCGGGTGCGCAAGGGCCCCGCCGCGCCCTCGATGATGGTCCTCTGCCTCGGGGAGGAGGACGCCCTCACCCTCTCCGCCCACTTCGACGAGGCCGTCCGCCCCCCCGCGCCCCCCGCCCCCTCTCCCCGCCCCCGCCCCCGACCTCCCCGCGTGCGCGCAGGGGGCGATCGCGGGGGTCGCGTGGGGCGCCTACCACGCCCGCTTCGAGCGCCCGGCGCCCGAGGCGCCCCTCGGGCTCTCCGTCTCCACCTGGGGCCGCCAGCGCGTCCACCTCCTCCGCCCCGCCGGCCCCGCCCCGCCCCCCTTCGCCCCCGCCCCTTCCGGCCCCGAGAGCGTCGCCGAGCTGGGGGCGGAGGTGGCGGCCCCGCCGGCGCCCCCGCAGCCGGGGCGGTACGCGGCGGGGGCGATCGACTGGGGCCGCGTCGCGTGGCGCCCCATCCACCTGCGCTCGGGCAAGGACCCGCTGGAACACGGCTTCACCTCGGGGCACGTGCTCTACCGCTGCGAGTTCCAGCCGGGCGCCTCCGCCGGCCTGCGGCTGCGGCTCAACGTGCGGCACTACTGCGCGGTGTACATGAACGGGGCCTTCGTCGGCTCCCACGAGACCTACTCCACCTCCTTCTTCCACCCGGGCGCCAAGAACGGGCCCGGCGCGCCCCCCTCCAGCGGCCCCCCTCGCCCCCGCCCGCGCCTGACGGGCGGGGCGGGGCAGACCCCTCGTGGCTCGGGTCGCACGTGTACGACCTCGCCCCGCACCTCGCCCCCGAGCGGCCCACGCAGACCCTCCTCATCGTCGTCGGCAGCGTGTCCGCGCCCCGCCCCTTCCTCCCCCGCCTTGCCTCTCTCCGCCTCAAGCGCGGGGGCCAGGGGGATGAGCCGGCAGCCTGTGATCCTGAACGACGTGCGCAACCCGCGGGGCCTCCTCTCCGCCACCTTCCTCTTCCACAAGTGCCCCCGGCCCCGCCCCGCCCCCCGCCCCCCCTGAAGAGGCCCCCCGCCGCAGCTGGGACCCCCGGAACGTGCTCCCGCGCACGAGCCCCGTGCGGGAGGCCCGCTGGAGCATCGCGGGGGTGGACGTCACGGCGCGCCCGGCCGCCCCGGGGGCCCCCGACGAGCCGTACAACACGGACGGCTTCGACGCGGCCTGGTTCGAGGCGCCGGAGCCGGAGCCGGAGGGGGAGCTGCGCCTGCGGCCGGCGGCGGGCGTCGTGCGGGCGACCTCCTCCTTCGCCTCGCCCCCGGCCGGCCTCCCCGTCGCCCTCCTCGTCACCGACGCCGCCGGCGGCGCGCCCCCCGCCGTCGTCAACGCCGCCGTCAACGGCACCTGGCTCGCCCGCTACGTCGGCTCCATGGGCCCGCAGCGGGCCTTCTTCCTGCCCCCGGGCCTCCTCGCGGCGCCCGGGGCCGCCAACGAGCTCGCCCTCACCGCCTTCGCCACCCGCGAGTGCGCCCTGCGCCTCCGCGTCGTGCCCTACGAGGTGGACCCCCGCAGCGGCAACCTCGCCGCCCCGCACCTCGGGCCCCTCTCCGCCTCCGTCTCGGGGCGCGCCCCCGAGCTCGGCCCCGCCGCCGAGGCGCCCCCCGTCGCCCCCGTCCCCTTCGTCCTTGCCACCGCCTTCTTCCCCCTCTCCTGACGCGTCTGTGGCACACTTGGGGACTGGCACTCGGACTAGCGCTGCGGCCGAGAGGGGAGCGGGGCTAGGAGATCTCGGCCTCGGGGGCGGGCCCCGGGGGCAGCCGGAAGGAGAGGGAGCGGCGGGGGTCGCCGGAGGGGAGGGCGGCTGCGAGCTCCTGGGCGAGGCCCTCGACGTCGTCCAGGCCCCACCGCGTGTTCTCCGCCTGCTCCCGCCACTCCCCCGGCACCCACCCCGCCCCGTGCACCGTCCCCAGCAGGGCCCCTGCGCCGGGCTCAGCTGGGGCCGAGTGGGGAGGGGGCGGGGGCGGGGCGGGCCGGCCATGGCGGCGGTGGTGTCGCAGTCGCCGCCGTAGCCGACGGCGGCGGCGAGGCAGTCGACGGGGTGCCGCCAGTGCAGGCAGAGCGCCCAGAGGGCCACCGCCACGCCCTCCGCCGCCCGCAGCCCGCACTCCCCCATCAGCTCCTTCGCCACCTGCCCCGCCCCGCTTAGGGGGGAGGGGGTGTTGGGCAGGGGGCAGGCAAAGCGGGCCTGGAGCTCGATGGCGGCGCGGTCGGAGGTGGAGAGGCGCGGGGCGGCGCGGGGGGGCCCCCCCGGGGGCCCGTAGAGCCGCTCGAGGCCGGCGCGGGCAGCGGCGAGCTTCCCGCGGCACGCCTCCGTGCGCGCCAGCGCCCCCAGCGACTCCAGCAGCCGGAACGGCTCCACGTCCCCCTTGGCCGTGCCCCCTGCGCGCTGCTCGGGACGGGGGGCGGGGGAGGGAGGGGGGCACGCGCCCTCCTCGCGGGCGCCGAACCAGCCGTCGTCGACGGCGATCGGCCCCTCGTCGGCGCCGTCCTCCCCGCCCCGCGGCTTCGGTGGCCGCCCCGGGGGGGCGTACCGCCGGTTCCCCTCGAAGGCCTCCCACCGCGCGGCGCCCCCCGCCGCCCCCCTCACGATGTACTTGTACCTGTACCCCCGTGAGCGGCGGGCGCCGGCGCCCGGGGCCGGGCGCAGGGAGGCCGCACTCGATGCTCCGGCCGGGGACGATGGGGACGGGGGTGCGCGTTCGCCAGAGGGGGTAGTCTTCGTCGGACGTTTGCAGCTCAAGGGCCGTCTCGGTACCCCAGCCGCACCAGTCCCCCGCCAAGCACACCGTCTCCCCGAAGCTGTACCCGTCTCAGGGCGGGACGGAGCCGGGGCCCGGGGGGTACAGGGTCGATCGACCCCACCTGGTCTCGCAGCGGACGCGGAGCTCGACGTCCCAGTCGCGGGGAACGCCGGCGCGGGGCCGCGCCCCCTCCGGGGCCGGGGCGTCGGCGAGAGCGAGTCGCGCGAGGCTCGCGACGGCCGCCGCCTGAACGAACGCCCCGTCGATCCCCTCCGCGTGCCGGTGCGTGCACATCACCGCGTCCTGCCCGGTACCCCCGTCGGCCCACGTGCCCCGCACTCGAAGGGGGCTGCGCACGTGGACGGCGCGATAGAGGACGGCGTGGGGCGCGTTACGGAAGGCGAGGCCCACGGGGCCGATCCTGCCGCGCAATTTTCAGCGGGAGCGGCGAGAGGGGGGGTGGGAGTGGGGGGGGTACCGCATGGCTCCGCCGTTGGCGAGGGAGCCCTCCGGGATGAACATAATCCCCGTATCTTTGTAGCTCGCCCCCGCCTGCGCCGGCCCTCAGCAGAGCCCGGCGGCGGGTGGGGGGCGGGGCACGGAGCGCGCCTTGAGAGCCTCCATGACCTTCTTGGCGCCCTTGCCGTACCCCCGCCACTCCTGGTAGAACTCCGTGTAGGCCGCCGCGCAGTGCTCCGGGTCCACCAGGCCCCCGCACTGCACCAGGCTGCCCCCGCCCCCGCCGCCCCTCGTCAGCGGCCGCCCGGCGGCGGCCCGTGGGGGCGTATCCGCACCTCCAGGCCAGCGCGAGTGTCATCTGCGTGTCGTCTGTGTAGCACCCTGCGGCCGCCGCGCTCAGCCGGCGCCGCGGCTGCAGCTGGCGGGAAGCACGGCAGACGGGGCGCGGGCTACGGCCGCGGCAGCTAGCTCGGTGCGACGAGCGCAGCTTATGCGGCAAAAGCGGAGCCCGGCGCACCGAACGGCCTCTCCGGATTCGTCAGGAAGGTCTTGACCCTCCCGAAGCGGGACGCGATCTGTTCGGCCGGCAGCATCTCGACCGCAGCGCCTAAAATGTCGCCGCACATGCAACCCAAAAGCAACCCTCTACACGAATCGAGCAGCGAGATCGAGCGCGCCGCCATCTCGACTCGCTGTGGATTCGGCTGCGCTGCGGCTGCGCTGCGGCTGCGTAGCCCAGTCACTACGTGTGCGTTTAGCCTGTTAGCTGGCGAGTCTGGCGGCTCTTGAGCGAGGCTGACAGCAGTTCGGGCGAGGCGGCGACTTCTTGGGCGAGGCTGACCGCAGTTCGAATCCCGTCGGCAAGGTATACAATCGCCAGCTTCTAGGCAGCTAGCTATAGACGGCGCTAGCCAACGAGCTGGAGGCCCAGTGTTAACGTTCTCTTAGCTAAGCGCGGCGCCGAACGCTGGAGGAATCAGAGAACGCGGCGGACATCAGGCATGTGGAGACTCTCCGCGCGGGGCCCGCGGCGGCGGTGATCGCGGATGCGGTCGGCGTCTCCGAGGAGCGCATGCGGTGGCTGATCGACTTCGGAGCGGTCTGGCTGCGGGGGAAGGAGCGGCTCGCTTCTCAGGACGCCGAGCGAGAGGTCGAGGCGAAGGTGTACGTGCGAGCGCACCTCAACCCGAAGGCGAGCGGCAGCACGCGAGCGCGGGCGAGCGAGCGCGGTCCGCGCCGCGGCTGATCGGCATCGTCGCAGCGCTTCCCCGTGGGGCGCGTGGACTGGCGGGC
Organism: Cyanophora paradoxa; assembly: GCA_004431415.1. NCBI lineage: Eukaryota > Glaucocystophyceae > Cyanophorales > Cyanophoraceae > Cyanophora > Cyanophora paradoxa. The sequence goes on along the minus strand of QPMI01000582.1, from coordinate 110,918 downwards.
GGCGATCGTGCACGCGGAGGAGGGCTTCGTGGTCGTGGACAAGCCGCCGGGCGTGCCGTGCCACGCGAACTCGGACAACGCGCGGGAGAACGTGTGCGAGCAGGTCGCGGCCGTGCTCGGCGAGGCGGTCTTCGTGACGAGCCGGCTGGACCAGCCGACGCGGGGCCTGCTCGTCCTCGCCCGCACCCGCGACTTCCTCTCCCGCTTCAACCTCCTCCTCCGCAAGCACAAGGCGCCCCCGCCCCGCCCCGCCCCGCCCCGCCCCGCCCCGCCCCGCCCCGCGCCGACCGCCGGCCCGGCGGCAGGTGCGGAAGCGGTACAGGGTCCTGGCGGTGCGCGGCGAGAGGCAGGCGGACCCGCCCGCAGCAGAGGGTGCGGGCCGGAGCCCGGGGAGGCCGCCGAGGCGCCGGAGACGCCGGCGGACGAGGAGGCCTCGGGCTCCCCGGGCCCGGCTGATCGCGCCGGCGGGGAGGGCGGGGCGGGGGCGAGTGCGGGGGCGGAGGGTCCCCCCCTGGGGCCGATGGAGCACTGGATGGAGGAGTGCCCGCGGGCGCCGAAGCGGGTGGCGCGGGCGCCCCGCTCGGGCTGGCTCCCCTGCCACCTGACCGTCCTCGCCTCCCGCCGCGTGCTCCCCGGCGAGGTCGCCCGCCGCTGGGGCCGCCCCGCCGCCGAGGCCGCCGCATCCTGGGCCAACCGCGGCGGCGGCGAGCTCGAGCGGCCCCTCTTCGAAATCGAGATCGAGCTCGGCACGGGCCGAACGCGCGCCCCGCCCCGCCCTGCGCCGTCCCTCCGCCGCCTGACGGGCAACGCCGCAGGCACCAGATCCGGGCGCAGCTCTCGCACGAGGGGTACCCCATCTTCGGCGACTTCGTGTACGGCTTTGGGGAGGGCGGGGGGGAGGAGGAGGCTGCGCGGACGCTGGAGGAGCGGGCGCGGCGGGCCTCGGCGTGGCCCCTCTTCGGCCTGCAGTGCTGCGGGCTCGCCTTCAAGCGCCCCGGGCGGGCCCCCGGCGGGGGCGAGCGCCTCGCCTTGGAAGCCCCCGACGCGCCCGACGACCCGCCCCCGAGTACTCTTGCGAAGTGAAGCAAAGCTCGAGAAGGCAAAACTGACGAGCGGCGAGCCGCCTCCGCGCCCTACGCGCCTCGCCCCCTGCAGCTACCACTACTCATCCTCCTCCCCCTGCCCGGGGCGGACGGAGCGGCGCGGCCGGGGCGGGCCGACGGCGTGGGGCGGGGGCCGGGAGGGCGGGGCGTGCGGGGAGCGCGGGGCGGCGCCGAGACCGTGCGGGGAGCGGGCGGGGGCGCTGGCTGCCGACGCCGCGCTCCGCGCCGACGAGGCGACGGAGCTTCGCCGCGAGGGGACGGGCGGCAGCGCCGGCGCCCTCCCCTGCCCTGCGCCGCCGCCGCGCCGTCCTCGGCCCGGCCGGGGGAGCCGAGCGCGGCGTCGCGCTCGGCCTGGGCGCGAAGGCGGGCGCTGCCGAGGCGCCTCTTGGCCCGCCTCCGCTCCCGCAGGTCGCGCTCCTCCGCCTGCCGCCCGCCGCCGACGCCGACGCCGCGGTCGCCGCCGCCGCCGCCGCCGCCGCGCTCGCCACGTCCGAGTAGGGCGCCCCGCCGGCTCCCTCCGCGGCCGCGCCGGCTCCGTGCGGGCGGGGCGGGGGCGCCGGCTCGAGCGGGTCCACCTCGCTGTCGCCCCAGGCCCCGAGGCGGGGCGAGAGGGGCGGCTCCGCGGCCCCCCGGGGACCAGGGCCGCAGCGGCGAGGCGGGGCGCTCGCCGGCGGGGTCGGGGCGGTGGGCGATGGGCGGGTGGCCCGGGGCGGGCCCGGCCCGGGGCGGGGGTGGGGCGCGGGGCGGCGGCGAGGCGGCGGTCGCGGGACTTGAGGAGCTCCTCGAGGGCGATGCGGTCGAGGCTGTCCGCGAGGTCCAGCTCCAGGCTCGCCTCCAGCATCGCCGCCCGGATCGCCCCTCGTCCTTCTCCCGCCCCCGGGCCCCGCGCCCCCCGCCCCTCCCTGCTGCCGCCGCCGCCGCCGCTGCTGCCGCCGCCGCTGCGACGGCCGCGGCGACGGCGGTGGGCGCGGAGTGCGGGGAGGGGCCGGGGAGGTCGGGGCGGGGAGGCCGGGGTAGGGCGCCGGGCCGGAGAAGGAGGGATGGCGGGGAGGGGAGGAGAGGGAGGAGGAGGAGGAGGAGGGGGAGGGAGGGCGGGGCGGCGGCGGCGGCGTTGGCGAGGGCGGCCTCCTTGAGGGAGGCGATGCGCTCCACGAGGGTCATCCGCGCCGACGCCGCCCCCGACGGGGGCCGCCCCGCCGCCCGCCCCCCGGCCCGGCGGCGTCGTCGCCCCCGACCCCTCCCGCCGCCGCGGCCCGCCTGGGCGGCAGCAGGGACGCCGGGTCGGGGGCGCCCCGGGCCCGACTCGGGGGCGAGGGGGAGGCCCGGATGGCGCGGAAGGAGGGGGTGCGCGAGGCGGGCTGCCGCGGCGGGCCGGGGCCCTCCTCGTGCTCGTACCCCGCCGCCTCGCGCGGCGGCGGCGCCGGCAGGTTCTTCGAGGAGGACGGCCGCGGGAGGCGCGCCCCGATCGGGGCGCGGGAAACAAAGGAAAACTGATCGGGGCCCGGCGCCGGCCCCGCGGTGACGCGCGGAGACGCGGAGCGGGCGCCGGAGAAGGCGTGGGAGGGGCCCTCGCCCCCGCTGACGGCGCCGTGCCCGCCCTCGTCGGACCCGTAGCCCGCCGCCGCGTGGTCCCCGTGCGGGCGCTCGGCCGGCGAGGTGCGCCCGTTCCCCGCGCTGTTCGTCCTGTTGAAGGGAGACCGCCGGTGGCCCTCCGCCGGCGCCCGGCTCCGCGCGATGGCGAACACATCTGACGCCTTGGGGGCGGGGGCAGAGCCCGAGGCTACCGGTGCGGAGGACACGGTCATGAGCGATGCGAGCTGGCTGGCGTGCGCTTGCGGCGGCTGGTGCGCCGGGTGTGCCGGGGCCTTTGCATCCTGCGTTGCTCGTGTGTCAGATCGGGCCCGTCCCGCCCGGGCAACCTACACGCGATCCGTGCTACGCAACAAGTGATCTATGCTGCGATGTGTCCCGCTAGTCTCCCATTGAAGGGCTGTCTCCTTACAACGCTGGCACGACCCAGGGCGGCCACGGACCTTGAAAGTGCGCTCCACCTCCTTACGAGCTAATTCCAGTTGCCGCCACACCTTCTCCTCCTGGTGCTAAGCGCACAGCGTCTACTCATCAAGACTCGGGAACTGGACGGCTTGTGTGGGCACGCGCACCTGGGCACGCTGCAGTCTCTCGGAAGCTGTAATCATCGCTATCGGTCCATGCTAACGTAGGACGAGCGCTTGGTTGGCTGATTTCGTGTACCCGCGAACCGGTGTTCCACTGTTCCCGGGTCCTCCTGTGCCACCCTTCCACCGAGCGTTGGGTTTGATCGAGCTTCTGTTCCAAGTTCCCACACTAAATCTTCTCACACCGGTACCGGCCTCATGATCAGCCTGCGCATGATCATCGGATCAAATTTGGCGTCGACATCGACGTCGACGCGTACGGCTACTAGGCTAGTTGCAGCTGCAGGCGCTGGCGCATGCGCGCGCATGCGCATGCGTGCACGCATGACTCAGTGATATACTCCTAGACTTGATTAGTACTTCCTAGGCGCCGCGTCCTATTGCTAGCTATAGAAGTATACATGTACGACGGAAAAAGATGCCATAAAGGGCGGTGAATTCTATCCACGTCCAGCGGCTCACGCTCCATGGCCAGCGAGGGGGATGAGGCGGGTGCGCATATGAGGCGGTGCCTGGCCTCCGGTGTCGGGGCGGGCACGCCCTTCTCCTCGCCGCGGGGCAGGTAGGCGCCGCAGAGCCGCCGCAGCAGGGGCTGCACACGTGAAGCAACGAGCGGCTCGGTCAGTGGGTGAGCGAGATCTCATCGAATCGAATCTCCAAATATCAATTCCAAGCGGGCCGGGGGCGGACCATGTCGACGCCGTGGACGGCGTCGAGGAGGGCGCGGGAGCGGAAGAAGAGGAAGGTGGGGCGGGCGGAGGCGGCGAGCGCCGGCTCCTCCCGCACCTGCCGCACCAGCTTCGAGTCCGCCACCAGGAACTCCAGCCGCGGGCCCGCCTCCAGCTCGTAGAACACCGACTTCAACGCCTGCGCGCGGCGAGCCCCCGGGCGTACACGTCGGCCGCCGCTCGGGCGCCGGCGGGCCAGCGCGCGCTGGCCCAGCACTGTGCACATGGGAGGGGCGGCAGGCGGGGCGGACCTGGACGGTGGCGCGGCAGGGGCCGCACCAGGAGCTGTACGCCTCGACGACCTTCAGCCCGGGCTCGTTCAGGTGCGCCACGAGCTCCTCCTCCGTGCTCACTGCGGGGCGCGCGCCGACTGATCATGAGTTCATCAGACTTCACTGTGCGTTTCAATTAGCTAAAGAGCGGCCCTGCATATCGATGCTTCCATTTAGATCTAGGGCTACGTAGACTGCAGCTGGCCGGGCCGCGGCGCGCGCCGGCCGCGGCCGCAGCCGACGGCCGCGCGCGACTCGAGCTCGAGCTCGAACTCCGGGCCTCAAACCTGGCCATGCGCCATCGGATGGAACTGCAACGTGCGCACTCTCCACGAGCCACGTTGGCTTCTGGGTGGCGGAGGCCATCGCAGGCGTGGTTCCTCAGGTAGACCGCCAAGCTTCGAAATTCTCGATCAAGCTTCTCGGCGCCAAGCGTCGCAAACGTCTGCCCGAGTCTGCACGGCGCGGGGTCGGCCGCCTCAGCGAGAGAAGCGGACGCGCAATGCTGCGCGCACCCAATATGCAATGGTGCGGCAATCACCGCCTCGAGCAAACCTCAGCTGCCGTCTGTACTTCGAGAAACATGCAGGCTGCAGACAGAACGTCTACAAGCTAGACGGATCTCAACTTTGGGGCTCCAGTTCGTGGGATTGGACCACGAGGGGCGCCCAGCCCGCCGTGTGTTGCGCGCCGCTCGTCGGGTTGCGCCGCGTGTCGGGTTGTATCATACTTGTATGCTGCGCGTGTGTTGCGCGCCGCTCGTCGGGTTGTATCATACTTGTATGCTGCTGCTCGCCGGCGCCGGCTTGGACATGAGTCGGAGCAACTGCCTTTGAGTTGTACCCCACCCCGTGTCTAGGGGTACAGCGCTAGCTAGAGAGCAAAACGGGAGGGCCCGGAACAACCCCGGACGGGAAGTCAGTGCGAATCAGGGACCTTGTGGTCGACCAGCAAAGCGCGTTGCAGCTAGCGGGATGAGCTCGGGCAGTCGCCCGCCGTCGGGCCCAAGCTCGCGGCCCAGCAGCGGTGGGGCGCCCGTGCAGGTGGGCTCTAGGCCCTCTTCAGCTGCAAAAGCTATCGAAGTGCAGGCCGCTCTTGGTGCGTCCCTTCCCTCCTGCGCGTGCTCCCCGAACGACTCTAACTGGCTGGGCCCCGGCAGCGGCACTTCCGGCAGCGGCGATTGCAGCTGTAGCAGCGAATCCTGACCTGCCACCGGGCTCCCTTGCCTTCATGGAGCAGCAGCTATTCCCGACGCTCCTGCCCGCGATAGCCCAGCTGCTGAAGACGGTGGATGGGGCGGGCATCGTGCCGACCGCAGGGGCCAAGCCGACGCCGATCTGGGCGCGTCCGACGAGCGCCCACCCCGGAATGATCAAGTCGAAGGTACCGCAGCGGGACCGGCCGGCGTCGGCGCCCGCGTACATGGACAAGCGACACTTCGAGCCTCTGCACTGGCTAGCCGCGTACCTCATGCGGCACAACCCGAAGCCCAAGTATCACTCCTGGGCCGAGAAGCAGGCCGCCGACGAGCGGGCCGCCGAGGCGCGCCCGTGCCCGCCCCGCCGGGGGTGCCGGCTGGTGCCTGACGCCGGCGCAGGAGGCAAGGGTGCGGGAAGAAGCCGAGCGGGCGGCGCGGCAGAAGATGGTGGAGGAGCTGGCGCGGCGGGCGGAGGAGGAGCGGCAGGAGCGGCTGCGCATCGAGGAGGAGGAGCGGCGCAAGGAGGAGGAGCGGCTGGAGGCGGAGCGGAAGAGGGAGGAGGAGGAGCGGGAGCGGCGCGAGGAGGAGCTGCGCCAGATGGCCGAGGCCGAGAAGCGCAAGGCCGAGGAAGAGGAGAAGGCCCGCAAGGCCGCCGAGGACAAGGAGAAGTGCGCGCCGCTGCATGCCGGCGGGGGCGGCGCCTGCGGGGCGCTCAGGCGGGGTGCCCGCGCCGGCGCGCAGGCACGATCTCGCGGAGCGGCGGAAGCGGGAGAAGGAGGAGGCGGAGCGGGCGCGGCGGGAGCGCGACGAGGCGTTCATGCGGCGCCAGCGCGAGATCAAGGCTGTCGGCGCGCCCCGCCGCCCCGCTCCTGCGCCGCGCCTCGCCAGAGCCTCTGCTGACGCGGGGTACGCAGAGACGGCGCTGCAGACGCTGCAGGCCATCGTCTCCCGCTTCAAGCCGGGCGACAGGTGCGGCCCCGCGCGCGCCGGCCCGCGGCCCCCGGCGCAACGGGGGGGGCGGCAGCTACGAGGCGGCGCTGGCGGAGCTGCGGAGCGTGGCGACGGAAGCGGCGCGGCGCATCGGGAAGGGCTCGGGCGGCTTCGTGTACCTCTGCGAGGCGGCGCCGGCGGGCCGCGAGGAGGGCGCCCCCGTGGAGGCCCTCGACTGCGTCTTCTCCGCCGACGCCGCCACGTCCCCGGCACCCGCGTCGCCCGCGCCGAGCCCCCGGGCTCCACCCGCCTCGCCCCGCTCTTCGCCGCCATCGACACCGTGCGCGGGCCGCGCCGGGGCGACCGGCTCGCGCGGGCTGACGGGGCGTGGCGGGCGCGCAGGGGAAGCCGGCGCAGGCGGAGGCGGAGGAGGCGGACGGGCGCCGCGGGGTCGTCTTCGCGGCGCCCATCCGCGTGCCGGGCTCCAAGGACGTCGTCGGCGTCCTGGGCGGGGAGAACCTCGCCCGGCCCGCCTCGGCCGCCGCCGCGGGGCCGGCGGCGCCCCCGCCGGCTCCCGGCCGTCTCGCCGCACCCGAGCGCGACGCAGCAGGCGGCGGCGCCGGCGGCGCTGGCGACGGAGGACGTGCAGCGGCTGCAGCAGCTGGGGGAGCAGCTGGGGCTGTGCGCGGCGGGGCTGGCGACGGCGCACGCCGAGGGGGCGCGCACCCTCGCCGTGCAGGCCGTCAAGGAGCTCGTCATGAAGAAGGCCGCCCCCGCCACCGTCCGCGCCCGCCCCGACCCCCGCCCCGGGGCGGGGCGGGGCGGGGTCGAGGGGGCGGGGCGGGGCGGCAGATGTACGCGGCGTTCATGGAGGTGGTGCGGCCCTTCTGCCCGGCGGCGCGCGCCATGTGGGTCCCCCTCCAGGACCACCCCTTCCAGCTCAGGCGCCCCCGCCCCGCCCCCTCCCCCGCCCCTCCACCCGCCCCCGCCCTGCTCACGGGCCGGCGGGGCGCGGCGCAGGCTGTACGCGGCGGACGAGGGCGCCAAGGCGCTGCTGGGGCTGGAGGCCGGCCAGACGCAGCGGCGGCCGGGGGCCGGGGAGGGCGAGGGGGAGGCGGCGGCGCCGCCGCCCTCGGAGTTTGACGCGATCGCGCGGGAGAAGTACACGCTCGTGCCCGACCTCGAGGCGGCCGGGCAGAACGCCTACTTCGGCCGCCCGCCCCGCGGCGCCGTCATGACCGTCCCCCTCAAGGACGCCACGGGCAAGGGCCGCGGCTGCGTCGGGGCGGTCAGCGTGTACAAGGACGGGGAGGCCTTCGGGGAGGGCGAGGTGGACATGATCCTGATGCTGGCGGAGCAGCTGGCGCCGGCGGTGGAGGACGCGACGCACGCGGCGGCGCGCGCGCTGGAGGCGTACATCGCGGACAACGAGGGCCACGGGCAGCTGAACCCCCTCCACCAGCTCGTCATCGACGCGCTGCTCGCGCACACGACCGCCACCGCCGCCTACGTCGCCATCGTGGACCCCGCGCAGGGCGGCGCCCTCCAGTACGTCGCCGCGGGGCCGGCCGAGCAGGACGCGCTGCTGGTCGGGCAGGTCGTGCCCCCCGGCACGGGGGTCACCTGGCAGGCGACGGCGGCCGTCAAGCCCGGCGCCGCCCCGCAGCCGATGCACGTCCCCTCCGTGCGCGCCGAGCCGGCCGTGCACTACCTGGGGCCGGCGGGGGCGGACGGGGCGGACGGGCCCTACGTGTGCCTCCCGATGGTGGACAAGGAGGGGGAGGTGATCGGGGTGGTGGCGATGGACGGGCTGGGCGGGGACCACGGCAAGGCCGGCTTCACCCCCTGGGACCTCGACTTCTTCGCGGCGATGGCCAAGGGCCTCGGGGCGGCGCACGAGCGGGCCGAGCGGCGGCGGCGGAGCATGCTGGTGCTCGAGGGGGCGATCGGCGTCCTCAAGAGCCTCGTCAACGCCCCCGTCGCCTTCGCCTTCACGGACAAGGTCCCCAAGGGGGAGGAGGCGGCGGACAAGACGATCGTGCCCGTCACGGGGGGCCACCTCGGCAACCGCGCCTTCGGGTACCTCATGGTGGAGGAGGCGAACATGGGGGCCGAGCGGCCTCTTCTACCTCCTCGACTTCAAGCCCCACGACGTCGACGACTGGAAGAAGATCCGCCAGGTCAGCCGTCCCCGCCGCTCGCCCGCGCGCGCTCGGGCCGACGCGGGGCGGGGGGGCCGGGCAGCTGGTGAGCGACGAGCTGAAGCCGAGGATCGCGGCGTACGACCCGACGGTGAAGCAGAAGAAGGCCAAGTTCCGCCGCGTCGACGCCGAGATGAAGGGCCTCACCGCCGAGGAGGTCCCCCGCCCCCCGCCACCCCCGCCCCGCCCCGCCCCGCCCCGCAGCTCACGCGCCCCGGGGGGCCCGCAGGTGCGGGAGAAGGGGTCGGTGGCGGCGGAGCGGATGTACTCGTGGGTGGCCCTCGTTGTCTCCATCCGGCGCGCCGTCGTCGAGCTGCGGCGCCTGCACGGCACGATGGAGGAGGGGGACGAGGAGGAGGACCTCGCCGACACCCTCTCCTCGGCCCCCAGCGACGCCCTCCGCCCCACTCAGTCCCGGGACGGCCGCCGCCCCTCCTACTCCCGCGACAGCGGCGCCGCCAACCGCCGCGCCTCCCTCGAGTCCGCCGGCAGCGCCGGCGTCTAGCCGCCCGGCTCCGCCCTCTTCCCGACCCCCGCTTCCCTCCCCGTCTCCCTCCTTTTTTCCCCGCTACCCCGCCGCCCCTACCAGTACCCCGCGCCGCCCCACCTGCGCCTCTCTCTCTCCCCCCCCCCCCCCTCCCCCTCCGCCCTTCTCTCCCCCGCCCGCCCTCGGCAACCTATGCCCCTCTCGATCAGCCACATCCCCCGTCCCCGAAATGGCGACCCCGCGCGTCCCGCTCCCGACATCTCATCCCTCGCGATCTCCCGCTCTCCGCTCTTCCTCGACCCTTTTTCTGTCTCGGAGTCTCTGTGTTCAATGAAGCTGCATGTTCGACGATCCACGTGCACGAATCCATTGAAGCTGCCCAGCGGCTTGCTCGGTGACTGTGGAATTCGAAGACCATCATGATCACCCATCAAAATTTAAAGCCTACCTGGCAATTGCAATAACCAACCCTGGCACGGTGGCACTCTACATCTATGCATATCATAGTATATGACAGTGCGGCAACCGTCGTCTCAAATTTCAATGCCGCAGTGCATATGATTGACACTTTCACCATGCCATGATGTGCCACGGTCACCCGGGTGACATGTACAGTGAGTTCGGCATCATGATCATGCCATTATATGCCATATGCATGCCATTGATCATCGGATCATGAGGATCATCGGATCATCGGATCCATGGCCAGATGCTGATACACTGAAACATATACTCCGGATCCAAGTCTTTGCCGCAGTGCTACGGCCCCCATCATGGCATGGCCCGGCCCATGCATATGCATACGGCGCCCCGGCCAGTGGCCGGCATCATATGCATGCCATGATGCCATGGTGGGCACATGCATATGCATCTGATCATGACATGCCCTTAAGCTTGAGGATATCGATCCGGATATCGATGCTCCAAGGCTTTAAATTTGTTACGGCGCCCATTGCTAAGCCCGCGGCTACAGCTCGAGACTGATCATGAGCCATCGACGGGCCCGTCCCGAACCTAAGCTTGACTCAGTGAGCTTCGATTCGGCCCGCGGAGTCCCCCCCCCATGCCCGTCGAGCTCGCAGGGAGGAGTCGCAGCTGCCGTATGCAGTGCAGGATGAACTCGAAATCGCGCCGCGAGTCGGGGCCTCAGGGCCTCAGGGGCCTCGAAGTCGATCGCGACGTCCCGGAGTCCGACGGTCTCGTCTCGAGCTCGCCCCGGGCCCCGGGCCCCTACAGCTAATCATTGAATGGCACATGCGTGGCATTTTGATGCCACAGTATCACCGTGGCACCTCGATTCACCGTACAGTGGGGGGCGGGAGTATGGGTAAAGAAGGATGAAGCGCGAAGAAGGGGCGGGATAGGAACGCCTGGGGGGGCCGGGGGCTGGGGGGCCCGGGCTGGGCCCCCGGGGGAGGGGGGGAGGGGTGAGGGGGCGGGGAGGGGAAGGGGGGGGCTACGCTTGGGGCTGGGGGGCTGGGGGCCTCGCGGCGCCGGCCTCGAGCGGCCGGAAGGCGGAAGGAGCGCGAGCCGGCTTGGGGGGCGAAAAGGCTGGGGAGGGCTCGGGGGGCGGCGAGGGGGAGCGGGGGAGGTGGGGAGGGGGAGGGGGCGGGCGGGCCGGTCTCTGGCAGGGGCGGGGAGGAGGGGCCGGGGGTCACATCCAGCCCATGTAGCGGAAGGCGGCGAGGCCGGCGAGCGTCGAGAGCGCGATCTCCGCCACGATCCCGAAGAAGGGGCCCAGCGTGTCGCTCCCGTCCCCCTTCGTCTGCAGCTGCGCCCCCGCTCTCAGTCCCGCCCCGCTCTCTGGGAGGGGCTGCGCGGGCGCCTGCCCTAGCCACGGGGCGGGCGGGGGGGCGGGGGCCGCACGGGGATGTTGATGTTCATGGCGAAGACGCCGGTGACGAAGGTGTGCCACAGGAAGAGCGTCCCCACCAGGCTCGAGAGCTGCCCCGCACCCCGCACCTCAGGCGGGCCGGCGCGCAGGGGGCGGGGGGCGGGCCTTGAGGATGCGGTTCATGCGCGCCGAGGCGCGGGCGATGTCGACGCTCAGCTTGGCGTGGTAGTTCGCCTGCATCGCCGCCAGCGTCTCCCGCGCCGCCGCGAGCTGCGCAGGGGGTCAGGCGGGTCGCCTGTGGGGCGGGGGGGCGCGGGGGCCTTCTGGAGGGCGGAGGTGACGTGGTCGGCGACGTCGCGGAGGTAGACCAGCGTCCCCGCCGGCACCCGCTCCGCTGGCCGCAGAGTCACGAGGAGGGCGGGGGGTGGGAGGCGGGAGGGGAGGGGAGTGGAGGGCGGGGCACCGATCTCGGGGGCGTGCTCGGCGAGGGAGCGGAGGGCCTCGCGCTTGCGGAGGAGGAGGCGCCGCAGGCGGGCCGCCCGCCGCCGCGCCACCCCGATGCGCTTCAGCAGCTCCGACTCGTCCCCCTCGCCCAGCGTCACCACGAGGTCGTCCAGCGCCGCCACCTCCGCCGCCACCTGCGCGGGACACGGCCCCGCGTCCGAGGCGGGCGGGCAGAGGGCGGGACGGCCGGCGGGGCGGGCGCACGTCCTCGACGAGGGCGGCGAGCTGGTCGACGACGGCGTCGAGCAGCGCGTAGGCGACCCAGTGGACGGGCGGGAGGCCGCCGCGCGCCACGGGCCGCCGCGAGCGGCGGAGGCGCTCGACGACCTGCGCGGGGCCCTCGGCTCGCGGCGGGGCGGGGCGGGGGCGGGGCGGGGCGGACGGAGGCGACGCAGGGACGGGGGCGTAGTGGAAGGTGAGGAGGAGGTCGCGGAAGAGCACCATCTGGGGGGAGGGGTGAGGCGGGAGCGGAGAGGCGGCCCGGGGCGGGCCGGGGGCGGGGGGCACCGCGAAGTTGACGGGCGCGTCCTCCCCGTCCTCCTCCTCCCCGGGGGCGAGGGCGGGCCCGGGTCCGCCCCGCCGCCCCCTCGGCCCCGCTCGCGCCGGCGCTGGGCGGCCGCTGCGCCTCGAGCGAGTTGCGGACGCCCCGCACGAGGTTGCTGCCCCAGCGCAGGAGCGCGCTGCCGGGGCGGGGCGGCTGCTCCCCGGGGCGCGGCAGCCGCTGCGTCCCCGCCGCCTCCAGCGTCGTGAACGTGATGAATATGTACTTGTCGAAGTACTCGATCTGCGCCGGCGGGGATGCGCTCAGCGGGCGGGGTGCCGGCGGCTGCGGGCGCGCGCGGACGGGGTGCGGCGGGCGGGCGGGCCTTGTCGGTCGTGTCCCCCTGTATGCAGTCCTCGGTGGTGACGGGGTGCAGCCCGAAGAGGCGCTCGACGACCTGCGGGAGGGCGTCGGGCCGGCGCGGCGGGCGAGCTCGAGCGGCGCGCCTGCATGTCCTCGTGCGTGGGGGCCTCGAAGTCGAGCCAGCGCGGATCCTCCCGCGAGCGTCCCCGCACTGCCGCCTGCAGCTCCTCCAGGTGGACCCCGCGCTCGAGGCCGTCCCGCTCCGATACGACCGTGATGCGCTTCCCGGCCTCCTGCGCCGCGCGCGTCTCGCGGCGCCGGGAGGCGAGCGGGCGCGCACACGTACGCGCGTCTGAACGGGCCGGTGCTCGCTCAGGTCCTTCTCGGTCGGCAGAAGCGACTCCAGCACCGCGTGGCCTAGCGCTCGTGAGGGACGCCCCCTCAAGGGCGACGGAGGCCGCACCGTGCGCGGAATAGGCGGGCGCCAGATGCAGCTGGACCGCTTCCGCGTCCGCTGCATCGCCGTCGTCCGCGTCCGCCACAGGGGTGGCGCCGGGCGGGTGCGGGCCGTCGCCGCCCTCCTCCGCCATCCCGAGCGTGCGTGCGGCAACTTCCTGCGAGTGCGCTGGTGGCGCTTTCGCGCTGCGATGGTCGGCGATTGGGTACGCAAATTTGATCGTGCAAGCGCAGGGAGCTGTCGATCAACCGGCGCAGGGAAGAAGAGAGCTCGCTTTGAAGGAGCGCAAGATTCGCCCGCTCTGTCCGTAGACGTAAGCTGTAGCTAGCGCACCCCGCCAGCAGGAGCGCCCTGGTGGGCGCTGCAAGCGAGGTCCGATGGATGGCTCTGTGTCGCGGGACGACCTCGCGGAGATAGCCAAGACTCCGACCTTCGAGCACGATGAGCACGTTCGCCGCAGCGTCGAGGTCGGTGATCACGGCCACGCTACGCCGCGACGCGTCGTCGAACTGCACATGGCGCGAGGTCCGCTGCCGCTCCGCCGGCGCCGCGTCGCATCTCACACCGTCCCGCCTTTTCCCAGGAGAGGATGGCAAGCCCCTTGAGCGGCTGTTGTCGAGCCCTGCGGAGAGCCTTATTCCGCTGCAGCCGATAGGCACGCGCTTCAGCGGTCGGGTGAGGGCGCCAACGCGGATGAGTCGCTCAGCGCTCAGCGGCTGGACTGACCTTGGCGCGCAGGGCCGGGGACGTCGCATCCTCAGCATCTCGCCTACGGACTGCAGCGAGGTGTCCGTGGACGACCTGAGCGCCGCCGCCTCGCAGCGCTCGGTCGAGCAGCCGCGCTGGTTCGACTTCGAGGCGCCCACGATCTCCGACATGCAGGCGCGCGGCGCGGGCGCACGGGCATGCGCGCCCGCCTCTCCGCTCGCGAGCGCGGGGACGGCAGGTGGTGGAGCGGGTCTTCGGGCTGCACCCCGTCACGACCGAGGACTGCTTCCACAGCGAGACCTCGGACCGCGTGCGCCCCGCCCCGCCCCGCGCCCCGCGCCCCGGGCGGCCGCTGAGGCGGGAGGAGATCGACTACTTCGACGAGTACGTGTACGTCAACTTCGTGGGGGTGCGCGTGGAGGGGGCCCTGGAGGAGGCCGCGAACCTGAGCCTCGTCCTCCTCCCCGACGCCCTCCTCTCCTTCCACCAGGAGCCCGCCGACTTCGTCCCGCAGGCGCCCCCTCCCCCCGCCCCACCCCCCGCCCCGCTCACCCCCGCCCTCTCCGCAGGTGAGGGAGCGCATGCGGAAGTACGGGCGCGGGGCGGGGCGCACCCTCCCCCCGCTCGACTGGATCGCCTACGCGCTGCTGGACGCCGTGGTGGACCAGCTCGCCGCCCTCGTCGAGGAGGTCCGCCCGCCCCGCCGCCGGCCCGCCCTCCCTCCGCCTAGCGCCCTGGCGCCCCGAGCATGAGCGCGCCTCGCTGGGGCAGGTTGCGGGGGAGGTGGAGACGCTGGACGACATGGTGCTGGTGCTCGGCGAGGGCGACGAGGGCGAGCTGCTCAAGCGCCTCTCGATGGCCCGCCGCCGCGTGACGGCGTTCAAGGCGCTGCTGCTCCCCAAGCGGGACGCCCTCGCCTCGCTGGGGGAGCGGGCGGCGGGGCTCGGGGGCCTCGTGGGGGCGGGCGTGGCGGCCTACCTGGAGGACGTGCTCGACCACGTCGCCGACGGCGCCGCCAAGCTCGAGGCCTGCCGCGAGACCCTCGCCGCCCTCCAGGCCCGCAGCCCCGAGCCACGCCCCCTCTCCCTTCCGTCTGACGCCTACTTCTCTCCCCTCCCTCTCACGCGGCGGCGGCTTCTTCCCTCGGCAGGCGAACTACCACGCGCGCATGAACGTGGAGATCGCCCGCGCCTCCTTCGCCATGAACAAGCTCATGAAGGCGCGCCGGCCCCGCCCTGCCCCGAGCTCCCGCCATGGCGAGCCAGCGGGGCGCAGGCGACGGGCGTGATCTCGATCGTGCTGCTGTGGCACATCCTCGTCACGGGCCTCTTCGCCATGAACATCAACATCCCGGTGCGCCTTCCCCCCCCGGCCCCCTCCCGCCCTCCTCTCTCCCGCCAACGCCCCCCGCCCCCCGCCCCTCAGTTCCAGACGTCCGACGCGACGTTCGGGGACCTCAGCGTGCGCGAGCGGCCCCGCCGCGCCCCGCCCTGCTCCGGGCCGCCGGGGGCCGGTGCGAGGGCGGGGGGGGCGGGGGCAGGTCTTCTGGGGCCTGGTGGCCGAGATCCTCGCCTCCACCCTCCTCCTCCTCTTCCTCTTCCGCCGCTACCGCTGGATATAGCCCCCGCCCCGCTGCCGGCCCCGCTCCTACATGTTCGAATTCACGACAAGAGAGAGAGACGGCGACGCTCAGCGGCGTTCGGCCATCGGTTACGGAAGCGGTCACGGCGGCGCCTGGGCGCCCTAGCTAAGGGCCTCACACAAACTTACGCACACTGCACAACTGTATATACACGCGGATGCCCCGGGCCAATTGCAAGTCATGCAAGCTAAAAAAGCCGACAAAGCTCAAAAATCCCTACCGGTACCTCACTATAGCTAACGATTCAATCGCGAAATGCAAGCCTGCAGCTAAAACTCACCATGGCCAAATACCGATATCCATCGAGAGGCTGGATCGCTCTCACCCTAGCTTCAAGGCCTTGAATCTACTGTTAATTACCCTTCTGGGGCCCCACGGGCCTCTTAAACCACTGCGCAAGGCGCGGACCTTGAAAGCCCCCAATGAAAACCCTATCGTCTACACGGCCACGGGTGCACACGCGGGGGCGCACAAAGCGGGAGGGCCCTTGCGCGCAGCGGCGGCCTCCCACGGCCCGCCCGCCCGGCGCAGCAGCCCACAACCCGCGGCAGGCAGCCACTACGAGCTAGGATCGCGGACGGACGGAGGGAGCTACGAGCGCGCTAATCTGGACTTGGAGGACACACAGGGAGGGGGACACGGGGGCGGGGGGAGGAGGGCGGTTAGGCGGACTCCTCGGGGGCGTGCTGCTGGAGGACGGAGAGGGCCTCGCCGATCTTGGAGGCGAGGGCCTCGGGGGACTCGATGAGGTGCAGCACCTCCGAGTTGTCCATCTCGAGGAGCATGCCCGTGATCTTGCCCGCCAGCTCCGGCTGCTGGCCCTGCACCAGCGGGAAGAGCCGCTCGCCCAGCATCTGCTTCTGCTGCTCCGGCGACGCCGACGCCAGCAGCGACGGCGTGAGCGCCTCCGTCGGCGGCGGCACCATCATCGGCATGCCCATCGGCGCCGGCGCCGCGATGGCGCCCGGCGGCACGAGGCCGGGGCCGACCTGCGGGCGGAGCCGCGTGAGGCGCGGGGCGGGGCGGGCCGAGGGGAGGGCGGGCGGACCTGGGGCTGCATGTTGCGGACGTTGGGGGCGTACTTGATGCCCTGGCGGAGCTGGCCGCGGCCGGCGGGGATGGGGCCGCCCGGGGGCATGCCGGCCATCGGGGGCTGCCCGGGGCCCACCTTGGCGCCCGGCGGGAGCTGGCCCGGCTGGCCCGGCTGGCCCGGGATGCGGGGGCGCTGGCCCTGCGGCCCGCCGCGCCCGCGCCCGCCCGGCTGGCCCGGCATCCCGGCCATGTTCGGGGGGTACTGCCCGGGCACCGCCTGGTAGACGCCGCCGGGGCCGGCGCGCGGGCCGGGGTACGGGGCCTGGCCGGGGGCCATGCGGGGGCGGGCGCCCATCATCTGCTGGGGGTAGACGTAGCCCGGGCCGGGGCGGCCCGGCATGGGCGCGCCCGGCTGCGGGTAGAAGACGGGGCCGGACTGGTACATCGGGGGCGGGCCGCCGGGGCCACCCATCGGGCCGCCGGGGCCGTTCTGCATGCGCATCTGCTGCATCTGCATCCGCTGCGCGAACTGCTGCTCCAGCTGCACGCGCCGCACGTCCTTGCGCTGGTGCAGCGCCACGTACACCGGCTTGCCGTTGATCATCTGCCCGCCCCCGCGCCGGTCAGGGGGGGGCGGGGCAGGGCGGGCGGGGGGGCGGGGCGGGGCTGGCGGGGCGGACCTTGCCGTTGGCCTCCTGGACGACGCGGGAGGCCTCCTCGGGGGAGGCGAAGCAGACGAAGCCGAAGCCGCGGGAGAGGCCCTTCTCGTCGCGCATAATCTTGGCCGAGGTGATGTCGCCGTACGCCGCGAACTCGGCCCGCAGCTTCTCGTCGTCCACCTGGTCGTCCAGGTTCTTCACGTAGCAGTTCACGTTCTGGAACTTGGCCAGCCGCTCGCTCCGCGCCTGCTCGTACTTGTTGCGCAGCTCCGCCTCGCGCTCGGCCCGCTTCTGGTGGCGCCCCACGAAGAGCTCCTTGTCGCCCATCTTCTGCCCGTTGAGGTCCTCGACGCAGGCGCGCGCCCCCTCGGGCTCGTCGAAGTTGACGAAGCCGAAGCCCTTGGACTTGCCCTCCGGGTCCTTCTGC
Source organism: Cyanophora paradoxa (assembly GCA_004431415.1). Lineage (NCBI taxonomy): Eukaryota > Glaucocystophyceae > Cyanophorales > Cyanophoraceae > Cyanophora > Cyanophora paradoxa. Next base: position 93,715 of record QPMI01000582.1, on the reverse strand, counting down.
ACCAGCGCGCTCGTGATCTTCCCGTACTTGGTCAGCATCTGCGCGCGCGAGGCCAGGCGAGGCGTCAGGCGGGCGGGGCGCGCGGGAGAGGAAAGGAGGGGAAGAGGGGGCGGGCCTCCATGAGCTTGTCGGTGTCGATCTCCTCGGGGAGGTTCTTGACGAAGACGTTGGTCCACTTCTGGTCGCCCGGGCCCTGGTAGCGCTCCACCCGCCGCACGAACGGGCCCACGAAGCTGCACCGCGCACGCCCGCGTCGGCGCCGGCCGAGAGGGATCGGGGCCGGGGCGAGCGTACACTTGCTTGCCGTTGAGGAGCATGCCATTGACCTTGGCGATGGCGCTCTCGGCGGCCTGCTGCGTCTCGAAGTGGACGAAGCCGTAGCCGCGGCTGTTGCCGTCAAGGTCCGTCACGACCTGCGCCGCGCCACCACGCGCGTCACTCGGGCCGGGCCGGCGGCGGGAGCGGAAGGGCCGGCGATGGACCTTGCAGGAAAGAATGTTGCCGAAGGCGCTGAAGGTATCGTAGAGCGCCTTGTTGTCGATGGTCTTGTCCAAGTTCTTGATGAAGATGTTGCCCACACCGCTGCGGCGGATAGACGGGTCGCGGTGGCTCCACATGATGCGGCACGGCTTCCCCTGCGCGCGGCTCTCGAATCAGGCTCTCCGCTCCACACACAAGGCCGACCGCGCAGCCGCAACCGGCTCGCGCCGGGCGTCGCGGCGCGCTGACCTTGATGGGAGTGTAGTTCATCGTGTCGAGCGCACGCTCGGCTGCGAGAACCCATCAGACGCGACGAAAAGAATCGATTCTTTAGGATGGAGCCACTCTGATGCCCCCGCGCCGGCGAAAGCAGCGCCGCGCCGAGATCGGCAAGCCCGATCTTAGGGGAACCAAGCGCCGGGAGCGAGCGGCGAGCGATTGCAGGAGCCAAGCATTTCTAGAGGGGAGAAAGCAGCGAGGAGAAGCGCACCATCGACGACGGAGTGGAAGTTCACGTAGGAGTAGCCGAGAGAGCGACGGGTGACCGTATCACGGCAGACACGGATCGACGCCACGGGGCCGACCTGGTTGAAGATCTCGAAGAGCAGCGCCTCCGAGACATCCGGAGCCAGATCACCGACGTAGAGGGAGGCCGACGGGAAGGCGGCTGCAATGGGCGAGAGGCGCCGATGCGCGGCGCGCGGGCAGAAGTCAGTCATTCGGCGAATGATGGAGAGTTCTAGTGCGGCGCAGAGTCGGCCGTCGCGCAGGCGCACCACCTTGGGCGGCGGTCCTGTTGCCGATCACGCGCGCGACGGTGAACGGGCCGGCGCGGGGGCTCCATGGTCAGTAGACAGTCTCCAAACATCAAGCGGACGGGCTGGAGACGGCGGCGGGGGCGGGAACGCACGTCATTTTGGAGATTAGGCGAACGTAGTTTTTGCTGTTTTATACTGCTTTTTATGCGCGAAGCTTGCTTCGCTTTTGTGAATAGAATGCGCTGCTGCTCAGAAAAGCAGCATGCAGCGGGCAAAGCCGAGGCTGAGAGTCCCGCCTGAGGCAAGGAGTCTGGTACCCCCTGGAAAGTCCTCCCCAGGTCCACGGCGGTCATCTCTCGATTGCGGGACGCAGTGGGCGGCGAGTTCGGCCCTCAGCATCTAGCCAAGCGCTAGCTTCGCTCAGCTCGAACGCCCCTCCGAGTCCAATTACAGGTGCGCGGCCATGTGGGGCGTAGAGTGCGCCGCAGCGCGCTAACCGACATTCGAAGTAGTCCCCTGAGGTTGCAATGGGCTGCGGAGCTTCGACGGTGGACCCTCCGAAAGGCGGAGGTGGAGGCGGAGGCGGCGGGGCCCAGCGGCCAGCCCAGCCGCGCCAGCATCCTCCGCCACAGATGGCGTCGCAGCAGTATCCACCGCAGCAGCACATGGCGCAGCATGCGCCGCCGCCAGCCCAGCCGTACCCGCAGCATCCGCCGGGTTATCCTCCTCCGGGCCCGCCGCCGCCGCAGTACGGGGCACCGCCGCCGCATTACGGAGGGCCGCCGCCCGGGCATTTCGCTCCTCCGCCTCCGCACTACGGGCCGCCGCCGCCGCAGCAGCTCCGCTGTCCGCGCTGCCAGACGGTCCTGGCTGTGCCGCCCGGAGTCCCGCAGGTCCGCGGCTCCCTTGACCTAACAAGCGCGCGGCTCACGCATTTCTCTTGCAGGTCGCATGTCGCTGTGGACAGGTGCGTCGCTAATTCGACGATACTCGAGTGAACTGTGGGACGCCGTTGCCCCCGCTGAAGAGGCGCTGGGGCAGGTGATGTCGACGGGGATGGGCGCGCCGCAGCCGATGATGGGCCAGCCGGTGATGATGCAGCAGCCTGTCGTCATCCAGCAGCACCACCACCACCACGGGCGGTGCCGCGCCGCCGCCCGCCCCCCGCCCACCGCCCCGCCTCACGCGGCGCCCCCGGGTCCAGGGACGACGGCATCGGGTTCGGCGCGGTCGGCGGCGCCGTTCTCGGCGTCGCCGCCGGGATGGCCATCGGTGCCGGCCCCGGCTCGACGCGCCCGCCCGGGGCGCCCTGGTCTTACTCGCGAGCGCAGCGGACGCCTTCGACGGCGGCGACGGCTGGGGCGACGGCGGCTTTGACGGAGGATTCGACGGCGGCTTCGACTAGGCGGCGCCGGCGGGCCCCCGGGGCCGCCCTGCGGCCGTAGTCGTTTTCCACACTATTTCTCTAGGCCCGCTTGGGCAGGAGTCGCGCCTCTAGTTAAATATTCTCTACTAGGACTGCAAGTATTAATATCAGTCTACCGGATTTTCTCGCCTTGGCGCGGCAGCTGCCGATCTGGCCTCGCCGACTCGGCGATGAAGAGTGCAAAATTTCATCATGTTCAGCGATCTGCAGCATGTAACGCGCGAATATATTCGATGCTATTCAAGTAGGCCCCTGCCATGCAGGCCCGGCAGTGCAGGCGGCAGGCCCGGCCAGGCCGACGCGGGGGGATACACGCGCGCCGGGCCACACTGCAGCTGTGACAGCCGGCCGCGGCACAGCAAACGATGGCGCAGCTCAGCTTCGTGCACGCGAGCCCAGCGCTCCCGCCAGCGGCGAGGGTCGCGTGCGGCCGTGTGGCCTCGCGACTGTGCGCCGGCCCGCCCGCGCGGCTCGAGATATCGGCCGATCGGCGAGCGGCTGTCGCGCCGCGACGGCGGTTCGCCCTCGGATCGGCGTGGTCGTTCTGCCACAGTGCTGGCGATGTGCTGCTCCAGCTAGAGGGCGCGCGCGCGGCGTCCGTGCGGCGATCCGTCCACGCCGCCGGGAGCGCAGCCTCGCACGCGAGCAGCTCCGTTCCGAGGTGAGGGCGCACGAGCGTTTGCGCCGCCGCACGCGCCCCGACGCGGGTGGGGCAGGGCGGAGGCGGCGGCGGGCGCGGCGGGCAAGGGGTTCGGCGAGGCGCCCAAGCCGAAGCCCGATGCGAAGGAGGCGAAGGCGCAGCAGCCAGCGAAGCCGAAGGGCCCGCCGGCGCGCATCCCAGCGCAGCCCTGGATCATTGCCGGCCTCGGCAACCCAGGGCGCGCCTGGCGGCTTCGCGCGGGTGCAGCGCGGGGCTGAGCAGAGCGGCGCGGGGCCGGGGCGCAGGAAGGAGTACGAGAAGACGCGGCACAACGCTGGCTTCCTCGCCATCGACGTTCTCGCCGCCCGCGAGGGCCTCAAATTCGACAAGCAGGCGCGCCGCCCGCCCCGCGCCCGGGGCCGCACCCCGCCCCCTCGCGCCCCGCCCGCCGCCCGCCGCCGCCTGACGCGCGGCGCCCGCAGGCAAACAGCGGCTTCATCGCTAGGTGCTGTAACGCTTTGCGGGGCGGCCCTTGCTGCGCGCCGCCGATGAGAGGCGCAGGGGCACGGTGGCCGGCGTGCCCGTCACCCTCGTGCGCGCCCCGCGCGCCCCCCGCCGCCCCGCCGCCCCCGCCGCGCCAAGCGAACCGACCCCGCCGGCGCGCGCGGGGGCAGGTGAAGCCGCAGACGTACATGAACGCGAGCGGGCAGTGCGTCGTCCCCATCGCCAAGTACTACCAGGTGGCCCCGCCCGCCCCCGGCCGGGCCGGCCCCTCCCTGCGGCGGCGCCGGAGTCGGCGAGCGGGGCGGGGGCGGGGGCGCAGATCCCCCCCGAGCGCATCCTCGTGCTCTACGACGACATGGACACCGACATCGGCGCCATCCGCATCCGCTCCAAGGCCCGTACCTCCCCCCCCCCCCCCCCCTCCCAGCCAGCGATCTCTCCGGGCGGTTGGCGCAGGGGTCGGCCGGGGGCCAGAACGGCCTCAAGAGCATCATCGCGATGCTGGGCGGCGTGCAGACCGTCCCCCGCATCCGCATCGGCATCGGGCGGTCCGCGCGCGCCTCCACGCCCGGCCCCGCCCCCGCTGCCCCTCGGTGACAGCCGCCGGCTCGTCGGGGGAGGGCAGGCCGCCGGGGAAGCTGCCGCCCAAGTCGTACGTGCTGCAGCGGGCGGCGGCGGGGGAGGAGGCGGTGATGGAGGGGGCGTACGAGCGCGCCGCCGACGCCGTGCGCGCCGCCGTCATGTTCGGCGTCGACTACGCCATGAACCAGTACAACGGCAAGCCCTGACCCCCCCGCCAGCGAGCCCCCAGCGGGGGCGCGCGAGCCGAAGAGGGCGGCGCTGGGAGGGCGGGGGGCGGGGGGGCGCGCGGCGGGGCCTCGGGCGCCCTTAAAGCTTTACGCCTCGACGGGAGGCGCCACTCGCGATCATGGCCACTCTTCCGGTGTGCGAGAGAGGGGCCACCGAGTCGTTCGAGAGGAGCTCGAGAGACACAGCAAGGGGAGAGGGGCCGGGCGGGGCGGGCCTAGAGGAGGTGCTCCTCCCAGGCCAAGGCCCGCTCCTTGGTCGGGCGCCGGCGCATCGCCGCCTGCTCCTCGCGCTCGCCGCGCTCGCGCTCGCGGTCGGCGTCGGGGTGCGGGGCGGGGCGCGGGGGCGGGGCGGCGAGCTCCTCGGCGGCGTCCTCGGCGGCGCGGAGGTCCCCCACGCGGAAGTAGCCCCGCACGACCTCCCGCACGGCGGCGAGGGGCACGGCGACGCCGGCCGCGCGGCACGCCCGGGCGAACTTGAAGGCCATCGGGACGCGGTCGAGGCCGCGGGCGGGGCGCGGGCGAGGCGCGCGCAGGCGGCGGCCATGCCGGCCTGCAGCGCCGACGCCTCCGCCGCCTCCTGCGCGCCCGTCCGCCCCTCGCCCCGCTCCCGGTACACTGCCGCCGCGTCTGCGAGGCGCCGGCGGGGGCCCGGGGGCGGCGCGCACGCTGCAGGAGGGTCTCGCACGCCTCGAGGACCTGTCCGGGGCGGTACATCGCCGGCGCCTGCGCGCGGGAGGGAGGGAAGGAGGCGGTGAGCGGGGCGGGGCGCTGTGGGAGGGCGGGCGTGGGGGCGCGCGCCGTGGAGACCAGGCGGAGGGCGGCGGCGGTGACCGGGCTGAAGCCGCCGTGCGCCGCCTGGTGCTCCTGCGGCCGCGGCGGGGCCACGAGGGCGTCAGTGAGAGCAGGGGCGAGGGCGGCGGGGCGGGGCGGACGGTGACGAGGGCGTCGAGGTCGGCGGCGCGGGCGCGCTGGTCGGCCGAGGCGGCGGCGGCGTGGGCGAGCTGCCAGAGCTCGCCCAGGGAGGCCGTCTTGAAGAGCTGGAGGCGCGCGAGGGCCCCCGCGAAGGCCGCCTCGTCCAGCGCCAGCCGGCACGTGTTCACCACCGCCCGCAGCTGCTGCTCCGCCGCCGTCGGCGGCACCCCCGCCGCCGCCGCCGCCGCCTCGGCCTCGGGGCGCGGGCGGCGGCGAGGACGGAGCGGGCGATGCGCTCGGCCTCGGCGGGGTGGCCGCAGTGGAGGAGGGCCCGCGCCGTCTCGAGGAGGCCGGCGGTGCGCTCGGGGGCCCACTCGGGGGCCTGCGGGAGGGCCCCCGCGAGCTCGAGCGCGAGGTCGGCCGCCACGGCGGGGGCCCCCGGCGCCGGCGAGGCGGCCGCCGTGCCGGCCGAGGCGGTGAGGAGCCTGAACGCGTCCTCCCGGGTGGGGCGAGGGGCGCGGCCCGCAGCAGGGCGGCGCGGGCCTCGGCGAGGAGCGTGTCGCGCTCGCTGGGGGAGATGGCGAGGGCGCGGTGGAGGGCGGTGAGGCCGAGGGCGCGGGCGGTCTCGAAGCGGAGGGCGGGGGCCTCGTCGGGGCGGGGGCGGGGGCGGGGTGCTCGGCGAGGAAGCGGGCGGCGTGGAGGGCGCCCTCGGCCTCGGCGCCCCGCGCGAGGGCCTGGAACGCCAGCACCCGCGCCCGCACCGCCAGCCCCGCCCCCTCCAGCCCCGCCGCCAGCCCCACCGTCGTCGCCACCAGCAGCGCCGCCGGCCGCGCCTCCGGCGGCGGCGGCGGCGGGGCGCCCCGCTGGGGGCCCCCGCGGGGCGCGGGGCGGGGCGGGAGGAGGGGGAAGTGCTCGCGGAGGAAGGGGGGAAGGAGTCGACGAAGAGGGCGCGGGCGGGGTCGGCGCCCGGGCGGCCGGAGCGCTGCGCCGCCGCGACGAAGACGGCGACGAGGGCGGCGGGGTCCGCCACCCCGGCCCCGCCCTCGCCCCCGCTCCGCCACGCCACCGCCTCCGCCGCGATGCGCGCCGAGTGCATCGCCGCCCGCAGCTGCCGCCGGGCAAGCAGCCCGTCAGGGGCGCCGGGCGAGGCGGGGCGGGCGGGGGCGCGGACGGCCTGGTGGGCGAGCTCCCAGTCGAGCTCGCGGGGCGAGGCCGGGAGGCGCTCCTCCTCGAAGCCGCGCGCCACCGCCGCGCGCCCCTCCTCCACCTCCCCCCGCATCAGGTGCGCCACCGCCACCTGCCCGCCCTGAGCGGCGGGGCGGGGGGGGGGAGGGGGGGCGGGGGGGCGGCGTGCGCGCCGTGCGCCAGTACTGGAGGTTGGCGCGGCTGTCGCTGTCGCGGGTGGCGAGGTACTTGTGGTGCCAGGCGCGCCACGCGGCGTCGCTCGCCCCGCCGCCCCGCAGCGAGAGCACCTCCACCAGCGGCGCGAAGAAGAAGTGCGCCGGCGGCAGCCGCAGCGCCCCCGCCGCCCCCGCCTGCGCCCCGCCCCGCCCCAGTCGCCCCGGCGCGGCGGCGGAGCGAGGGGCGAGGGGGCACCATGGCGCCGGCGCGGGTCGTGTCGTTGTGTTCCCTCGCGAGTGTCCGCAGGGCGGTGCCGTAGACGTGGACGCGCATCCCCGGCGCGAGGTTCGCCAGCGCGCCCCGCGCCGCGATCACCTGCCGCCGCCGCGTCGGGCGGAGCGCCGGCCGGCGCCGGCGGGGCGGGCGGCGCACGATGGAGGAGGGATCGAGCCGCGCCTCGTCCAGCGCCCGCACCGCGCTCACGAGGTTCCTCACGCGTTCCGCGAAGCCTGCGGCGTCGTCAGCGCCGGCGGCGGGTTGCACGACCGCTCTCCGCGCACCCTGCCTGGGCCCGCCGCGATCGTCGTCGCCGCCGCGAGGCCTGTAATCCGTCCGCTCCGCCCGCTCGCCGCCCCTACGCGGAGGGCGCGCCCCGGCGGCGTGCGTGACAGAGCGCCGGCCAGCCGACGCCGGGCGCCTCGACACCGCGGGCACGTCAACGCCTCCGCCGACACGGCCGGCGGCCCGCACGAGGGCCGGCGCGACCGCCGCGCTGGTCGCGAAGGCGAGGGCCCGCGTCGGGCCCCCGGCGGTGACGCCAGAGGCCGAGGGAGGGACGTAGGATGCCGTGATGACGCAGGTCGCTCGCCGGCCGCCCAGGAAACGACCGCGGCCTCCAGCGAAGACGGATGTCAGGCGCCCGAACATCGTCCGAGGCGCCGCGCCGGCCGACCAAGAAGCGACGCGCCACCGCCGGGAAGCGAGACTCTCCGTCGGCGCAGACAAAGATGATGCTATGCGATGTCCGAGAAGCGCGCCAGCGGCTGACATGCCTCGAAAAGGCTTTCCGCTCGTACGCTGTCGTACCCCTGAAAAATGCTCGGCGCGCTGCAGAGGGCCCTGAGGCGAGGGCCGGCCGGTGCGACGTTCTTGCAGTCAATCGGATCGTCCCCGGGCGAATCTTGACGGTCCGCCGCCCAGCGCGGATCCCCGCAGTACGCTTGACGTTGTCGGCCCGCTCGCCTCGATGGCTGGTAGCGGCCGCCCTCGGCACGTTGCAACCCACAGATACGGCTCTCAGCGACGTGCGGCGCCGCGCGTTCGGTGCGCTCGCCCCGCCGGTAGCGCCACCGCTGTCGGCTCACTGCTTCTGCGGCCCGCGCAGGTGCGAGCGCGTTTCGTGAGCAGCGATCAGACGACGCGGACGTTTCGTCGGCGCCTGTCGAGCTGGACGCGGCCCGTGAGCCCCGGAGAGAAGGCGATCGGCAGCGCGGGGACTGGCCCATGCGCGGCGAGCGCCGGAGGGGACGCGATCATTGGCGCAGGGAGAGGGATCAGGGCAAGGACAAGGTCCTGGAGGCCATCGAGGCGCGCCGCCCCCGCCCCGCCGCCGGCGCCCTTGCCCCCCGGCGCTGCGCCGGGCGACGCGCGTGCAGGATTCCGCCAGCGACGCGATGCGCAAGTCCGGGCGTCAGAGGAGAGGCGAGGATCCGCTCCGCTCGCGCAGGAACAAGGAGGAGGGTGCGCGACGCCCCGCGCCCCGCCGCCGCCGCGTCCCCCGAGGCGGGGTCGGGGCAGGGTACACGTACTACACGATGGAGCACGCTGCCCAGAAGATCGCCGCGATCGCCCAAGTGGTGCCGCCGCCCCGCCCGCCCCCGCCCCGCCTCCGCGGCCGCGGCGGGGGCCGACGCGGGGCCAGATGAACCCGCGGGAGACGGGCGAGGTGGAGAAGCTGCTGGCGGAGATCGCCGCGAAGACCAACCAGAACGACCCCGAGACATGTGCGCCCCGCCCGCTGCCGCCGCCGCCCCGGTCCCTCCTCCCTCCTCTCCCCTCGCTCGGGGGCCGGCCGAGGCGGGGCGGCAGTCACGCGCTCGTACAACGGGGCGCTGCGGGAGGTGGCGGCCGGCCGCTCGGCGACGAGCGACGTCCTCGAGGCCCTCGTCGATCTCGCCCCCCGCGTCGGCGTCCCCCGCAGGCCCGCCCCGCCTCCGCCACGCCCCCGCCGCCCCGCCTGAGCGCCCCGCAGCTCCTGGCTTCTCGCGCCGCTCGTCTTCTACTACTGCGACAGGAACGACCCCCGCTGGCGGTGCGCGACCGGCGGAGCCGGCCCGGCGCGTTCGTGCGGCCGAGGCGGGGCGGCGCGGGGCGGGGTAGGGCGCTGCACGCGGAGTCGCAGGCGCTGGCGCAGGGCGGCGTCCTCCCCATCGCGTACTGGCGCAAGGTCGCCGCCGGCCACGCGCTGCGCGGCGAGGTCGACGCCGCCGAGGCGGCGCTGCGGCGCGGCCGCGACGAGAACCCGCGCCGCGACGGCGGCTACGACCTCAACGCCGAGCGCGCCCACTGCTACGCGCGCCCTGCCGCCCCGCCCTGCCCGCCCCGCCGGCGCCCCTCGGCGACCGGCTGGCTGAGGGGCGGGCGGGGCAGATGCAAGCGGGGGTGCGGGGGGCGCTGGTGCGGGCGGGGGCGGTGGCGGGGGGCGTGGCGGAGGGGCTCGTCGACCCCGCCGAGAACTTCGCGCGCTTCCACAAGGTCAGCCGGCCCCCCCCCCCCCCCCCCCCCGCCCCTGCCCGCCCCGACCGCCCCCGACTCCCCGGGGCCAGATCTGCACCTTCGAGCCCCCGACGGCGCCGGCCGTGCGGGCCCGCGGGCACAACGTGCGAGCGATGCGCCGGCGTGCCCCGCGCCCTGGCCCCGGGGCGAGCGGGCGGGGCGCAGTCGAAGGCCGTGCTCGTCGCGTACCTCGGCGGCGCCCTGCAGGAGCTGCGCCTCGCCGGCGTGGCCCCGCGGGGCTCGCCGCCGGGATGCGCCTCGTGGTGGAGGCGGCGGAGGCGGCGGACGCCGGCCTGGCGGTGATCGCGCGGTTCGTGACGGTGCAGTGCCTGGCGCGGTCGCGGGACCTCGCTGCCTGCGAGGCCTTTGTCCGCGACGCCTTCCCCGAGCTCGAGGCCGCCGCCGCCGCCGTCGACGCCGCCCTCCGAGGCCCCGACGGGCACCCCGTGCCCCCCGCCGAGGCCGGCGCCCGCGTCCGCCCGCCCCCGCCCCGCCCCGCCCCGCGCCGCACGACTCGCCGCGCCGCAGGTGGCGACGACGGTGCGCGTCGGGAGCGCGGACCTGCGGCACGGCTACATGCTCGCCGCCTCCTCGGTGCGCCGCCCCTCGGCGCCGGCCCCGCGCCACCGCTCGAGCGGGGCGGGGCGGGGCCAGTACGGGTTCCTGCTGCTGGCGGCGGCGCACGAGCACGACGTGCTCGAGGCGCCCCGGCGGGCGCCCCGCGCCGCCCTCGACATGGACGCCGCCGACCAGCGCCGGGCGGAGCGCGCGTGGAGCTCGATGGCCCCCGCCGAGCGCGCCGCCCTGGAGGCGCGCGGGCGGCGCCTGCTCCTCTTCGCCGCCGGACTCGCCCTCAAGCCCTTCCAGGACGAGTGGGCCGACCTCGTCCGCCCCCGCCCCCTCGCCCCTCCCGCCCGCTCGCCACCGCGTCGCCCCCTCGCCGACGGGCGCGCGCGTGCCGCGCAGGCCGGGCGCGTCGCGCAGCTCGCCGGCTTCCGCCACTGGAAGGACTCGGCCGCCTTCGTGCGCAGCGCGCCCCTCGCCGGCCCCGCGCCGCGGCCGACCCGCAGGCGCGCGGCGCAGCTCGTGCAGATGACGAGCGCGCTGGCGGCGCGGACGGTGCCCGTGGCGCCGATCGTGACGCGCGCCATCGTGCACTACCTCCTCGCGGGGCGCTTCGAGGACGCCATCGTGCGCCGGGGCCGGGGCCGGCGGGGGCCTTGGGGGCGGGTGTGAGGGGCGGGCGGGGCAGCACGTGGGGGAGGAGGGGGGCGGCACCTGGCGCACGACGAGGGGCGCCCCGCCTTCGCCTCCGTCGCCGACCTCACCGAGGCCCGCCCGCCCGCCCCGCCCCGCCCCGCCCCGCCCCGCCGCCCCGCCGCCCGCGACGGCGCGCAGGCGGCCCGCCTCGCCGCCTCCTTCGAGGCCTTCCAGGCCGCTGCCGAGCGCGTGCGTTCGCAGGGACCCCGCCCCCGCATCGCTGCGCCGTCCACCTTCCTCCCCCGCTCACGAACAGCCCCCTTCCTTTGCCTTGCCGGCGCCGCGCAGATCATGGCGCGCACCGAGCAGACTCGGGAGCTGCAGTACAACCAGAAGCGCGCCCGTACCCCGCCCGGCCCCGCGCCGCGCCGCGCGGGGCCGGCGTGCTGAGAGGGGGGGCAGCTACATGCTGCTGGGGCGGGCGGCGGCGTACGCGCGGCCGAAGGACCCGACCCTCTACTCCGCCCAGGTCGCCCGCGTTGTCGAGGCCCGCCCCGCCCGCCCCGCCCGCCCCGCCCAGCTCACCCCGCCCCGCAGCACGGCAAGTTGCACGTGCCGGCCTTCCCGCCCGTCCTCGCCGCTGCCGCCCTCGCCCTCGCCCGCCTGCGCGAGTCCCGCGTGCGCCCCGCCGGCCGGCGAGCCGTCCATGCAGCGCGCGCTGAGCGGCGGCGGCGGGTGCGGGCTGCAGGAGGCGGCGGCGATTGTGCGGCGGGTGGAGACGGTGCTGGAGCACGCGGACGAGGCGGAGCGGGGCCGGCGGGGCGCGGCGGAGGACCCGCGCCCCGTCACCTCGAGCGGCCGCTCCCGCTCCGAGTCCGACCGCCTCCGCGACTCGGCCTGCGTCAAGGCCCGCCGCCCCCGCCCCGCCCCCGCTCGCCCCGCGCCCCGCCGCTTGGAGCCTCGAGGATCTTGAGCGAGGGGCGCGCCGGCAGGTGCTGGTGGACGACTCGGCGCTGCTGCTCGCGGCCCCGCGGCCCTCGGCCTCGACAGCCCCCACGAGGCCCTCTTCGGTGCCCCCCGCCCCCGCCCGACCGCTCCCCCCGCCGGCGTGCGATGGCGGGTGCGGGGCAGTGGCGCGCATGTCGGCGGATCGCGGCATCCCCGTCGGCTCCAACGCCCTCAACGTCCGCCCCGCCCCCGCCCGCCCGCCCAGCCCCCGCCGCCCCGCCCGGCGCCCCGCGCGGTCCCGAGGGGGTCCCGGGGGCGGCGCAGGCGATCGTGCAGGGCCTGTGGCGCGCGGGGCGGCACAGCATGGCCCTCGACGTCCGCGCCCAGCTCTCCGCCACCCGCTTCCCCGACAGGCCCGCCCCGCCACGCCCCGCCCCGCCCCGCCCTCTCTGAACCCCGCACTCGGCAGCAAGCTGAACCCGCGGCCTCCGAGCGCCCGCGCCTCGGATCGCGATCGCGAGGCGAGCACGAGCTCGGGCGGCGCCGGCGCTGGCGGCTTCGAGGACTGGTAGCACCGTACTGTAGTACCGCAGTACGTTTAATACCGCGCGCGCGGCCGCGCGCGCGGAGTCGCCGCGGACCGCCTGCATGCAGCTGGCTATAGCTAGGGGCGCTCTTTGAACGAACACTGTTCGAATGAACGTGAACGTTAACGAACAGCCTTTTTGCTGAACTGAACGAACGTGAACAAAGAAACCGCTGTTCATGAACACCGACTTCATCGGCAGGGGGGCCCCCGGGCCCCAGTTTCGGGCCACTTTCGGGCAAGTTTCGGCACGGAAACCGTCAGAAACCGTCGGAAAGAGGTATTTCGCCCTCTGAATCCGCTCTTATTAATTCGTTTTAGCAACTTCTATGGCTTTTCCTTTTATCGCGCGAAGCGCGAGAAGCTCTCGGGGGCGGGACTCCCGGGATGGGGGGGGGAAGCGAGGAGCTCGCAGTTCGAACAGCGTTCACTGAACAATGAACACGGGGGCTTCTGAACGAACAAACACTGAACACGGCGATTTTGTTCGATCAGCGCCCCTAGCTATAGCGCTGATCATATATATATAAGCTTGAGGCTGCCACTCATCAGGCTGGATGATCCTGGAATGGACCTGGATCGGCCCCGGCCCAGGCGGCCCTCAGCAGGGCCCCGGGGCCCGGGGCCGGGGGTGCCAGGGGCCTGGGCCCCTGCGAATGGAATTTGAATTTCGCTTCGCGGCAGTCGGAGCCTAGGGGGTACATGCCTTCATTACTGAACACACATGCGCATGCAACGGCAACCTCCGGGATCCGTTCCCATCATCCGGATCCGGATCCGGGCCGGTTCAACCGGTTGCACATGCGCATGCATCAGGCGAAGCCTCTTTCAGGCGAAGCCTCTTTCTCAAACCCAAAAACCGCCGAGCGAAATTCCTTTTTTAACCTTTTTTTCAACTCGAGATCTCCCCTACTAAATAATTTCCGTATCGCACTCCCTCGAGGCAGAATTATTAATTCTGCCTCGACACGGACGCGATTGATGGACATTACACAGCTGCCCGAACCCCCACAGACCCCTCTAGATCCATTTTTAGCGTCCTGGCTCCCCTAAGACGACCGCTCCCCCGTGGACGTCGCGCGAACATCGAATTTCCCTCTGGATCAATTCCGGTACTTAACCTCCGACAAACACAGTCCGAGTCAGAAGGTGGGACCCGGTCCCGCCCGGTCCCGCGACGAAATCGCGCCAGGGACGCCCCAGAACGATACAGAATGACGCGCAAACGCGAGCGCATCGCCGCAGGCTCGATTTCGGGCGCCCTCGACGCTCCAGTGCGAAGAGTCGCCCGAAAATTTGATCCGGCCGGTTCCGGCCGGTCCCGCGAAGCGCACAAACGATGCGTACGAGCGCGCATGGACATAGCAGGGCCTGCGCACTCCCGAAATCCGCTTTTCGAACCCGGAGCAGCGCAGGAAGGTACCGGACATCAAAAATTCGATCCTGCACAGCCCCAGACATCTTTCCGCGCGCCAACGCCGCCGCGCATGCGCGGAACAATAGCATAAGCATTTGAGATGTAGAAGAAGCCTTCCGCACGCATTGCAGATGCGCCGGGCCGCGAGGACCCAGCCGACCCCGAAAATTCGATCCTTGACGGACCTGGACATCTTTCCGCGCGCCCTCGCATCCTCACGAGTGCGCATCCCTACTATATTCATTTGAGATTTTTTTTAAAGCCTTCAACAAGCTTTGAAGACGCGGAAGAGCACGAGAATCCAGCCGATAGCAAAGTCTCGATCCTGCACAGGCCCGGACATCTTTCCACGCGCCCACGCCGCGGCGCATGCGCGGAACAATAGCATAAGCATTTGAGATGTAGAAGAAGCCTTCCGCACGCTTTATAGCTGCGCCGGGCCGCGAGGACCCAGCCCACCCCGAAAATTCGATCCTCTACAGACCTGAACATCTTTCCGCGCGCCCTCGCATCCTCACGCGTGCGCATCGCTACAATATTCATTTCAGAATTTATTAAAGCCTTGCGCAAGCTTTGAAGACGCGCAAGAGCACGAGATCCCAGCCGACGCAAACATTCGATCCTGCACAGGCCCGGACATCTTTCCGCGCGCCCACGCCGCGGCGCATGCGCGGAACAATAGCATAAGCATTTGAGATGTAGAAGAAGCCTTCCGCACGCTTAATAGCTGCGCCGGGCCGCGAGGACCCAGCCGACCCCGAAACTTCTATCCTCTACAGACCTGCAGACCTTTCCGCGCGCCCTCGCGTCCGCAGTCCCGCACATCGATGCTATATGCATTCGAGATTCTGTTTAAGCGATTCTCTGTGCATGCGCCTGGCCGCGAGAACCTCGCCCCTCCCGGGCCTCCTTCCCAACAATATTATAAAAATAAACTCCTCAAAATTCGATCCTTCACGGACGCGCACGTCTTTCCGCGCGCCCTCGAGATCTGCACTGCCAGATAATTATTAATTAGATCTTCCCCAGATCGATCTTCGAGTATATAATTATAGTTATATCCCGTCTCAGCAGCCCGGCGCCCTTCCTCAGTTCTCGATCGAGACCTCCGACGACGCGACAGGGCGCAAGAATCCAGGTGACCCCGAAAATTCGATCCTTCACGGACGCGCACCGCGGCGCACGTCTTTCGGCGCGCCCTCGACATCTGCACTGCCAGATAATTGTTAATTAGATCTGCCCCAGGTCGATCTTCGAGTATATAATTATAGTTATATCCCGTCTCAGCAGCCCGGCGCCCTTCCTCAGTTCTCGATCGAGACCTCCGACGACGCGACAGGGCGCAACAATCCAGGTGACCCCGAAAATTCGATCCTTCACGGACGCGCACCGCGGCGCACGTCTGTCGGCGCGCCCTCGAGATCTGCACTGCCAGATAATTATTAATTAGATCTGCCCCAGGTCGATCTTCGAGTATATAATTATACTTATATCCCGTCTCAGCAGCCCGGCGCCCTTCCTCAGATTTGCCAAGATCCTGAATACAAAAAACAATTTCGCGAACACATTGGCAAGATCTGTCAAGATCTTGAATTAAAAAAAGATCTCACCGATCTCGCGCCATTGACGATTCGATGACGGATTTAGTTGTGATTAACAGAAGCCTTGAAGATCTTG
This sequence comes from Cyanophora paradoxa, assembly GCA_004431415.1. Taxonomy (NCBI): domain Eukaryota; class Glaucocystophyceae; order Cyanophorales; family Cyanophoraceae; genus Cyanophora; species Cyanophora paradoxa. The sequence continues at coordinate 78,242 of QPMI01000582.1, read as the reverse complement.
CGATTAACAGAAGCCTTCAAGATCTTGTCACTGAGTCGTCAAATCTTGAATGAAAAAAAGATCGAGCAGAACCGAAACATCGCCATTGAGCAATCCATTGGTTATGCCAATGCACCGATCGCGATTCGCGAGTGGACCGGCCGGCCAAGCTCCGAGAATAGCCTAGCCTAGTAGTAGCGCTCAGACAGACTGATGAGACAGTACGTATACTAGTGCGAAGCAGCTACAAACGTGAACCAGGCCGCCGCACTGCCAACCGGGCCAACTATCAGTCTACTACTATAGCTAGCTGTGCCGCCTGTGCCCCTCTGCCAGTGCTCAGAGGCTAGGTATAGCTATACCGCAATCTCCAATGCTGTAGTTCTGCAAGAGAGCACTGCGGCAATAGCTATAGCGAGCCGGCCGGCCAGCCAGTATACGTAGTTATAGAGCGCTTACTAGCTGTGACATTGCCAGTTCGAGTCAGTACGTATATACAGTCCGGCGTAGTGTACGCGCTGTGCTAGGCAGTGCTCAGAGGCTAGCTAATAGTAGCTATACCGCAATGCTGTAGTCCTGCAAGGGAGCTATAGCTATAGCGAGCCGGCCGGGCAGCCATTATACGTAGTTATAGAGCGCCTACTGTGACAGTGCCAGTTCGAGTCAGTACATATATACAGTCCGGCGTAGTGTACGCGTGCAATCCGTACTAGCGGCGCATGCGCAGTCTGGCGCTGTACTATAGCGCTCTCTAGCGCGAATCTGAACCTGGTACTGTCAAGTCCGGCTAGCCTAGTAGGTAGCGCTAGACCGCGGTCAAAAGTTATAGAGCGCACACTGTGACTATAACGCTGTCTAGCGCGAATCTGAACCCGGCACTGTCAAGTCCGGCTAGCTAGCGCTAGATCTACAGCGCGTATTCGCGAATACGTATACGTACATATACGTAAGCGTTGACATCCGTACGTATACGTACATATATACATATATATGTACGCGTTCACATCCATACCGTGTGCAGAATTGCAATTACAGTACGCGAACGTGTGGAACTTTTCGTGGACACAACCCTATGCGTATAATCAAGAAGCCGGGACTCTATGCGCCGATTGCGCGCGTCCGCTGGCGTCGTAAACGTGCACGCCAGCGAAACATCTTGAAATGCATCTTCTTCGTGATTGTACAGCAGTTCCGGGCGATATCATTGTCGTCCGGTATTGCGTGGAGTCTGCTAGAAGGTTAGCATCCCCGCCCTGCTATTGGCCCTGCACGCCCGCTGTCTCCGAGGCTCCGCGTCGCCCAACTACGTATACGCTGTGAACAGATGCAAGCGCCGCCACCGACATGCCGTGCTGCCTCTCGTCATCCGTGGCTGCAGGTGGCGCCGCAGCAAGTACGCCGGAACGACATGCCAGCGCCGCAACAGACGTGCACCACTGCCCCGTCTCATGCTCACTGTCGCGCTCTGCCCGTGCATGGAGTCTGCTAGAAGGTGAGGATTGCTGCTATTTAAGATGCGGGCCGTGCCTGCCACCTCGCCGAACACCACCGACAGCAGATACAAGCACCGCACCGCCCGTCTCCCCTGCGTGTCCTCGTCCGCGACTGCAGCAGGCGATAAACCTGGCTCGAAATGCGTCACATGCTGGGCGTTAAATCCAACTGCCGCAGCGGCTGTCGTGGGGCTCCGACGAGGCCCATCGGAGACTTCATGCGCCGCATCAGCAATTCCTCTCTCCCTGTCGTCATCCGCGAGTCGATCGAACGTGCTAAAAGGTCAGCCTCGCGGGTATTGATGCTGCACGGCATGGTAGAAAGTGCCGTATAATTATAATAAACCCGCTCCTGTACCGACCCGGACATCTTTCCGCGCGCCCACGCCGCGCCGCATGCGAGCAGGCGATCAACCTGGCTCGAAATGCATCACATGCTGGGCGTTAAATGCAACTGCCGCAGCTGCAGCGGCTGTCGTGCGGCTCGGACCACGCGCATCGGAGACTTCATGCGCCGCATCAGCAATTCCTCTCTCCCTGTCGTCATCCGCGAGTGGATTGAACGTGCTAAAAGGTGAGCCTCGCGGGTATTGATGCTGCACGGCATGGTAGAAAGTGCCGTATAATTATAATAAACCCGCATACATTACTCGCAATACGGTTTTTGAACCCAGTCGATCACAGACATGAACTTAATGGGCACTCCATCTCTACAATTTCTGTACGGTACCGAACTGGTTATTCTGATATTTGCAGTTCTTGGTACGCGGATTTAGCGACTGATATTGGCAGTCTTGAACTCGAATACAATAACATATTTGCAACAGAGGCAGTTGGCATAGCTTTGAAAAAAAAAGAGAACTGCGAAGAATACATCGCTTCTCATTTTCACTTCCACAAATTCCCGCACGATGATGGAAACGGACAACTATCGGGAATTCCAGTATATGCAACCGCAATAACAACCATAATTCACGTCTCGATTATATGCAACTCTCCGTTCATTATCACCTGCACAACAATTATATCAGGCATTTAATCTCGCATTTATGAACATGATTACGTTACAGACGTCAGTGCAGGAATTGGTATCATGCTGTTCAAGCGATACTGCCAATGGCATCTCAAGAAAACCGATTCGTTTGTCTTATCAGACACCGGCACTATTTCCGTGGCGACAGACGCAGATTTGGGACTTGCATTGACACTTTTACTCGACATGTATTCGTCCACGTCCGCAAAAAGAAACCGTCTTTATCGAGGTAAGAATATAAAAGCGGTAATACGGACATTCATAAACGCTGTCTGAGACGTATTTACTCCCAGAATTGCGTGCCGTAATTATAAACGCCCGTCGTCATGAACGATACTGCACATGGATTAAACAAATGCGATCGCGGATGTCAATATGTACGCATATATCTGCAGTCTAACAACGCGATTGTAAATAACGAATCTTGCGTCGTTGTCACAATTTCCAGTGCGGTGTACAGCAGCTCTGTTATTTTCTCCATCCATTACTGGCATATGGATTACATTGACGCTGTCAGGGAATCAGAAAAATCTTGCATTTGCCCTCCCTGCGGATGCGCCGTATGTTGAGCATATCCAGACCCAGCACCTCACTGGACATTACCGGCTGCAGTCGGAATATTGTTGCTCTGTCTCTTCGTCTATATGGTCATAATTCCCACCTCTGCAAGTGCGCATTGAAATTCCTTCTAAATAACCACGAGCACAAATTACTGAAAATTTACAAGCGCATGTGTCGAACCGTGCCCATCCCATGGCCATCACGGAGCCAGTCAGAGATGATCGCAGACCGGAGCCCAATGCAGAAGAACCATCGGAACATGACGCAGATTTGATGGCACGCAGACGTCGTGCACGCACTCTATCACCACCGCGTGTTCACATTGATCGAGAAAATGTAGACATTGAAAATCGATCTACGCGTGAAGACATGACAATTCCGAGGGTTCCTGCAACAGAAAAGGGTATACATATTATGTAAGTTAATTGCATAACTCTATACTCTTAACTCGGTTTTAGAACGCGAACAACCATCAAAGTCAACGTTGCTGCCCGCATCCCTACATCTGTTACATCAAATGCTGCCCGTGTGCAGCGCAGCAGAGCAAAGAGAGCAGGTACAAAAATATTTTTCAAATTTGCACCCCGTCATTGAGATAATTCTCGAAACAGTCAATCGCGAACATGCCAGTGACTCAGAGGCAATGCCAGTACGACATGTAAGCCAGGCGGCACAGTCACGAGCTTTGCGTGAACCTGTAAGCGTAACGCAGGTCATCATAGATTCATAGACATGTGCTCACCTTCCACGCAGCCTGCCGATACCACGTCCCGGGAATAGTCGGCAATGTTGTGTGCCGCGAATGGAAATGGAACTCCACTGCAGTGGATCTCTGCGGACCTGAACTCAATGTCGAGCTTGCACTCGAAATTCCAACAGCCCATGAGGGCGCAGAATCAAGCCCATTTCTCATTTGTCCAGATCTGCACTCGCGACGCATAAATCAATTGATAGCACAGCATCAGCATTTGTGAAGCAGTACTATCAACTTCTGCTCTCTCAACCGCATCAATTATATAGGTGTTACCGCGACGCCAGTGTCCACATGTGGATCAATGATGAACGATCCATCGGAGCGCATACGCTATCGGAATTCAGGTCATCCTTTTCAGATAGAACTCATTCGTTTCGGAAGTCAAACATCATGTCTTGCAGGCAATTGAGAAACGTATCGCTCGATTGCGCTTGGATCGTGCGTGGGCGCGTGTCGCAGCGGTGACAGCACATGAGGGACGCGCGCACAGCATCAATGTAACCGTTACCGGCTGGATGGGACAATCAGCTGCAACGGCACGATTATTCACGCAGTCTCTCGTGCTAGCACCGCTGAAAAACGGTTATTACATTGCGTCCGACGTGCTCTGCTTTCATCGTATACTTAAAGCGTCACCATCACATGAAGGTCAGTTTCGTCTTGCCTGCCTATAATTGTCATTGCATACGCATCACTCACAGAAAATCAGGCGCGTCAACAGCGATTTCGCTGCAGAAACTCCGTCACGTGCTTCCATCTGTAATATCAGCCGGCACGATAACGCAGACTCTCGAACTCCTCAACATACCGTCTCATTTGCGTTACTCGCACTGTGCAACGGTAACCGGACTAGCAGGAGGTGCAACTGTAATGGCGCTTGCAGCCGTCCATGGGGCGCCTTTTGCGGCAGTCTGGCACCTTCAACGAACGTCAATAACGACGTTCACAGTCGTCGACGTACATGTGCACATGTGTAAACCGACGGTGACAACAACTTCAGCATTGCAATCGTCTATTCCGTGGCAATTACCGTCCGAACTCCTAGCACCTCGTAAAGAATATCCACCTGGCCAGCCCGCTGTCACAGCCCCGGTGCATCACTTATTATCCAACGTAACTGGCCACATGTCGGTTCACAATTCACAATTGGCAGTCGAACTGTGCGTGCTACACTTCATACCTTGTCCATGTGCATAGTACATGCATCTGGACGTGAAGCGCTTCCTCTCGACGAGAATTTCACAGATAGTACCCGCTTCGCTCCAGGCACAATTCAAGGTGTCCTGCTGGACGTCCGGCACGTCCTCTTCCTGCCGATCACGAATGGCTCGGCACCATACCGGTTTTTATTCCTCCTCGACCTACATTTCTCCATGGAGAAACGGACCTGCGACCTATAGCAGATACTGATCCGTGTAATTGTTACGAGCACACCGCTGTACGACGCGAACATTTACCTGCAAGACCGTCTGCATCTCGGCGTCCACTTGAACAGACAGGACATGCAGACGCAGATGCAGAGGCACGTGCAAAGCATACACACGGCCAACGGTCACAAGAACATGATCGTCGTGCGCGGCGATACCAGGACGAGAAGAATACCAAACCATTACACAGTGATGCGGGTCGCGACAGACGTGCAGCTATCCGTTCGGCCAAAAATGAACGCTCTCTCGCGTTCAAACTGAAATGCGTAAACACGTGGATCAGCGACTACGAGCACCCGAATGAGCTACTGCACGACGTAATTGACGCAATCGCAAAAAAGCGGAGTAAATTTCCGCAGTTTCTTGAGGCGCTCAAGGACGCTATCATCGACATGCTGTACAGTATGTGAATTTCAGTTCGGTTATGTGCATTTCGCCAGTAATGCTGTCCGCAGCTCTGTACCAGCCGATGGTGCCGTGTGATTGCTGCGGCGTCCGGGACTACATCGACGATCTCCACCCCGAGACGCACCTCAACATATTGAAGCCCCACGGGATCGACGACGCCGCGATACGGCGCATTCAGGAGACGGAGGATTACATGCACAAGCTGGAAACCGGAACGTCAAAACCGCGGAAACCGTTGCTCTGCGCAATGTGCCACAGACACCGCGCAGAGCAAGGTGTCGATATCTGCGGGCTTTCAAAAGAGGTCCGAGTGTGTCTCTACCGGTCTCCAGTATGGTCATTGACCATCCCGCACAGAACGGCATCCACCCGACACCGCCGTCGGAAGACCTCGCCAGGGAGGCAGCAGGCCTCACGTTTCCAGAGGCTGTCGTATGCAGTCCGGCCGTGTCGTTCGTGAACATCGCAACCACGCGCATCGGTCGGCAGCAGGCCGCGCACCCGAAGGTCACCATGGTTTACTCGCAGCCCGCCGAGCTCGTCGAATCGATGAAGCCCTCGCGCCGCGAGACGCGATGATGTACGTGAACATGGAGAAACCGACGGCGCCCGGGCACGACCGCAGGTTCACGAACTACTGGGAGTTCAGCACTTCCAAGGTGAGAAGCGTCATGAAGCTGCTCGTCGCGGCCGGCAACAAGTGGTACCAGAAATGCGGATTCGACAAGCTCGACGACGCCTACTGGGACGAGGTCACTGCCAAAGAGACGACGTGGAAGCAAGAACTTGCGGAGGAAGAGCTGCGCGACCGCACCCCCGCACCGCCGCGAGTCGCCCGCAAGCGCGGACGCCAGCCCCACGTACCCGGAACCGGCGAGTCGGTGGACCTGACAGCGGTACCGCACGCGGCGACGGGAACCGAGCCAGCAATCAGCGACGAGGAGGCGGAAGTTTCGGAAGAACCCGAAGTGCACGACGACGTTGGATACGAAATCGCCAGTTCCGGAGCCCGTCGCCTGTTGACCGACGTAGGAGATCCCGTGTTGAAGCAATTCATGGAGTCGTCCTTGAAGCTCGGCCGACACGTGACGCGTCAACAGCAAGGTCGACACGCGACACCGGATCCGAGGACGAAGCCGAGGACGCGCCCAGACGCGCCCCTCCGATCTCGTCGACCTCGACAAGCTCGCGCAGATCAACAACAAGGACGTGGACGAGTTCGTGCAGCTTGCACGTGCTACGGCGCACGACGTCGATACAGAGGCCGCAGTGTACAGCGACCCCACCGGATTCGACATGCCTCAACAGCCGGCGACGCCCGCAGTCGTGCAGTCCGAGTATCACCACAGGCTCATCGACGTTGCCACGGCGTTCGGCGAAGATGTTGCCGAACGTACTCGCACGTTGCCAATCCTCGATCGCGTCCACTTAAATTTCAGCAAGGGTGCAGAGTACTGCACAGCCCATTTCCATTTGCGTTTCCAGACGGTGAGCACAGTGCACCGGCACCGCCGTCGATTTGTGATTTCGTGCAGACCGACATTGACCCTTTCTGAACACAGGCCGGCACGGACGGATAGGCGACCCTGCAGACCCTCTCGATCAACGCAAAGTACCGCTGTCGATCAGCAAGTACAACAAGTGGTTCCTGCTGTCCGACAAGGCACGCGCCCTTGTCGCCGACATCGGATTCTTCTTCGTCCAGGCGACGGATTATCTCAACCTCAAGGCTTACCAGAAGAGCAACTGTGCAATTCAGAGTCTCGAGCTCGACAAGTTGGAGGCGGCCGGTCACCCGGTGACGGCCGCGCACGTCATGGACCACCTCACCACCGCCGTCGATGACCCCAGCGTTACCGTAGACTTTGTTAAGCGCCACCTCGTCCGCGCGACGCTGAATGCGGTGAGTCCGCAGCACACCCTTGACAACAATTTGCACATTATTGCGTAACGCGCCCATCTCCAGGTGCCGGGATCGCACCAGCATCTCGAGACCGGTCACGGCCAGCTCATTGCTGCCGCACAGACGTACGGCCGCCGCAGATATGGTACACTATGAGCTTCAACGATCACGGTGACGCGAGTCTGTACAGAGCCATCGACCGCGAGAGGTTCCACAACCAGGCCGCAATCGATGCGCTAAGCGCAAACGAGAAGGACACGATCCTGAACTCGGAGTCCGGAATCGTTGTCCGTCACTATCAGCGGCGCTGGAACGCGTTGATCAAGCTGATGTACTCCGAAGGCGCGAGGGCGATGTTCGGCGGTTACAAGATGACAGGTCATTTCATCCGTCACGGCGAGCAGCAGCGGCGGACGTTGCATGGGCACCTCATCGGCTGGTGCGAAGGCATGCCTATGTACGACACGTGCGAGAAGCAGCACATGAAAGAGTACCTCGAATTCTTTGACAGCATCGTCAAGGCGGAGATCCTCGACCTCCGAAGCCCGACGACCCAGCCGTCGAGGACAACCTTCACGTGCCCGATGCCCTTCGTCATGATTGGGCGACCGCGTTTCTCCGGAAGGTCATCCTCACGTTCAACATTCACCGACACAGCGGCACGTGCCGCATGACGAAGGCCAAGCAGGCACAGCACTATTCATCTTCCACGCGCAAGCGTCACGAAGAGCTCTTCGCCGCTGCAGCGCAGTTCAAGCCGACTCAGGAGTACACGAACCCGTTGCTCGAAGGATGCCAGCCCATCCACGGTGCTTCCGACAAGGACGCCCAGGAACTTGCCGACCTCGTCAAGAAGCTGAACAACGCCTGGTGGAGGGCGAGGAAGTGGTGCCGCTTCGGACTGCCAGGGCGCGCGTCCCGATACGCGAGACTCATGTGCGTGCTCAAGTTCTGCGATGACGTGCCCCCGGAACGATTCCTGACGAATACAAACGCACAGGTCGACGCCAGAACTCAAGAACGCGCAACGGGGCGACAGGCTACTGGTGCCGATGCGACGCACAGTAGAAGACTTGTTTGTGGCGCTGTTCAACGAGTGGCTGTCCCGCATTGCGCACTCCAACCTCTTCTTCGATCTCGTCGCGGACTTCGAAGCGATGGGAGCGTACATGTTCAAGTACGCACTGAAGGTACGGCCGTGCTCACGCGTCCCTGGACAGACGTAGAACGTACTGAAACTCATTGTGCGCCCGCAGGTCGAACCGCAGGCATTGGAGAGCATATACGCTGCGCTCGCAAAGGCGGCCGAGAAGGGAGGCACCCTACGGAGCGCGATGGCGAAAGCGATTCGGAAGTCGCTCTCCCACCGCGAACTCGGCAGGCCGGAGGCAGCTTTCCATATGCTCAACTACCCCATCTGGCACTCGTCGTTTCACGCCCGCACCGTACCGTGCATCCCTCCGGACAAGCGGACAAGACGTTCGTACCAGCGCGGCTTCATGCGACCGATCCGCAACCGCAATCCTGGCGAGATATTAATTCTGCCTCGACACGGACGCGATTGATGGACATTACACAGCTGCCCGAACCCCCACAGACCCCTCTAGATCCATTTTTAGCGTCCTGGCTCCCCTAAGACGACCGCTCCCCCGTGGACGTCGCGCGAACATCGAATTTCCCTCTGGATCAATTCCGGTACTTAACCTCCGACAAACACAGTCCGAGTCAGAAGGTGGGACCCGGTCCCGCCCGGTCCCGCGACGAAATCGCGCCAGGGACGCCCCAGAACGATACAGAATGACGCGCAAACGCGAGCGCATCGCCGCAGGCTCGATTTCGGGCGCCCTCGACGCTCCAGTGCGAAGAGTCGCCCGAAAATTTGATCCGGCCGGTTCCGGCCGGTCCCGCGAAGCGCACAAACGATGCGTACGAGCGCGCATGGACATAGCAGGGCCTGCGCACTCCCGAAATCCGCTTTTCGAACCCGGAGCAGCGCAGGAAGGTACCGGACATCAAAAATTCGATCCTGCACAGCCCCAGACATCTTTCCGCGCGCCAACGCCGCCGCGCATGCGCGGAACAATAGCATAAGCATTTGAGATGTAGAAGAAGCCTTCCGCACGCATTGCAGATGCGCCGGGCCGCGAGGACCCAGCCGACCCCGAAAATTCGATCCTTGACGGACCTGGACATCTTTCCGCGCGCCCTCGCATCCTCACGAGTGCGCATCCCTACTATATTCATTTGAGATTTTTTTTAAAGCCTTCAACAAGCTTTGAAGACGCGGAAGAGCACGAGAATCCAGCCGATAGCAAAGTCTCGATCCTGCACAGGCCCGGACATCTTTCCACGCGCCCACGCCGCGGCGCATGCGCGGAACAATAGCATAAGCATTTGAGATGTAGAAGAAGCCTTCCGCACGCTTTATAGCTGCGCCGGGCCGCGAGGACCCAGCCCACCCCGAAAATTCGATCCTCTACAGACCTGAACATCTTTCCGCGCGCCCTCGCATCCTCACGCGTGCGCATCGCTACAATATTCATTTCAGAATTTATTAAAGCCTTGCGCAAGCTTTGAAGACGCGCAAGAGCACGAGATCCCAGCCGACGCAAACATTCGATCCTGCACAGGCCCGGACATCTTTCCGCGCGCCCACGCCGCGGCGCATGCGCGGAACAATAGCATAAGCATTTGAGATGTAGAAGAAGCCTTCCGCACGCTTAATAGCTGCGCCGGGCCGCGAGGACCCAGCCGACCCCGAAACTTCTATCCTCTACAGACCTGCAGACCTTTCCGCGCGCCCTCGCGTCCGCAGTCCCGCACATCGATGCTATATGCATTCGAGATTCTGTTTAAGCGATTCTCTGTGCATGCGCCTGGCCGCGAGAACCTCGCCCCTCCCGGGCCTCCTTCCCAACAATATTATAAAAATAAACTCCTCAAAATTCGATCCTTCACGGACGCGCACGTCTTTCCGCGCGCCCTCGAGATCTGCACTGCCAGATAATTATTAATTAGATCTTCCCCAGATCGATCTTCGAGTATATAATTATAGTTATATCCCGTCTCAGCAGCCCGGCGCCCTTCCTCAGTTCTCGATCGAGACCTCCGACGACGCGACAGGGCGCAAGAATCCAGGTGACCCCGAAAATTCGATCCTTCACGGACGCGCACCGCGGCGCACGTCTTTCGGCGCGCCCTCGACATCTGCACTGCCAGATAATTGTTAATTAGATCTGCCCCAGGTCGATCTTCGAGTATATAATTATAGTTATATCCCGTCTCAGCAGCCCGGCGCCCTTCCTCAGTTCTCCATCGAGACCTCCGACGACGCGACAGGGCGCAACAATCCAGGTGACCCCGAAAATTCGATCCTTCACGGACGCGCACCGCGGCGCACGTCTGTCGGCGCGCCCTCGAGATCTGCACTGCCAGATAATTATTAATTAGATCTGCCCCAGGTCGATCTTCGAGTATATAATTATACTTATATCCCGTCTCAGCAGCCCGGCGCCCTTCCTCAGATTTGCCAAGATCCTGAATACAAAAAACAATTTCGCGAACACATTGGCAAGATCTGTCAAGATCTTGAATTAAAAAAGATCTCACCGATCTCGCGCCATTGACGATTCGATGACGGATTTAGTTGTGATTAACAGAAGCCTTGAAGATCTTGCGATTAACAGAAGCCTTCAAGATCTTGTCACTGAGTCGTCAAATCTTGAATGAAAAAAAGATCGAGCAGAACCGAAACATCGCCATTGAGCAATCCATTGGTTATGCCAATGCACCGATCGCGATTCGCGAGTGGACCGGCCGGCCAAGCTCCGAGAATAGCCTAGCCTAGTAGTAGCGCTCAGACAGACTGATGAGACAGTACGTATACTAGTGCGAAGCAGCTACAAACGTGAACCAGGCCGCCGCACTGCCAACCGGGCCAACTATCAGTCTACTACTATAGCTAGCTGTGCCGCCTGTGCCCCTCTGCCAGTGCTCAGAGGCTAGGTATAGCTATACCGCAATCTCCAATGCTGTAGTTCTGCAAGAGAGCACTGCGGCAATAGCTATAGCGAGCCGGCCGGCCAGCCAGTATACGTAGTTATAGAGCGCTTACTAGCTGTGACATTGCCAGTTCGAGTCAGTACGTATATACAGTCCGGCGTAGTGTACGCGCTGTGCTAGGCAGTGCTCAGAGGCTAGCTAATAGTAGCTATACCGCAATGCTGTAGTCCTGCAAGGGAGCTATAGCTATAGCGAGCCGGCCGGGCAGCCATTATACGTAGTTATAGAGCGCCTACTGTGACAGTGCCAGTTCGAGTCAGTACATATATACAGTCCGGCGTAGTGTACGCGTGCAATCCGTACTAGCGGCGCATGCGCAGTCTGGCGCTGTACTATAGCGCTCTCTAGCGCGAATCTGAACCTGGTACTGTCAAGTCCGGCTAGCCTAGTAGGTAGCGCTAGACCGCGGTCAAAAGTTATAGAGCGCACACTGTGACTATAACGCTGTCTAGCGCGAATCTGAACCCGGCACTGTCAAGTCCGGCTAGCTAGCGCTAGATCTACAGCGCGTATTCGCGAATACGTATACGTACATATACGTAAGCGTTGACATCCGTACGTATACGTACATATATACATATATATGTACGCGTTCACATCCATACCGTGTGCAGAATTGCAATTACAGTACGCGAACGTGTGGAACTTTTCGTGGACACAACCCTATGCGTATAATCAAGAAGCCGGGACTCTATGCGCCGATTGCGCGCGTCCGCTGGCGTCGTAAACGTGCACGCCAGCGAAACATCTTGAAATGCATCTTCTTCGTGATTGTACAGCAGTTCCGGGCGATATCATTGTCGTCCGGTATTGCGTGGAGTCTGCTAGAAGGTTAGCATCCCCGCCCTGCTATTGGCCCTGCACGCCCGCTGTCTCCGAGGCTCCGCGTCGCCCAACTACGTATACGCTGTGAACAGATGCAAGCGCCGCCACCGACATGCCGTGCTGCCTCTCGTCATCCGTGGCTGCAGGTGGCGCCGCAGCAAGTACGCCGGAACGACATGCCAGCGCCGCAACAGACGTGCACCACTGCCCCGTCTCATGCTCACTGTCGCGCTCTGCCCGTGCATGGAGTCTGCTAGAAGGTGAGGATTGCTGCTATTTAAGATGCGGGCCCGTGCCTGCCACCTCGCCGAACACCACCGACAGCAGATACAAGCACCGCACCGCCCGTCTCCCCCTGCGTGTCCTCGTCCGCGACTGCAGCAGGCGATAAACCTGGCTCGAAATGCGTCACATGCTGGGCGTTAAATCCAACTGCCGCAGCGGCTGTCGTGGGGCTCCGACGAGGCCCATCGGAGACTTCATGCGCCGCATCAGCAATTCCTCTCTCCCTGTCGTCATCCGCGAGTCGATCGAACGTGCTAAAAGGTCAGCCTCGCGGGTATTGATGCTGCACGGCATGGTAGAAAGTGCCGTATAATTATAATAAACCCGCTCCTGTACCGACCCGGACATCTTTCCGCGCGCCCACGCCGCGCCGCATGCGAGCAGGCGATCAACCTGGCTCGAAATGCATCACATGCTGGGCGTTAAATGCAACTGCCGCAGCTGCAGCGGCTGTCGTGCGGCTCGGACCACGCGCATCGGAGACTTCATGCGCCGCATCAGCAATTCCTCTCTCCCTGTCGTCATCCGCGAGTGGATTGAACGTGCTAAAAGGTGAGCCTCGCGGGTATTGATGCTGCACGGCATGGTAGAAAGTGCCGTATAATTATAATAAACCCGCATACATTACTCGCAATACGGTTTTTGAACCCAGTCGATCACAGACATGAACTTAATGGGCACTCCATCTCTACAATTTCTGTACGGTACCGAACTGGTTATTCTGATATTTGCAGTTCTTGGTACGCGGATTTAGCGACTGATATTGGCAGTCTTGAACTCGAATACAATAACATATTTGCAACAGAGGCAGTTGGCATAGCTTTGAAAAAAAAGAGAACTGCGAAGAATACATCGCTTCTCATTTTCACTTCCACAAATTCCCGCACGATGATGGAAACGGACAACTATCGGGAATTCCAGTATATGCAACCGCAATAACAACCATAATTCACGTCTCGATTATATGCAACTCTCCGTTCATTATCACCTGCACAACAATTATATCAGGCATTTAATCTCGCATTTATGAACATGATTACGTTACAGACGTCAGTGCAGGAATTGGTATCATGCTGTTCAAGCGATACTGCCAATGGCATCTCAAGAAAACCGATTCGTTTGTCTTATCAGACACCGGCACTATTTCCGTGGCGACAGACGCAGATTTGGGACTTGCATTGACACTTTTACTCGACATGTATTCGTCCACGTCCGCAAAAAGAAACCGTCTTTATCGAGGTAAGAATATAAAAGCGGTAATACGGACATTCATAAACGCTGTCTGAGACGTATTTACTCCCAGAATTGCGTGCCGTAATTATAAACGCCCGTCGTCATGAACGATACTGCACATGGATTAAACAAATGCGATCGCGGATGTCAATATGTACGCATATATCTGCAGTCTAACAACGCGATTGTAAATAACGAATCTTGCGTCGTTGTCACAATTTCCAGTGCGGTGTACAGCAGCTCTGTTATTTTCTCCATCCATTACTGGCATATGGATTACATTGACGCTGTCAGGGAATCAGAAAAATCTTGCATTTGCCCTCCCTGCGGATGCGCCGTATGTTGAGCATATCCAGACCCCAGCACCTCACTGGACATTACCGGCTGCAGTCGGAATATTGTTGCTCTGTCTCTTCGTCTATATGGTCATAATTCCCACCTCTGCAAGTGCGCATTGAAATTCCTTCTAAATAACCACGAGCACAAATTACTGAAAATTTACAAGCGCATGTGTCGAACCGTGCCCATCCCATGGCCATCACGGAGCCAGTCAGAGATGATCGCAGACCGGAGCCCAATGCAGAAGAACCATCGGAACATGACGCAGATTTGATGGCACGCAGACGTCGTGCACGCACTCTATCACCACCGCGTGTTCACATTGATCGAGAAAATGTAGACATTGAAAATCGATCTACGCGTGAAGACATGACAATTCCGAGGGTTCCTGCAACAGAAAAGGGTATACATATTATGTAAGTTAATTGCATAACTCTATACTCTTAACTCGGTTTTAGAACGCGAACAACCATCAAAGTCAACGTTGCTGCCCGCATCCCCTACATCTGTTACATCAAATGCTGCCCGTGTGCAGCGCAGCAGAGCAAAGAGAGCAGGTACAAAAATATTTTTCAAATTTGCACCCCGTCATTGAGATAATTCTCGAAACAGTCAATCGCGAACATGCCAGTGACTCAGAGGCAATGCCAGTACGACATGTAAGCCAGGCGGCACAGTCACGAGCTTTGCGTGAACCTGTAAGCGTAACGCAGGTCATCATAGATTCATAGACATGTGCTCACCTTCCACGCAGCCTGCCGATACCACGTCCCGGGAATAGTCGGCAATGTTGTGTGCCGCGAATGGAAATGGAACTCCACTGCAGTGGATCTCTGCGGACCTGAACTCAATGTCGAGCTTGCACTCGAAATTCCAACAGCCCATGAGGGCGCAGAATCAAGCCCCATTTCTCATTTGTCCAGATCTGCACTCGCGACGCATAAATCAATTGATAGCACAGCATCAGCATTTGTGAAGCAGTACTATCAACTTCTGCTCTCTCAACCGCATCAATTATATAGGTGTTACCGCGACGCCAGTGTCCACATGTGGATCAATGATGAACGATCCCATCGGAGCGCATACGCTATCGGAATTCAGGTCATCCTTTTCAGATAGAACTCATTCGTTTCGGAAGTCAAACATCATGTCTTGCAGGCAATTGAGAAACGTATCGCTCGATTGCGCTTGGATCGTGCGTGGGCGCGTGTCGCAGCGGTGACAGCACATGAGGGACGCGCGCACAGCATCAATGTAACCGTTACCGGCTGGATGGGACAATCAGCTGCAACGGCACGATTATTCACGCAGTCTCTCGTGCTAGCACCGCTGAAAAACGGTTATTACATTGCGTCCGACGTGCTCTGCTTTCATCGTATACTTAAAGCGTCACCATCACATGAAGGTCAGTTTCGTCTTGCCTGCCTATAATTGTCATTGCATACGCATCACTCACAGAAAATCAGGCGCGTCAACAGCGATTTCGCTGCAGAAACTCCGTCACGTGCTTCCATCTGTAATATCAGCCGGCACGATAACGCAGACTCTCGAACTCCTCAACATACCGTCTCATTTGCGTTACTCGCACTGTGCAACGGTAACCGGACTAGCAGGAGGTGCAACTGTAATGGCGCTTGCAGCCGTCCATGGGGCGCCTTTTGCGGCAGTCTGGCACCTTCAACGAACGTCAATAACGACGTTCACAGTCGTCGACGTACATGTGCACATGTGTAAACCGACGGTGACAACAACTTCAGCATTGCAATCGTCTATTCCGTGGCAATTACCGTCCGAACTCCTAGCACCTCGTAAAGAATATCCACCTGGCCAGCCCGCTGTCACAGCCCCCGGTGCATCACTTATTATCCAACGTAACTGGCCACATGTCGGTTCACAATTCACAATTGGCAGTCGAACTGTGCGTGCTACACTTCATACCTTGTCCATGTGCATAGTACATGCATCTGGACGTGAAGCGCTTCCTCTCGACGAGAATTTCACAGATAGTACCCGCTTCGCTCCAGGCACAATTCAAGGTGTCCCTGCTGGACGTCCGGCACGTCCTCTTCCTGCCGATCACGAATGGCTCGGCACCATACCGGTTTTTATTCCTCCTCGACCTACATTTCTCCATGGAGAAACGGACCTGCGACCTATAGCAGATACTGATCCGTGTAATTGTTACGAGCACACCGCTGTACGACGCGAACATTTACCTGCAAGACCGTCTGCATCTCGGCGTCCACTTGAACAGACAGGACATGCAGACGCAGATGCAGAGGCACGTGCAAAGCATACACACGGCCAACGGTCACAAGAACATGATCGTCGTGCGCGGCGATACCAGGACGAGAAGAATACCAAACCATTACACAGTGATGCGGGTCGCGACAGACGTGCAGCTATCCGTTCGGCCAAAAATGAACGCTCTCTCGCGTTCAAACTGAAATGCGTAAACACGTGGATCAGCGACTACGAGCACCCGAATGAGCTACTGCACGACGTAATTGACGCAATCGCAAAAAAGCGGAGTAAATTTCCGCAGTTTCTTGAGGCGCTCAAGGACGCTATCATCGACATGCTGTACAGTATGTGAATTTCAGTTCGGTTATGTGCATTTCGCCAGTAATGCTGTCCGCAGCTCTGTACCAGCCGATGGTGCCGTGTGATTGCTGCGGCGTCCGGGACTACATCGACGATCTCCACCCCGAGACGCACCTCAACATATTGAAGCCCCACGGGATCGACGACGCCGCGATACGGCGCATTCAGGAGACGGAGGATTACATGCACAAGCTGGAAACCGGAACGTCAAAACCGCGGAAACCGTTGCTCTGCGCAATGTGCCACAGACACCGCGCAGAGCAAGGTGTCGATATCTGCGGGCTTTCAAAAGAGGTCCGAGTGTGTCTCTACCGGTCTCCAGTATGGTCATTGACCATCCCCGCACAGAACGGCATCCACCCGACACCGCCGTCGGAAGACCTCGCCAGGGAGGCAGCAGGCCTCACGTTTCCAGAGGCTGTCGTATGCAGTCCGGCCGTGTCGTTCGTGAACATCGCAACCACGCGCATCGGTCGGCAGCAGGCCGCGCACCCGAAGGTCACCATGGTTTACTCGCAGCCCGCCGAGCTCGTCGAATCGATGAAGCCCCTCGCGCCGCGAGACGCGATGATGTACGTGAACATGGAGAAACCGACGGCGCCCGGGCACGACCGCAGGTTCACGAACTACTGGGAGTTCAGCACTTCCAAGGTGAGAAGCGTCATGAAGCTGCTCGTCGCGGCCGGCAACAAGTGGTACCAGAAATGCGGATTCGACAAGCTCGACGACGCCTACTGGGACGAGGTCACTGCCAAAGAGACGACGTGGAAGCAAGAACTTGCGGAGGAAGAGCTGCGCGACCGCACCCCCGCACCGCCGCGAGTCGCCCGCAAGCGCGGACGCCAGCCCCACGTACCCGGAACCGGCGAGTCGGTGGACCTGACAGCGGTACCGCACGCGGCGACGGGAACCGAGCCAGCAATCAGCGACGAGGAGGCGGAAGTTTCGGAAGAACCCGAAGTGCACGACGACGTTGGATACGAAATCGCCAGTTCCGGAGCCCGTCGCCTGTTGACCGACGTAGGAGATCCCGTGTTGAAGCAATTCATGGAGTCGTCCTTGAAGCTCGGCCGACACGTGACGCGTCAACAGCAAGGTCGACACGCGACACCGGATCCGAGGACGAAGCCGAGGACGCGCCCAGACGCGCCCCTCCCGATCTCGTCGACCTCGACAAGCTCGCGCAGATCAACAACAAGGACGTGGACGAGTTCGTGCAGCTTGCACGTGCTACGGCGCACGACGTCGATACAGAGGCCGCAGTGTACAGCGACCCCACCGGATTCGACATGCCTCAACAGCCGGCGACGCCCGCAGTCGTGCAGTCCGAGTATCACCACAGGCTCATCGACGTTGCCACGGCGTTCGGCGAAGATGTTGCCGAACGTACTCGCACGTTGCCAATCCTCGATCGCGTCCACTTAAATTTCAGCAAGGGTGCAGAGTACTGCACAGCCCCATTTCCATTTGCGTTTCCAGACGGTGAGCACAGTGCACCGGCACCGCCGTCGATTTGTGATTTCGTGCAGACCGACATTGACCCTTTCTGAACACAGGCCGGCACGGACGGATAGGCGACCCTGCAGACCCTCTCGATCAACGCAAAGTACCGCTGTCGATCAGCAAGTACAACAAGTGGTTCCTGCTGTCCGACAAGGCACGCGCCCTTGTCGCCGACATCGGATTCTTCTTCGTCCAGGCGACGGATTATCTCAACCTCAAGGCTTACCAGAAGAGCAACTGTGCAATTCAGAGTCTCGAGCTCGACAAGTTGGAGGCGGCCGGTCACCCGGTGACGGCCGCGCACGTCATGGACCACCTCACCACCGCCGTCGATGACCCCAGCGTTACCGTAGACTTTGTTAAGCGCCACCTCGTCCGCGCGACGCTGAATGCGGTGAGTCCGCAGCACACCCTTGACAACAATTTGCACATTATTGCGTAACGCGCCCATCTCCAGGTGCCGGGATCGCACCAGCATCTCGAGACCGGTCACGGCCAGCTCATTGCTGCCGCACAGACGTACGGCCCGCCGCAGATATGGTACACTATGAGCTTCAACGATCACGGTGACGCGAGTCTGTACAGAGCCATCGACCGCGAGAGGTTCCACAACCAGGCCGCAATCGATGCGCTAAGCGCAAACGAGAAGGACACGATCCTGAACTCGGAGTCCGGAATCGTTGTCCGTCACTATCAGCGGCGCTGGAACGCGTTGATCAAGCTGATGTACTCCGAAGGCGCGAGGGCGATGTTCGGCGGTTACAAGATGACAGGTCATTTCATCCGTCACGGCGAGCAGCAGCGGCGGACGTTGCATGGGCACCTCATCGGCTGGTGCGAAGGCATGCCTATGTACGACACGTGCGAGAAGCAGCACATGAAAGAGTACCTCGAATTCTTTGACAGCATCGTCAAGGCGGAGATCCCTCGACCTCCGAAGCCCGACGACCCAGCCGTCGAGGACAACCTTCACGTGCCCGATGCCCTTCGTCATGATTGGGCGACCGCGTTTCTCCGGAAGGTCATCCTCACGTTCAACATTCACCGACACAGCGGCACGTGCCGCATGACGAAGGCCAAGCAGGCACAGCACTATTCATCTTCCACGCGCAAGCGTCACGAAGAGCTCTTCGCCGCTGCAGCGCAGTTCAAGCCGACTCAGGAGTACACGAACCCGTTGCTCGAAGGATGCCAGCCCATCCACGGTGCTTCCGACAAGGACGCCCAGGAACTTGCCGACCTCGTCAAGAAGCTGAACAACGCCTGGTGGAGGGCGAGGAAGTGGTGCCGCTTCGGACTGCCAGGGCGCGCGTCCCGATACGCGAGACTCATGTGCGTGCTCAAGTTCTGCGATGACGTGCCCCCGGAACGATTCCTGACGAATACAAACGCACAGGTCGACGCCAGAACTCAAGAACGCGCAACGGGGCGACAGGCTACTGGTGCCGATGCGACGCACAGTAGAAGACTTGTTTGTGGCGCTGTTCAACGAGTGGCTGTCCCGCATTGCGCACTCCAACCTCTTCTTCGATCTCGTCGCGGACTTCGAAGCGATGGGAGCGTACATGTTCAAGTACGCACTGAAGGTACGGCCGTGCTCACGCGTCCCTGGACAGACGTAGAACGTACTGAAACTCATTGTGCGCCCGCAGGTCGAACCGCAGGCATTGGAGAGCATATACGCTGCGCTCGCAAAGGCGGCCGAGAAGGGAGGCACCCTACGGAGCGCGATGGCGAAAGCGATTCGGAAGTCGCTCTCCCACCGCGAACTCGGCAGGCCGGAGGCAGCTTTCCATATGCTCAACTACCCCATCTGGCACTCGTCGTTTCACGCCCGCACCGTACCGTGCATCCCTCCGGACAAGCGGACAAGACGTTCGTACCAGCGCGGCTTCATGCGACCGATCCGCAACCGCAATCCTGGCGAGACGAAAATATTGGTCAACAACGACATCGACTGGTACATGGAGAGGCCTGACGACCACTTCTGGAACGTGATGCCGCTGTACAAGTTTCTGCAATGGTTTGCTGTCGTCGCCAAGAAAGACGGGATTCCAGGCGACAAGATCGACATGTCTCCCTTGGCACCAGCCACGTTGGAGACAGGACGAACCGAATCGCATCACACCGACTCGCAACACAGTGGCGACGAGCCGGAGGATGACGAGGATGACGACGACGACCATCCTGACTCAGACGCCCCGGAGTACCCTCAGCGCCAGATCGAACGCGAGCACCGCGAGGAGAAGGCACGGCAGGCCAAGACGTGGGTATTGGACCCGCTCTGGCAGCGATGGCTGCGTGAAGACGCTCTGTCGGACGAAGAGTGGCGACAGCTACAGAAGACGCCGCCGCTCGTGATCCCGGACGGAGAGAGGTGCACGCCGTGCTTCAACACCGCGAGCGGCAAGAAACAGCTACGGATGCGACGGCAACCCATGCCAGTTGTGATGCCGTTCAACGTCCACTCCGGCCAAGTTGCCAAGTACGCGCCGCTCCTCTTCTACCACCCGTTCCGCAACGAGTGGACGGACCTGCTCGACATGCCGGCTCGTGCGGAAGTCACCGACGCCATCCTTGCGGCGGCGATGACAAAAGCACGGAAGGCAACAATCACGCGCCACGCCTCGGCTGCAAGCGACAACATCCGCGTGCGCATGGAAGAGATCATCAGCCGGATCACCGACATTCCAAACATGACGGCGACGGGCGCAATCGTGACGGAACACGCGGAGCCCGGCACCATCAGAAACGCAGCGAGCAGCTTGGGAGCGGGACTCCCCGCGCCATCGTTTCAGCCTGCATCCGTTGAAACCGAACAGGCGGTCCTACGAGCGCATGGTGTCATTCCACCCTCCGCTGAAGCGGGGACCCGCGGACCGTCCGTTCAGGCAGCCCCACCGTCATCCCGAGCTCCACTCGTGTCGCCCGACGACCTGAAGCCCGAGCAACGCGAAATCTACGACAAGATGGTGAAATACTTCCAGCTCAGACGCAAAGCGGAAGCGCTGAAGGCAAGAGCTATGCGATACAGGCGCGATGCGGAGGGCGGCCAAGACGTGCCGGAGATTCTCAAGTGCTGGTACATGCCTGCGGGGCCGCGCTTCTTCGTCACAGGAGGAGCGGGGTGCGGAAAGACCGTCCTACTCCGCTGCATCGAACACGCTGCGAACCAGTACAATGTTGGTGATGCGGGACAGGAGGCCCTCCCTCACGGCCGCTGCACCGTTGCAGCACCGTTCGGTTCCGCAGGCTTCAACGCAGGTGGGGGCACCATGCACACCCGCTTCCACCTCCAGACGCACCTCTCCGGCAAGCGCGACCAGATCAAGCACAGCAGCTTCACAATCGACAAGCTGCGACTCGAGCTGCAGAAGACGTACGTCCTGCAGATCGACGAGATCATGTCCTGCTGGACGAACATCTTCTACTCGTTCAAGACGGCCCTGGAGGACGCCATGTGCGGACGAGAAGCCGTCGGCGACCCGGAGACTGGGTTGGCACCGCCACCTCTTCCGCAGTACCAGGTCGGACCCGACGGAAGGACGCCGGTGATGCAACGCTACCCATTCGGAGGCTTGGCAATCATCACGTACGGGGACGCGGCCCAGGTGCCGCCGGTCATGTCGCAGTCGTTGTGGGAGACATTGTTGCCGGCACGGAAGGACATTACGATGCAGAATGACGTCAAGTGGCACACCCCAAACCTGCACACCTTCCTCAGCTACTTCACGGCTCACGTCCTGCCCTCGTCGATGCGGCACCTGGCGGATCCAGAACTTGGCCAAATCCTCAACTGGTTTCGAGACGGGGATCCGGACCACGTCGACGACGTCTACCACTACCTTCTCCGCCGGTGCCTGGACCTCAACAACGATCTCGGCGACGACAACGAGAATGCCATCCACAACACGCTGACCAAGAACCAAGACCCCACGTGGGACGAAGCGTACCACATGTTCCTCACGAACAAGCTCGCAGAGCAGCACAACGACGCGATGATCCGACGGCACCACGCCCAGTACCGCGACCCTGTCCTCAAGATCGTCGCCAAGGACACGCATCCGCGCGAGCACATCAAGAAGTGCGAGAGCGTGGACGCGTACGGCGAGAGGATCCCATGCACGAACGAGCAAGGAAGCATCCCCCACAAGGTCATGGTGACGGGGGGCATCAAGGTCATGCTTAGACAGAACCGCGACACGGACGACGGCCTCGTCAACGGCGCCATCGGACTGCTTGCCGGTTACAAATGGCGAGACCACACGGAGACGCCCGACTACATCAGTCAGCACGCGACGGAGTTCACACCGGACACGCCGCTCGTGCTCGAACACGCTGCACCGGATCTCGTCCAGCACGAGCTCGACACTGCGGACCGTGCCCCCAAGCCCGAGCCGGAACCCGAACCTGAACCCGAGCCCGAGCCAGGACCTTCGGACCGGAAGAAGAGCAAGCCAAAGGTCAGCAAGGACAACATTGTACGGGCCGCAGCGGCAGCGACGAGGCAGAAGAAACAGAGCATAGAGGCGAAGGTGGAGCAGCTCCCGCATCCGCACCTCATGCCCCCCATGACGTACTACATCTACTTCCACGATGACCGCGTCGGCCGGCGTGCAATCACGGAACGCTGCCAGCTCCCCGACGGTCGAATCGTCGACGCCGTCGAAATCAACGTCGAGCCCAGAAATGCTGGTGAGCCGCTGCATTCGTCAGCACGATCGTGAATGCACACGCGCTTCCCTCTCGAGATTGACTACAGTCACGTTGCGCAGACCACGAGGACGAAATCGCTGGCGGGGCAGGAGGCACGCACAACGTCAGGATAGGACCGCCGTTCCGCGTCGCCTACGGCACGACGGTCTACAAGGCTCAAGGGCACACCCTGAAGCGCGCCATCGCCGACGTGCGGGGCATGAACAGCAGGGACTACACACACCGACAGCAGCTGTACGTCATGCTCAGCCGCCCGCGCGAGGGAGCGCACTTCTTCATCGCGAACGCCTCGCTCCTGCAACGGTACGAGCTGCTGCACGTGATTCAAAACGTCAACCCCGACCTGCAAGCCGCCATCAAGGACCAGAAGGCCGAGAGCGCAGAATTTGCGAGGCTCCGGCAAGACGATCCGGCAATGCACGCAACAATGTGGGGCCACAAGCTCCAGTACCTGCGCTGGATCGAGGACAGCACCGCGCCGCACGGTCAGCGACTCGTCAACGCCGTCCCCACGGAATGCGAGCCCGGCGACTGGGGCCAAGTCGAACAGTTCCAGCGCGAGTTCGAGAAGGCGGAGGCCGATTTCAAGAACACGCGATTCGTCGACACGATGCCGAAGCGGGTTTCCGCGGCGGCACACAAGCGTTGAGTGCGTTACTTCACGCACATGGTTTATTACAATAATGAGTGCAATTAACGTGTTTTCGTGCAGATCTAAAATAACGCCCTCCATCACCGGGACCTGGATGTACATGCAGCCGGACTGCCCGCCGATGACCACCGCGTTCCTAGATAGATATTCGTCCAACCCACCCCCGCTGCCTGGCGTCCTCCAGGCCACCCATCGTTAATAGCATCGTCAGCTTGCTTGCCGTCCCTCCCTCCCGCCCCCGCTGATCTCTCCATCTCTGTGCAGGCCACCGCGCTGGTCAGTCGAAGCGGCCGGCGTCCGGCGCCTCCATCGTGTCGTTTTCCCCGTGAGCCTTCCGGGCCGCCCCGCCGCCCGCGCTCCGCGCTGACTGGCGCCCTTCAGGTCTCCCACCGTCCCTAGCCTCGTCAGCTCGCCCGCCCGCCCTGCCCCGCCCCCGCCGATCTCCCCGTTTCTCCCCGCCGATCCCTGAACGAGTTGCGCCATGAAGGGGACCTGGTCGTGTATACAACCTGCCTGCCCGCTCATACTCTCGAACTTTGTAAATAGCTTTCGAGCGTGCCCTTGCAGATTCAAGTTTGCTAGCCCTCAGTTAGCGCAGATATAGCAAGCATGAATATTCGCAACCCTTTGCGTCGAACCAAACCCAATTGCGCAATATAAAATATATTCATTATACCAAACCAACCAACCAAATCGCAATCGCAATCGAACCAACCAAACCCAGTTCATTATATATTCGCTCTCCTCATTACATTGCTCCCTGGCCAGCGAGCTCCCCCTCGAGCTGGCTATAGCGGGCCAGCCCATTGCCCCAGTGCCAAGCCGGCGAAACTTTTGAAGCCCGGCCATGCAACTGGGCGGGGCTGAGTTTGAGACACAAAAGCGCGCTCGAGCGAATATATGTGGGTGCCTACCTCGTACAAAGTCCAGGGAACATACTCGAGCGAATATCTATGTAAGTATATGTATATGTAGCAGTGGAAATGTAGAGGCACTCCCTGATCTCGACTGCGCTCATCGTCGCCCCCGCTCATCTCCCGCGCTTCCTCCCGATTTTTTTAACTACGTTTTTGCCTGGCATTTCTAGAATATTTGTCCGGAGCCGGGCCAGCTCTCGAGCGCCGTCCGAGGCTCTGGCGTACGGGCCAGCCCGGCGGCCCAGCTATATATACGGTAGCCAGCGAGCCAACTGTGACAGCCGCGAGGGCGGCCGCGAGGCTTCGCCGTACTTAGTGCTCCGCAGGAGCACGGATCTTGTCTCAAACCCAAAAACCGACGATCTAAATTCCTTTTTTAACCTTTTTTTCCACTCGAGATCCCCCCTGCTAAATAATTTCCGTGTCGCACTCCCTCGAGCCAGAATTATTAATTCTGCCTCGACACGGACGCGATTGCCGCTAGTCACACACCCACCCGAACCCCCACAGACCTCTCTAGATCCATTTTTAGCGTCCTGGCTCCCCTAAGACGACCGCTCCCCGTGGGCGTCCCGCGAAAATCGAATTTCCCTCTGGATCAATTCCGGTACTTAACCTCCGACAAATGCAGTCCGAGTCAGAAGGTGGGACCCGGTCCCGCCCGGTCCCGCGACGAAATCGCGCCAGGGACGCCCCAGAGCGATACAGAATGACGCGCGAGGGCGAGCGCATCGCCGCAAGCTCGATTTCGGGCGCCCTCGACGCTCCAGTGCGAACAGTCGCCCGAAAATTTGATCCGGCCGGTTCCGGCCGGTCCCGCGAAGCGCACAAACGATGCGTACGAGCGCGCATAGAAATAGCAGGGCCTGCGCACCCCCGAAATCCGCTTTTCAGAGGCCGAACAGCGCAGGAAGGTACCCGACAGCAAAAATTCGATCCTGCACAGGCCCGGACATCTTTCCGCGCGCCCGCGCCGCGGCGCACGCGCGGAACGATAGCATAAGCATTTAAGATGTACAAGAAGACTTCCGCACGCTTTATAAATGCACCAGGCCGCGAGGACCTAGCCGACCCCGAAAATTCGATCCTCTACAGACCTGCAGACCTTTCCGCGGTCCCGCGACGAAACCGCGCCAGGGACGCCCCAGACCGATACAGAATGACGCGCGAGGGCGAGCGCATCGCCGCAAGCTCGATTTCGGGCGCCGTCGACGCTCCAGTGCGAAGAGTCGGCCGAAAATTTGATCCGGCCGGTCCCACCCGGTCCCGCGACGCGCGCAATCGATGCGCACTGGCGCGCATAGACATAGCAGGGCCTGCGCACCCACGAAATCCGCTTTTCGGATGCCGAACAGCGCACGAAGGTACCCGACGGCAAAAATTTGATCCTGCACCGGCCTGGACATCTTTCCGCGCACTCATGCCGCGGCGCATGCGCGGAACAATAGCATAAGCATTTGAGATGTAGAAGAAGCCTTCCGCACGCTTTATAGCTGCGCCGGGCCGCGAGGACCCAGCCCACCCCGAAAATTCGATCCTCTACAGACCTGCAGACCTTTCCGCGCGCCCTCGCATCCTCGCGCGTGCGCATCGCTACAATAGTAATTTGACATCTTCGTTAAGCTTTTTGCGACCCCCGACAACGCGACAGGGCGCGAGAATCCAGCCGACCCTGAAAATTCGATCCTGCATGGACCTGCACGTCTTTCCTCGCGCCCTCGCCTCCGCAACCCTGCACATTGGTACTATATGCATGCGAGATTCTTTTTAAGCGATTGGCAAGCTCTGCGCATGCGCCTGGCTGCAAGAACCTCGCCCCTCCGGATCCTCGGGCTCCCACCCCCCCCACGTGCACAAGCCAATACATAAAATCTCCTCTCAATATGCTCCACCAGTTAAAAGCAAGCCAGTACGTCCAACTCCTCCCCTAATTATAAATTCCCTCTAGCTCCTCGATCATTACATTCCTCTCTGGCCAGCCAGGTTCGTCCCCCAGCCCTCTGGCTATATATATAGCTAGCGAGCCAGCATGCATATATATGGCCCGGCCGCCAGCTTCGAATTCCAGCCAGCCATTTGGCCGGGCAGCGCGCTGGCCAGTGCGCTAGGCCTAGGCTGCCAAGGCCTACTGTGACAGCCGCGAGAGCGTCCGCGAGGCTTCGCCGTACTTAGTGCTCCGCAGGAGCACGGATCTTGTCCTGGCCGCAACTTGCATGCGCATTAATTGCAAGTTTTAACAAATTGGCTACTGCAGCTGTATACATGTATCAGTGATGGAATTAATCTACTAATAACTAATTATTAACTATTAATAATCATTCTTATAAAGCCCCATTTTTGGGTTTATTACAAGATCCGTGCTCCTGCGGAGCACTAAGTACGGCGAAGCCTCGCGGACGCCCTCGCGGCTGTCACAGTAGGCCTACAGGGCACTCACCGACTGCCAGGCTGGCCAGCGGCCTGGCCGATCGCGAACAGCTTTCTGGCTGGAAGCTGGCTGGCTGACGGCCAGTCCAGCTAGCGCTGGCCGGCTAGAGGAATATTAATGTACTGAGGAAATAAAGGGTGGAGCAGATTTTTTAAAGATCTACGGTGGGCGTGCCCACTCGTAGTACACAACGAGGATACAAGTCGCGGTATCGGGAATCACAGGGATTCGAAGTACAACGTAGCGGAAACAGCAGGAACCGAACCCGGGAATCCGGGAGGTCGTAGCACGACCTTATACCACTGCGCTAAAGCGCGGAGCAGATTGAGAGGAGATTAATTATATAATATTGTTGGGAAGGAGGCCCGGGAGGGGCGAGGTTCTCGCGGCCAGGCGCATGCACAGATCTCGCGAATCGCTTAAACAGAATCTCGAATTCGAATGCATATAGCATCGATGTGTAGGGCTGCGGAGGCGAGGGCGCGCGGAAAGATGTGCAGGCGTGGCCAGGATCGAATTTTTGCGTCGGCTGGATTGCCGCGCCCTGTTGCGTCCGCAGAGCTTGCGAAAGGCTTTTAAAACATCTCTGATGAATATTGTAGCGATGCCCGTGCGTGAGGATGCGAGGGCGCGCGGAAAGATGTGCAGGTCTGTCCAGGATCGAATTTTCGGGGTCGGCTGGGTCCCCGCGGCCCGGCGCATCCGTAAAGCGTGCGGAAGGCTTCTTCTACATCTCAAATGCTTATGCTATTGTTCCGCGCATGCACCGCGGCGTGGGCGCGCGGAAAGATGTCCGGGCCCGTGCAGGATCGAATTTTTGCCGCCGGCTGGGTTCTCGTGCTCTTTCGCGTCTTCGAAGCTTGTGGAAGGCTTTGATAAAATCCCAAATGAATATAGTAGCGATGTGCTTGCGTGAGGATGCGAGGGCGCGCGGAAAGACGTGCAGGTCCGTGAAGGATCGAATTTTCGGGGTCGGCTGGGTCCTCGCGGCCCGGCGCATCCGTAAACCGTGCGGAATGCTTTGTCTACATCTCAAATGCTTATGCTATTGTTCCGCGCATGCGCCGCGGCGTGGGCGCGCGGAAAGATGTCCGGGTCCGTGCAGGATCGACTTTTTGCCGTCCGCTGGGTTCTCGTGCTCTTTCGCGTCTTCGAAGCTTGTGGAAGGCTTTGATAAAATCTCAAATGAATATTGTAGCGATGCGCATGCGCAAGAATGCGAGGGTGCGCGGAAAGATGTTCAGGTCCGTCCAGGATCGAATTTTCGGGGTCGGCTGGGTCCTCGCGGCCTGGTGCATTTAGAGACCGTGCGGAAGTCTTCTTCTACATCTCAAATGCTTATGCTATCGTTCCGCGCGTGCGCCGCGGCGTGGGCGCGCGGAAAGATGTCCGGGCCCGTGTGGGATCGAATTTTTGCCGTCGGGTACCTTCCTGCGCTGTTCCGGCTCCGAAAAGCGGATTTCGGGGGTGCGCAGGCCCTGCTATGTCTATACGCGCCAGTACGCATCGATTGCGCGCGTCGCGGGACCGGCCGGAACCGGGAGGATCAAATTTCGGCCTACTGTTCGGACTGCAGCGTCGAGGGCGCCCGAAATCGAGCTTGCGGCGATGCGCTCGCCCTCGCCCGTCATTCTGTATCGTTCTGGGGCGTCCCTGGCGCGATTTCGTCGCGGGACCGGGCGGGACCGGGTCCCACCTTCTGACCCGGACTGCATTTGTCGGAGGTTAAGTACCGGAATTGATCCAGAGGGAAATTCGATTTTCGTGGGATGCCCACGGGCGAGCGGTCGTCTTAGGGGAGCCAGGACGCTAAAAATGGATCTAGAGAGGTCTGTGGGGGTTAGGGTAGCTGAGTCATTAGCGGCAATCGCGTCCGTGTCGAGGCAGAATTAATAATTCTGCCTCGAGGGAGTGCGACACGGAAATTATTTAGCAGGGGGGATCTTGAGTGGAAAAAAAGGTTAAAAAAGGAATTAGGGTCGTCGGTTTTTGGGTTTGAGACAAGATCCGTGCTCCTGCGGAGCACTAAGTACGGCGAAGCCTCGCGGACGCCCTCGCGGCTGTCACAGTAGGCCTATAGGGCACTGGCCAGCGGCCTGGCCGATCGCGAACAGCTTTCTGGTTGGAAGCTGGCCGGCTGACGGCCAGTCCAGCTACCGCTGGCCGGCTAGAGGAATATAACTAGAGGAATATTAATGTACTGAGGAAATAAAGGGAGGCCGGAGCAGGTTGAGATTAGAGGAGATGAATTATATATAATATTGTTGAGAGGGAGGCCCGGGAGGGGCAAGGTTCTCGCGGCCAGGCGCATGCACAGAGCTTGCGAATCGCTTAAACAGAATCTTGAATGCATATAGCTATAGCATCGATGTGCGGGCTGCGGAGCTCGAGGCGAGGGCGCGCGGAAAGATGTGCAGGTCCATGCAGGATCGAATTTTCGGGGTCGGCTGGGTCCTCGCGGCCCGTCGCATACGCAAAGCGTGCGGAAGACTTTGCCTACATCTTAAATGCTTATGCTATCGTTCCGCGCATGCGCCGCGGCGTGGGCGCGCGGAAAGATGTCAGGGCGCGTGCAGGATCGAATTTTGGCCGTCGGGTACCTTCCTGCGCTGTTCCGGCTCCGAAAAGCGGATTTCGGGGGTGCGCAGGCCCTGCTATGTCCATGCGCGCCAGTACGCATCGATTGCGCGCGTCGCGGGACCGGGCGGGACCGGCTAGCGCTGGATCAAATTTTCGGCCGACTCTTCGCACTGGAGCGTCGACGGCGCTTGAAATCGAGCTTGCGGCGATGCGCTCGCCCTCGCGCGGCATTCTGTATCGTTCTGGGGCGTCCCTGGCGCGATTTCGTCGCGGGACCGGGCGGGACCGGGTCCCACCTTCTGACTCGGACTGCATTTGTCGGAGGTTAAGTACCGGAATTGATCCAGAGGGAAATTCGATTTTCGCGCGACGCCCACGGGCGAGCGGTCGTCTTAGGGGAGCCACGACGCTAAAAATGGATCTAGAGAGGTCTGTGGGGGTTAGGGTAGCTGAGTCATTAGCGGCAATCGCGTCCGTGTCGAGGCAGAATTAATAATTCGTCCTCGAGGGAGTGCGACGCGGAAATTATTTAGCAGGGGGGATCTTGAGTGGAAAAAAAGGTTAAAAAAGGAATTTATATCGGCGGTTTTTGGGTTTGAGACAAGATCCGTGCTCCTGCGGAGCACTAAGTACGGCGAAGCCTCGCGGACGCCCTCTCGGCTGTCACAGTACGTAGGCCGCCGCCGGGCCCGCTATATATATAGGCTATAGCCAGGTCGAGGGAGAGCTGGCTGGCCAGAGAGCAATGTAATATTAATGAGGAGAGGGAAAGATATTTTTGGAGGCGATTATGTTCGCAGTCGGATTTAATTACCGTGGCCGGGGAGAGCGGCAGTTACTCGTCGCGCGCATTTCGCATTCCCGCGCTCGCGTACGCGCCCCGCGTTCGTCTGGAAGCGCATGTCGCAGTCGTCGCCCGCTCGTTGCATGATCGTCCGACGCGCAGGGCTCGCCGTCTTCATGACCGTAATGTGCTCCGTGGCTGCTCCGCGCCGGTGTCTGGAGAGCTACATGAATGGGGGCGCGTACCGTGACATGTACTCCAGTGCTCCAGGTGAAGCTAGCTCTGGTTTTTGTTCGTTCTCGCGGCAAGAGAATGCGGCTCGCCGCGTCGCCGGCCGTCTTGGCCTGCACAAAGTTTGTACGTGATTGCTGACGGTTGATGTGCACCTGCGGCGCCCTTGATGCCTTATCGGCAGCCGTTGCGGGCATTGCACTAGGCCTCTCGGACATTGCGAACCCGCGCTGCTTCCAGGTCATTATTTGCACCCGGCGCGAGGACGGGTCTGGCTGGTGCGTCGAGATTAAATGCAAATCTCAGCGCGTACCGCCGTTCCCATAATTATAACCTCATATACCTATTGATATTTTCGATACCGATGCAGGGACGCCCGCCGCTGCACTCTCGTGCGGCCGCAACCGCAGCAGTTCCCGGGGATCGACGGGCATGATGCTTGCGGCATGGCGCACGGCATCGAGGTCTTGCTTACGGTTCGAACGTCGGTTTTTATCTGTCTATTTTCATTTTTTAGCGATCGTTGCAGCGCGCACGTGTGCCTATCGCTATTGAGGACCTGTACATCGTTCCGCGGACTATAAACGATGCCTGTCCTAGATATATTGCTGGGGAAGGGACGAAAATTTCCGTCGGCCCTTTCTTGCGTTCACTGGATTTTTTCGCTATTTGGCAGAGGTAGGACGCGCGTCCGGTCGGTCTTGTCTTTTCTTACTGTGGGTTGGGGCATGCCGTGCAGGTTCGATTTCGCCCAGTACGAGGAGCACATCTCAGAGCTGCGGCGTGGGGGGTAGAGATGCGAGCGACGATAGATTTTCGCGTTTAGCTGCTAGCTTAGCGTCGCGTGGAGCCGAGGCCCATGAAGTGCTTGCTGGCTGCCGATCTGCTCGGCCCTCCCCCTCGCACCTTGCTCGTGGCGGCGCGGGCTAGGTCGATCCGACGGTCCGCTAGTAGTGCACGCGTACCGTAGTACGTGGCGCACGTGGAGACCTGGCTGGCCAGAGAGAAATGTACTGAGAAAAGCAATTTTATAGTTGCGGCAGGAATTGGACGTCGATCGACTGGCGTGCTTTTAACTCAGTGACTCGTGCAGCGGATCGCAAACTTCAGAGGAAAATTTATATATAATGTTTGGGCGCGGGGGGGGGGGGGGGGGAGCAGCGGCAGCATATAATATTGTTGGGAAGGAGGCCGCCGGGCCTGGGAGGGGCGAGGTTCTCGCGGCCAGGCGCATGCACAGAGGTTGGGAATTGCTTAAACAGAATCTACAATGCATATAGCTTCGATGCGTAGGCCTGCGGAGGCGAGGGCGCGCGGAAAGATGTGCAGGCGTGGCCAGGATCGAATTTTTGCGTCGGCTGGATTGCCGCGCCCTGTTGCGTCCGCAGAGCTTGCGAAAGGCTTTTAAAACATCTCTGATGAATATTGTAGCGATGCCCGTGCGTGAGGATGCGAGGGCGCGCGGAAAGATGTGCAGGTCTGTCCAGGATCGAATTTTGGGGGTCGGCTGGGTCCCCGCGGTCCGGCGCATCTGTAAAGCGTGCGGAAAGCTTCTTCTACATCTCAAATGCTTATGCTATTGTTCCGCGCATGCACCGCGGCGTGGGCACGCGGAAAGATGTCCGGGCCCTTGCAGGATCGAATTTTTGCCGCCGGTTGGGTTCTTGTGGTCTTTCGCGTCTTCGAAGCTTGTGGAAGGCTTTGATAAAATCTCGAATGAATATACCCGCGATGTGGCCTGCGTGAGGATGCGAGGGCGCGCGGAAAGATGTCCAGGTCTGTCCAGGATCGAATTTTCGGAGTCGGCTGGGTCGACGAGGTCCGGCGCATTTAGAGACCGTGCGGAAGGCGTCGTCTACATCTGAAATGCTTATGCTATCGTTCCGCGCATGCGCCGCGGCGTGGGCGCGCGGAAAGATCTCCGGGCCTGTCTAGGATCGAATTTTTGCCGTCGGGTACCTTCCTGCGCTCTTCCGGCTCCGAAAAGCGGATTTCGGGGGTGCGCAGGCGCTGCTATGTCTATGCGCGCCCGTACACATCGATTGCGCGCTTCGCGGGACCGGGCGGAACCGGCTTGATCAAATTTTCGGCCGACTCTTCGCACTGGAGCGTCGACGGCGCCCGAAATCGAGCCTGTGGCGATGCGCTCGCCCTCGCGCGTCATTCTGTATCGTTCTGGGGCGTGCCTGGCGCCATTTCGTCGCGGGACCGGGCGGGACCGGGTCCCACCTTCTGACCCGGACTGCATTTGTCGGAGGTTAAGTATCGGAATTGATCCAGAGGGAAATTCGATTTTCGCGCGACGGCCACGGGAGAGCGGTCGTCTTAGGGGAGCCAGGACGCTAAAAATGGATCTAGAGAGATCTGTGGGGGTTAGGGTAGCTGAGTCATTAGCGGCAATCGCGTCCGTGTCGAGGCAGAATTAATAATTCTGGCTCGAGGGAGCGCGACGCGGAAATTATTTAGCAGGGGAGATCTCGAGTGGAAAAAAAGGTTAAAAAAGGAATTTATATCGGCGGTTTTTGGGTTTGAGACAAGATCCGTGCTCCTGCGGAGCACTAAGTACGGCGAAGCCTCGCGGACGCTCTCGCGGCTGTCACAGTAGGCCTTGGCAGCCTAGGCCTAGCGCACTGGCCAGCGCGCTGCCCGGCCAAATGGCTGGCTGGAATTCGAAGCTGGCGGCCGGGCCATATATATGCATGCTGGCTCGCTAGCTATATATATAGCCAGAGGGCTGGGGGACGAACCTGGCTGGCCAGAGAGGAATGTAATGATCGAGGAGCTAGAGGGAATTTATAATTAGGGGAGGAGTTGGACGTACTGGCTTGCTTTTAACTGGTGGAGCATATTGAGAGGAGATTTTATGTATTGGCTTGTGCACGTGGGGGGGGTGGGAGCCCGAGGATCCGGAGGGGCGAGGTTCTTGCAGCCAGGCGCATGCGCAGAGCTTGCCAATCGCTTAAAAAGAATCTCGCATGCATATAGTACCAATGTGCAGGGTTGCGGAGGCGAGGGCGCGAGGAAAGACGTGCAGGTCCATGCAGGATCGAATTTTCAGGGTCGGCTGGATTCTCGCGCCCTGTCGCGTTGTCGGGGGTCGCAAAAAGCTTAACGAAGATGTCAAATTACTATTGTAGCGATGCGCACGCGCGAGGATGCGAGGGCGCGCGGAAAGGTCTGCAGGTCTGTAGAGGATCGAATTTTCGGGGTGGGCTGGGTCCTCGCGGCCCGGCGCAGCTATAAAGCGTGCGGAAGGCTTCTTCTACATCTCAAATGCTTATGCTATTGTTCCGCGCATGCGCCGCGGCATGAGTGCGCGGAAAGATGTCCAGGCCGGTGCAGGATCAAATTTTTGCCGTCGGGTACCTTCGTGCGCTGTTCGGCATCCGAAAAGCGGATTTCGTGGGTGCGCAGGCCCTGCTATGTCTATGCGCGCCAGTGCGCATCGATTGCGCGCGTCGCGGGACCGGGTGGGACCGGCCGGATCAAATTTTCGGCCGACTCTTCGCACTGGAGCGTCGACGGCGCCCGAAATCGAGCTTGCGGCGATGCGCTCGCCCTCGCGCGTCATTCTGTATCGGTCTGGGGCGTCCCTGGCGCGGTTTCGTCGCGGGACCGCGGAAAGGTCTGCAGGTCTGTAGAGGATCGAATTTTCGGGGTCGGCTAGGTCCTCGCGGCCTGGTGCATTTATAAAGCGTGCGGAAGTCTTCTTGTACATCTTAAATGCTTATGCTATCGTTCCGCGCGTGCGCCGCGGCGCGGGCGCGCGGAAAGATGTCCGGGCCTGTGCAGGATCGAATTTTTGCTGTCGGGTACCTTCCTGCGCTGTTCGGCCTCTGAAAAGCGGATTTCGGGGTGCGCAGGCCCTGCTATTTCTATGCGCGCTCGTACGCATCGTTTGTGCGCTTCGCGGGACCGGCCGGAACCGGCCGGATCAAATTTTCGGGCGACTGTTCGCACTGGAGCGTCGAGGGCGCCCGAAATCGAGCTTGCGGCGATGCGCTCGCCCTCGCGCGTCATTCTGTATCGCTCTGGGGCGTCCCTGGCGCGATTTCGTCGCGGGACCGGGCGGGACCGGGTCCCACCTTCTGACTCGGACTGCATTTGTCGGAGGTTAAGTACCGGAATTGATCCAGAGGGAAATTCGATTTTCGCGGGACGCCCACGGGGAGCGGTCGTCTTAGGGGAGCCAGGACGCTAAAAATGGATCTAGAGAGGTCTGTGGGGGTTCGGGTGGGTGTGTGACTAGCGGCAATCGCGTCCGTGTCGAGGCAGAATTAATAATTCTGGCTCGAGGGAGTGCGACACGGAAATTATTTAGCAGGGGGGATCTCGAGTGGAAAAAAAGGTTAAAAAAGGAATTTAGATCGTCGGTTTTTGGGTTTGAGACAAGATCCGTGCTCCTGCGGAGCACTAAGTACGGCGAAGCCTCGCGGACGCTCTCGCGGCTGTCACAGTAGGCCTTGGCAGCCTAGGCCTAGCGCACTGGCCAGCGCGCTGCCCGGCCAAATGGCTGGCTGGAATTCGAAGCTGGCGGCCGGGCCATATATATGCATGCTGGCTCGCTAGCTATATATATAGCCAGAGGGCTGGGGACGAACCTGGCTGGCCAGAGAGGAATGTAATGATCGAGGAGCTAGAGGGAATTTATAATTAGGGGAGGAGTTGGACGTACTGGCTTGCTTTTAACTGGTGGAGCATATTGAGAGGAGATTTTATGTATTGGCTTGTGCACGTGGGGGGGGTGGGAGCCCGAGGATCCGGAGGGGCGAGGTTCTTGCAGCCAGGCGCATGCGCAGAGCTTGCCAATCGCTTAAAAAGAATCTCGCATGCATATAGTACCAATGTGCAGGGTTGCGGAGGCGAGGGCGCGAGGAAAGACGTGCAGGTCCATGCAGGATCGAATTTTCAGGGTCGGCTGGATTCTCGCGCCCTGTCGCGTTGTCGGGGGTCGCAAAAAGCTTAACGAAGATGTCAAATTACTATTGTAGCGATGCGCACGCGCGAGGATGCGAGGGCGCGCGGAAAGGTCTGCAGGTCTGTAGAGGATCGAATTTTCGGGGTGGGCTGGGTCCTCGCGGCCCGGCGCAGCTATAAAGCGTGCGGAAGGCTTCTTCTACATCTCAAATGCTTATGCTATTGTTCCGCGCATGCGCCGCGGCATGAGTGCGCGGAAAGATGTCCAGGCCGGTGCAGGATCAAATTTTTGCCGTCGGGTACCTTCGTGCGCTGTTCGGCATCCGAAAAGCGGATTTCGTGGGTGCGCAGGCCCTGCTATGTCTATGCGCGCCAGTGCGCATCGATTGCGCGCGTCGCGGGACCGGGTGGGACCGGCCGGATCAAATTTTCGGCCGACTCTTCGCACTGGAGCGTCGACGGCGCCCGAAATCGAGCTTGCGGCGATGCGCTCGCCCTCGCGCGTCATTCTGTATCGGTCTGGGGCGTCCCTGGCGCGGTTTCGTCGCGGGACCGCGGAAAGGTCTGCAGGTCTGTAGAGGATCGAATTTTCGGGGTCGGCTAGGTCCTCGCGGCCTGGTGCATTTATAAAGCGTGCGGAAGTCTTCTTGTACATCTTAAATGCTTATGCTATCGTTCCGCGCGTGCGCCGCGGCGCGGGCGCGCGGAAAGATGTCCGGGCCTGTGCAGGATCGAATTTTTGCTGTCGGGTACCTTCCTGCGCTGTTCGGCCTCTGAAAAGCGGATTTCGGGGGTGCGCAGGCCCTGCTATTTCTATGCGCGCTCGTACGCATCGTTTGTGCGCTTCGCGGGACCGGCCGGAACCGGCCGGATCAAATTTTCGGGCGACTGTTCGCACTGGAGCGTCGAGGGCGCCCGAAATCGAGCTTGCGGCGATGCGCTCGCCCTCGCGCGTCATTCTGTATCGCTCTGGGGCGTCCCTGGCGCGATTTCGTCGCGGGACCGGGCGGGACCGGGTCCCACCTTCTGACTCGGACTGCATTTGTCGGAGGTTAAGTACCGGAATTGATCCAGAGGGAAATTCGATTTTCGCGGGACGCCCACGGGGGAGCGGTCGTCTTAGGGGAGCCAGGACGCTAAAAATGGATCTAGAGAGGTCTGTGGGGGTTCGGGTGGGTGTGTGACTAGCGGCAATCGCGTCCGTGTCGAGGCAGAATTAATAATTCTGGCTCGAGGGAGTGCGACACGGAAATTATTTAGCAGGGGGGATCTCGAGTGGAAAAAAAGGTTAAAAAAGGAATTTAGATCGTCGGTTTTTGGGTTTGAGAAAGAGGCTTCGCCTGACAAGATCCGTGCTCCTGCGGAGCACTAAGTACGGCGAAGCCTCGCGGACGCCCTCGCCGCTGTTACAGTAGGCCTATATATATAGGGCACTCAGCGACTGGCCAGCGGCCTGGCCGATCGCGAACAGCTTTCTGCAGCTGGCTGGAAGCTGGCTGGCTGACGGCCAGTCCAGCTAGCGCTGGCCGGCTAGAGGAATATTAATTTACTGAGGAACTAAAGGGTGGAGCAGATTGAGAAGAGATTAATTATAATATTGTTGGGAAGGAGGCCCGGGAGGGGCGAGGTTCTCGCGGCCAGGCGCATGCACAGAGCTTGCGAATCGCTTAAACAGAATCTCGCGATCGAATGTATATAGCATCGATGTGCGGGGCTGCGGAGGCGAGGGCGCGCGGAAAGACGTGCAGGTCCATGCAGGATCGAATTTTCGGGGTCGGCTGGATTCTCGCGCCCTGTCGCGTCCTCGGAGCTCGCGAAAAGCTTAACAAAGATCTCAAATTACTATTGTAGCGATGCGCACGCGCGAGGATGCGAGGGCGCGCGGAAAGCTGTGCAGGTCCGTATACGTACAGGATCGAATTTTCGGGGTCGGCTGGGTCCTCGCGGCTCGGCGCATACGCAAAGCGTGCGGAAGTCTTTGCCTACATCTCAAATGCTTATGCTATTGTTCCGCGCATGCGCCGCGGCGTGGGCGCGCGGAAAGATGTCCGGGTCCGTGCAGGATCGAATTTTTGCCGTCGGCTGGGTTCTCGTGCTCTTTCGCGTCTTCGAAGCTTGTGGAAGGCTTTGATAAAATCTCAAATGAATATTGTAGCGATGCGCATGCGCGAGAATGCGAGGGCGTGCGGAAAGATGTTCAGGTCCGTACAGGATCGAATTTTCGGGGTCGGCTGGGTCCTCGCGGCCTGGTGCATTTAGAGACCGTGCGGAAGTCTTCTTCTACATCTAAAATGCATATGCTATCGTTCCGCGCATGCGCCGCGGCGTGGGCGCGCGGAAAGATCTCCGGGCCTGTCTAGGATCGAATTCTTGCCGTCGGGTATGTCCAGGATCGAATTTTTGCGTCGGCTCGGTTCTCGTGCCCTGTCGCGCCTGCAGAGCTTGCGAAAAGCTTTAAAAAGGAGTCAACTGAAAATTGTAGCGATGCGCTCGCGTGAGGATGCGAGGGCGCGCGGAAAGTTGTGCAGGTCCGTCCAGGATCGAATTTCCGGGGTCGGCTGGGTCCTCGCGGCCCGGCGCATTTAGAGACCGTGCGGAAGGCTTCTTCTACATCTCAAATGCTTATGCTATCGTTCCGCGCATGCGCCGCGGCGCGGGCGCGCGGAAAGATCTCCGGGCCTGTCTAGGATCGAATTTTTGCCGTCGGGTACCTTCCTGCGCTCTTCCGGCTCCGAAAAGCGGATTTCGGGGGTGCGCAGGCGCTGCTATGTCCATGCGCGCCCGTACGCATCGATTGCGCGCGTCGCGGGACCGGCCGGAACCGGCCGGATCAAATTTTCGGCCGACTCTTCGCACTGGAGCGTCGACGGCGCTTGAAATCGAGCTTGCGGCGATGCGCTCGCCCTCGCGCGGCATTCTGTATCGTTCTGGGGCGTCCCTGGCGCGATTTCGTCGCGGGACCGGGCGGGACCGGGTCCCACCTTCTGACTCGGACTGTGTTTGTCGGAGGTTAAGTACCGGAATTGATCCAGAGGGAAATTCGATGTTCGCGCGACGTCCACGGGAGAGCGGTCGTCTTAGGGGAGCCAGGACGCTAAAAATGGCTCTAGAGGGGTCTGTGGGGGTTCGGGCAGCTGTGTAATGTCCATCAATCGCGTCCGTGTCGAGGCAGAATTAATAATTCTGCCTCGAGGGAGTGCGATACGGAAATTATTTAGTAGGGGAGATCTCGAGTTGAAAAAAAGGTTAAAAAAGGAATTTCGCTCGGCGGTTTTTGGGTTTGAGACAAGATCCGTGCTCCTGCGGAGCACTAAGTACGGCGAAGCCTCGCGGACGCCCTCGCGGCTGTCACAGTAGGCCTATAGGGCACTCAGCGACTGGCCAGCGAATGCATATAGCATCGATGTGCGGGGCTGCGGAGGCGAGGGCGCGCGGAAAGATGTGCAGGCGTGGCCAGGATCGAATTTTTGGCGTCGGCTGGGTTGTCGTGCGCTGTCGCGCCCGCAGAGCTCGCGGAAAGCTTTAAAACGATCTCAAATGCATATTGTAGCGATGCGCTCGCGTGACGATGCGAGGGCGCGCGGAAAGCTCTGAGCATGCGCCGCGGCGTGGGCGCGCGGAAAGATGTGCAGGCCCGTTCAGGATCGAATTTTTGCGTCGGCTGGGTTCTCGTGCCCTGTCGCGCCCGCAGAGCTTGCGAAAAGCTTTAAAAAGATCTCAACTGAATACTGTAGCGATGCGCTCGCGTGAGGATGCGAGGGCGCGCGGAAAGATGTGCAGGTCCGTGAAGGATCGAATTTTCGGGGTCGGCTGGGTCCCCGCGGTCCGGCGCATCTGTAAAGCGTGCGGAATGCTTTGTCTACATCTCAAATGCTTATGCTATCGTTCCGCGCATGCGCCGCGGCGTGGGCGCGCGGAAAGATCTCCGGGCCTGTCTAGGATCGAATTTTTGCCGTCGGGTACCTTCCTGCGCTCTTCCGGCTCCGAAAAGCGGATTTCGGGGTGCGCAGGCGCTGCTATGTCTATGCGCGCCAGTACGCATGGATTGCGCGCGTCGCGGGACCGGCCGGAACCGGCCGGATCAAATTTTCGGCCGACTCTTCGCACTGGAGCGTCGACGGCGCCCGAAATCGAGCTTGCGGCGATGCGCTCGCCCTCGCGCGTCATTCTGTATCGTTCTGGGGCGTCCCTGGCGCGATTTCGTCGCGGGACCGGGCGGGACCGGGTCCCACCTTCGGACTCGGACTGCATTTGTCGGAGGTTAAGTACCGGAATTGATCCAGAGGGAAATTCGATTTTCGCGGGATGCCTACGGGGGAGCGGTCGTCTTAGGGCAGCTACGACGCTAAAAATGGATCTAGAGAGGTCTGTGGGGGTTCGTGTGGCTGAGTGACTAGCAGCAATCGCGTCCGTGTCGAGGCAGAATTATTAATTCTGCCTCGAGGGAGTGCGACACGGAAATTATTAAGCAGGGGGGATCTTGAGTGGAAAAAAAGGTTAAAAAAGGAATTTAGATCGTCGGTTTTTGGGTTTGAGAAAGAGGCTTCGCCTGACAAGATCCGTGCTCCTGCGGAGCACTAAGTACGGCGAAGCCTCGCGGCCGCCCTCGCGGCTGTCACAGTTGGCTCGCTGGCTACCGTATATATAGCTGGGCCGCCGGGCTGGCCCGTACGCCAGAGCCTCGGACGGCGCTCGAGAGCTGGCCCGGCTCCGGACAAATATTCTAGAAATGCCAGGCAAAAACGTAGTTAAAAAAATCGGGAGGAAGCGCGGGAGATGAGCGGGGGCGACGATGAGCGCAGTCGAGATCAGGGAGTGCCTCTACATTTCCACTGCTACATATACATATACTTACATAGATATTCGCTCGAGTATGTTCCCTGGACTTTGTACGAGGTAGGCACCCACATATATTCGCTCGAGCGCGCTTTTGTGTCTCAAACTCAGCCCCGCCCAGTTGCATGGCCGGGCTTCAAAAGTTTCGCCGGCTTGGCACTGGGGCAATGGGCTGGCCCGCTATAGCCAGCTCGAGGGGGAGCTCGCTGGCCAGGGAGCAATGTAATGAGGAGAGCGAATATATAATGAACTGGGTTTGGTTGGTTCGATTGCGATTGCGATTTGGTTGGTTGGTTTGGTATAATGAATATATTTTATATTGCGCAATTGGGTTTGGTTCGACGCAAAGGGTTGCGAATATTCATGCTTGCTATATCTGCGCTAACTGAGGGCTAGCAAACTTGAATCTGCAAGGGCACGCTCGAAAGCTATTTACAAAGTTCGAGAGTATGAGCGGGCAGGCAGGTTGTATACACGACCAGGTCCCCTTCATGGCGCAACTCGTTCAGGGATCGGCGGGGAGAAACGGGGAGATCGGCGGGGGGCGGGGGCAGGGCGGGCGGGCGAGCTGACGAGGCTAGGGACGGTGGGAGACCTGAAGGGCGCCAGTCAGCGCGGAGCGCGGGCGGCGGGGGCGGCCCGGAAGGCTCACGGGGAAAACGACACGATGGAGGCGCCGGACGCCGGCCGCTTCGACTGACCAGCGCGGTGGCCTGCACAGAGATGGAGAGATCAGCGGGGGGCGGGAGGGGAGGGACGGCAAGCAAGCTGACGATGCTATTAACGATGGGTGGCCTGGAGGACGCCAGGCAGCGGGGGGTGGGTTGGACGAATATCTATCTAGGAACGCGGTGGTCATCGGCGGGCAGTCCGGCTGCATGTACATCCAGGTCCCGGTGATGGAGGGCGTTATTTTAGATCTGCACGAAAACACGTTAATTGCACTCATTATTGTAATAAACCATGTGCGTGAAGTAACGCACTCAACGCTTGTGTGCCGCCGCGGAAACCCGCTTCGGCATCGTGTCGACGAATCGCGTGTTCTTGAAATCGGCCTCCGCCTTCTCGAACTCGCGCTGGAACTGTTCGACTTGGCCCCAGTCGCCGGGCTCGCATTCCGTGGGACGGCGTTGACGAGTCGCTGACCGTGCGGCGCGGTGCTGTCCTCGATCCAGCGCAGGTACTGGAGCTTGTGGCCCCACATTGTTGCGTGCATTGCCGGATCGTCTTGCCGGAGCCTCGCAAATTCTGCGCTCTCGGCCTTCTGGTCCTTGATGGCGGCTTGCAGGTCGGGGTTGACGTTTTGAATCACGTGCAGCAGCTCGTACCGTTGCAGGAGCGAGGCGTTCGCGATGAAGAAGTGCGCTCCCTCGCGCGGGCGGCTGAGCATGACGTACAGCTGCTGTCGGTGTGTGTAGTCCCTGCTGTTCATGCCCCGCACGTCGGCGATGGCGCGCTTCAGGGTGTGCCCTTGAGCCTTGTAGACCGTCGTGCCGTAGGCGACGCGGAACGGCGGTCCTATCCTGACGTTGTGCGTGCCTCCTGCCCCGCCAGCGATTTCGTCCTCGTGGTCTGCGCAACGTGACTGTAGTCAATCTCGAGAGGGAAGCGCGTGTGCATTCACGATCGTGCTGACGAATGCAGCGGCTCACCAGCATTTCTGGGCTCGACGTTGATTTCGACGGCGTCGACGATTCGACCGTCGGGGAGCTGGCAGCGTTCCGTGATTGCACGCCGGCCGACGCGGTCATCGTGGAAGTAGATGTAGTACGTCATGGGGGGCATGAGGTGCGGATGCGGGAGCTGCTCCACCTTCGCCTCTATGCTCTGTTTCTTCTGCCTCGTCGCTGCCGCTGCGGCCCGTACAATGTTGTCCTTGCTGACCTTTGGCTTGCTCTTCTTCCGGTCCGAAGGTCCTGGCTCGGGCTCGGGTTCAGGTTCGGGTTCCGGCTCGGGCTTGGGGGCACGGTCCGCAGTGTCGAGCTCGTGCTGGACGAGATCCGGTGCAGCGTGTTCGAGCACGAGCGGCGTGTCCGGTGTGAACTCCGTCGCGTGCTGACTGATGTAGTCGGGCGTCTCCGTGTGGTCTCGCCATTTGTAACCGGCAAGCAGTCCGATGGCGCCGTTGACGAGGCCGTCGTCCGTGTCGCGGTTCTGTCTAAGCATGACCTTGATGCCCCCCGTCACCATGACCTTGTGGGGGATGCTTCCT
Organism: Cyanophora paradoxa; assembly: GCA_004431415.1. Lineage (NCBI taxonomy): Eukaryota > Glaucocystophyceae > Cyanophorales > Cyanophoraceae > Cyanophora > Cyanophora paradoxa. The sequence goes on along the minus strand of QPMI01000582.1, from coordinate 35,560 downwards.
TGCTCGTTCGTGCATGGGATCCTCTCGCCGTACGCGTCCACGCTCTCGCACTTCTTGATGTGCTCGCGCGGATGCGTGTCCTTGGCGACGATCTTGAGGACAGGGTCGCGGTACTGGGCGTGGTGCCGTCGGATCATCGCGTCGTTGTGCTGCTCTGCGAGCTTGTTCGTGAGGAACATGTGGTACGCTTCGTCCCACGTGGGGTCTTGGTTCTTGGTCAGCGTGTTGTGGATGGCATTCTCGTTGTCGTCGCCGAGATCGTTGTTGAGGTCCAGGCACCGGCGGAGAAGGTAGTGGTAGACGTCGTCGACGTGGTCCGGATCCCCGTCTCGAAACCAGTTGAGGATTTGGCCAAGTTCTGGATCCGCCAGGTGCCGCATCGACGAGGGCAGGACGTGAGCCGTGAAGTAGCTGAGGAAGGTGTGCAGGTTTGGGGTGTGCCACTTGACGTCATTCTGCATCGTAATGTCCTTCCGTGCCGGCAACAATGTCTCCCACAACGACTGCGACATGACCGGCGGCACCTGGGCCGCGTCCCCGTACGTGATGATTGCCAAGCCTCCGAATGGGTAGCGTTGCATCACCGGCGTCCTTCCGTCGGGTCCGACCTGGTACTGCGGAAGAGGTGGCGGTGCCAACCCAGTCTCCGGGTCGCCGACGGCTTCTCGTCCGCACATGGCGTCCTCCAGGGCCGTCTTGAACGAGTAGAAGATGTTCGTCCAGCAGGACATGATCTCGTCGATCTGCAGGACGTACGTCTTCTGCAGCTCGAGTCGCAGCTTGTCGATTGTGAAGCTGCTGTGCTTGATCTGGTCGCTGGTCGGTTCTCGTGCCCTGTCGCGCCTGCAGAGCTTGCGAAAAGCTTTAAAAAGGAGTCAACTGAAAATTGTAGCGATGCGCTCGCGTGAGGATGCGAGGGCGCGCGGAAAGTTGTGCAGGTCCGTCGAGGATCGAATTTCCGGGGTCGGGTGGGTCCTCGCGGCCTGGTGCATTTAGAGACCGTGCGGAAGGCTTCTTCTACATCTCAAATGCTTATGCTATCGTTCCGCGCATGCGCCGCGGCGTGGGCGCGCGGAAAGATCTCCGGGCCTGTCTAGGATCGAATTTTTGCCGTCGGGTATGTCCAGGATCGAATTTTTGCGTCGGCTGGGTTCTCGTGCCGTGTCGCGCCTGCAGACCTTGCGAAAAGCTTTAAAAAGGAGTCAACTGAAAATTGTAGCGAAGCGCTCGCGTGAGGATGCGAGGGCGCGCGGAAAGTTGTGCAGGTCCGTCCAGGATCGAATTTCCGGGGTCGGCTGGGTCCTCGCGGCCCGGCGCATTTAGAGACCGTGCGGAAGGCTTCTTCTACATCTCAAATGTTTATACTATTGCTCCGCGCATGCGCCGCGGCGTGGGCGCGCGGAAAGATCTCCGGGCCTGTCTAGGATCGAATTTTTGCCGTCGGGTACCTTCCTGCGCTCTTCCGGCTCCGAAAAGCGGATTTCGGGGGTGCGCAGGCGCTGCTATGTCTATGCGCGCCCGTAGGCATGCATTGCGCGCGTCGGGGGACCGGGCGGAACCGGCCGGATCAAATTTCGGCCGACTGTTCGCACTGGAGCGCCGACGGCGCTTGAAATCGAGCTTGCGGCGATGCGCTCGCCCTCGCGCGGCATTCTGTATCGTTCTGGGGTCTCTCTGGCGCGATTTCGTCGCGGGACCGGGCGGGACCGGGTCCCACCTTCTGACTCGGACTGCATTTGTCGGAGGTTAAGTACCGGAATTGATCCAGAGGGAAATTCGATTTCGCGCGACGCCCACGGGCGAGCGGTCGTCTTAGGGGAGCCAGGACGCTAAAAATGGATCTAGAGGGGTCTGTGGGGGTTCGGGCAACTGTGTAATGTCCATTAATCGCGTCCGTGTCGAGGCAGAATTAATAATTCTGCCTCGAGGGAGTGTGACACGGAAATTATTTAGCAGGGGGGATCTTGAGTGGAAAAAAAGGTTAAAAAAGGAATTTCGCTCGGCGGTTAAATTATTTAGCAGGGGGGATCTCGAGTGGAAAAAAAGGTTAAAAAAGGAATTTCGCTCGGCGGTTTTTGGGTTTGAGAAAGAGGCTTCGCCTGAAAGAGGCTTCGCCTGAAAGAGGCTTCGCCTGAAAGAGGCTTCGCCTGAAAGAGGCTTCGCCTGAAAGAGGCTTCGCCTGAAAGAGGCTTCGCCTGATTAATTCCATCACTGGCGCCGGCGCCCGCGCGCCGCGCGCGGCGCCGGCGCGGCGCCGGCGGGGCCGGGGCCGCCGGGCGCGCGGCGCGCGCGCCTAGGCCTCGATCGCGATCGATCGAGTCGATCGACTGAGATTCGACTCTCGGGCCCGAGCTCGAGTCTCGGCGATCAGGCTCGAGCGCTAGCTCGAGCTCGATCGGATCGAAATCAGCGCTAGCTGCGCAAAAATGTTGGAGATTTTTTAAAATAAGTGTTGGGGTACTGGTCTAGCCGGATCCTTGATCAGCTGCAGGCTGCAGCGCTAGCCAGGCTAAGCCAGCTAATATGGCAGCTAGATATCGAAATCGATCGCGATTAATATTCTCAGACTAGTAGCTATATATATAGAGACTACCTAGCCTAGTAATACTCTCGATCTTGGACCTACAAATTAAATAAGTTTGGAACCCTGCTCCGGCCCGGCGGTCGACGTCCGGTCCGGTCCGGATCCGGGTCGCCGCCGGTCGCGGATCGGAGATTCGGAATCGAATTCGAAAAAAGATCTAAACTTCGGAACTCATATCCAGATATATGCATCGCGATCGTGAGTTCCGGAGCTTCGAATTCGATAGCGCGATCGCGTACCCAGGTCAACCGTACCCGCCGGCGAGGCTGCCAGCGCGGCATGCGGTTGCAGTCTTGCAGATCTAGATCTAGATCGAAGAAGCGGCAAGCAGCTGCAGTGAGCGCACTGCGACAGCTTCGGCCGCGGAGAGCACAGGAGTGCCCGGATTCGCAATCGGTGCGTGCGTATCGCTTTTGCGCATATGCTCGGAGCCCCGAGGGTTCGAAGTCCTAGCGTTCGAACGGAAGCCCGCGCCGGCCCGGCGGCGCCGGTGGCACTAGGTCCAAGGGCGTACGTTAACGTACGCGTTGGCCTGCACCCGCGCCCAAGGCCTTCGGCCGCTCGGCGAGCTGAGCTCCGAGTCTCCGGCCGGTCATACGTACGCGAACATGCGGTTTCAGGGGAGTCGCTGCTGCAGTCTATTCCCGTGGCAACCGCTGAGCTTTCTCAGCTGTAGTCTTTGAATACTCGCGGACCCCGGCGGCCGCGGTGCTGGGGCCGTCATGATCACCCGCCCCGGCTTGGTCGCTCCTTGGAGGAGCTTCGCCACACTTAATCTGCGATCGTAGTTTAACTAGTAATCGATTAACATCCAGCTGCAGTTCTTGATTCCGCGTTCGCAGGCCGCCAATTGCAAGTTCGCCGGGTCATCGACGTTCTTTGAGCTCGAGCTCGTGCGCGTGTACAAGCATTCGAATCCGTATATATCTACATCTATAGAATCCCTTCCATCGCGAGCTGCCCTCCCTCGCCACTAGGGGTTTTTTATCAGCGGTGGATAAATATATATATACGAAGGCCCTTGTCATAGTAGGAGTGTTCGCGATCGATACCTAGGCCTGTCCATGGATTTCGCCTCGTCTTACGGTGGACTCGCGATCGAGATCTAGATCTGGACCTCGCGATCGCGATCGGTTATAGCCTCAATCTGAACTTCCGAATAATCGGAGTTCGGCTTTGACTCGGGGACATGAGCGTTCTTTAAATGGATATTTGCAATTGAGATCGCGCGGGGTGTGTCTGCCGCTGATTTTAATTTCACACGCACACTTTTACGCGCAGTCCCGCGGCCGGCCGATCATGTCCGTCGGCGTAGCGGGCGCCTCCCGGCGCCCCGGCCGCAGCCGGCGAACCCTCCGCTTGGCGGCCTTCAGCTTGTCCATTCTACTTGCGACCGTCCTTGCCGCTCCCGCTGATGCTTTCAGTACTAGTGAGCCTCGTCCCGCCCTCGTCCCGTCGGACCTCTCGCAATCGCCTCTGTGCCAGCCGCTGACGCGAGCTTGCACCAGGCATCGCCGTAACGACGACTTCGGGGAGCACCGCGCACTCCGGCACGGCCACGATCTCGTTCCGCGCGCCCCAGACGGGCACGTACCGGGTGCGCCGCTGCGATTCATCTGAGATTGTAATTAAAAGATAACCGAGATATTCGAGCTCGAGGGCGGCTGATTAACTGATGATGACTCACTTCGACCGCTCACGTGCAGGTCGAGTTCAACTCTCCTCCGGTTTGGGATGATGCGATCTGCAAGGCTCCAGTGGTCTGCATTGGTGCCCTGCCGCCGGCTGTCAACGTCGTCGCCACCAGCACGACTGAAGACACCGTCGTAACCGTGACCGGCTTCTCCCGCGGGTGCGGTGACCCACACACTTCCCCGCGGCGGGCCCCGCTTTCTGCTGCGACCGCACCTTGTCTTATACAGCCGCGATGCGTGAAGATATGACTCGCTGAAGAATACGGCGACTGGAAAGGTCGACGTAAATGACATCAGGACGTACAACGTCACCATCAGCATGGGGAGCAGCATCTCCGCTACCAAAGCGTTTGCTGTCCCCGGTGCGCTTGATCAAGGACCACGGGCTGTGCGCGCCCCTTTCTAAAAAGCCTGCGCGCAGCATCGCGGCCGCAGCCTTCGCTGGCAACCCCTGTCCAGGTCCCCGGAGGAGGCGGGGTACGCCTTGATCTTCGAAATACCATTCTCGGCGCTTAATCGCTGGCGTGCGCGCGCGCTCGCAGACGGGAGGCATCAACGTTGAGCTGCAGCTAGACCCCAATGCGGACCAGGGCACGGACGCTCCCCCGAGCATCATCCGCGACGTGCACGCGCACGTGTGAGTGCTTTCACGCGCGCCTTCGCCAATCATCAGATTAAATTGAAAATGAAAACGACTCTGTAATTTTGCGTTCGTCATATTCGTATAAGCACTGTCTAATTGTATCGAGTACTCGATGCTTTTGCTCATATGCTTATCATCGCCTCATGATCACGATCACGATCAGGTCGTGGGCTTCGATGCAACTGGCGGATCCCGACCTGATCGCCCGGGGAGTGAACGAGTACGGAGAGGTTCGCTCTCGAGCTCCGTCCGAGCGGCCGTGATCGTGATGTGCGTGTGACCGTGGCGCAGGTGATCGACCTTGACTCGACGTCCACCCGGACGGAGTACCCGCCAGAATTCACCCCCGCAAACGGCATCTGGTACGGTGTAGACGAAGAGAACGGCCTGAAAAGCAACAACGCGGACTGGAAGCCTTCCAGCTTCAATATTCGGTGCGCGCAGATTGGAACCTTCAGCTTGCCATTGGCAAGTGCAGGCGTAATCTGGAACACAGTTACTGGCGCCCGTACCGCGTCTGCACCTACTCTGCCGTGGACACGACAAGCAACCTGCCGAATGATGGGAGCAAGCTCGCGATGCGTCGCAGCCTCATCGTCTGCAAGATCGTCAGAATGCCGCGTGAGCTTCTCTGGCTGGTTTCGACCCTCCACCCTTGACACGCTCCCGTGGCTGCAGCGCAGCAGGACTGGACGGGCAGCATCAGCCCGCCCACGATCACGTCCGTGGGGACGGGGAGCGCCACCGAGCAGTTCACGATGCCCGTGGGCGACGACGTCGACGGCCAGGGGTGCGCGCAGTGCTGAACTGGCGTGCTCACCGTGGCTCTAGTTGCAATCGACCATCGACTACAATATATTGACTAATGAGTACAATCGTGATCTAATGTTATTGTCGCCCCGCAGGTACAGCAAGTGCGAGATCAAGACCTTCCGGAAGGTGGACAACTTCCTCGAGAAGACCACGGATGTGCTGCCGACCGCCCCGGCGACCTCCCTTGCGCCCTCGACTACCTCTGCACCGGTGACTATCACGGTCACCATTTCCGGCCTCCTGGACTACACGGTCAGCAGAATCCCCTCGTCGAATTCCAATTGTTATTCACCTCATGCGCGCAAGCATCTTGCGAACTCTAAACCCGGACCTCGCAGATGTACTACTCGACGATATCGTGCACGACGCTGTCGGGCAAAGTCGTCTCCTCGACGGCGAACAGCGCGGACTTCGTCACTCTCGCGGTCCAGCCCAGCGTCGCGGACCTCACGGTTGGCACCGGCGGCATCACGGCCAGCGCGGCGGCCCAGAAGGCCTCCGCGTCCGTGCCCTTCTCCGTCACCAACACGGGCCGCGACGTCAACAAGGGCGTGGCCCTCAACGCGAACGCCGCGGTTCGCACCCGTTGGGTCGACGTCGAGCGCCTCCCGAGTAACCGGCCGTTCTCTCTCGGGTCGCGCGCAGGTGAGACTCTTCGAGGGCACGTCGGCGACTGGGACGCCGGCGGCCACGTCGGCGTCCGTCACGATCACCAGTCTCTCGGGCAGCGGCACCGCCTCCTTCGCCGACCTGAAGTGCTGGACGCAGTACACGGCCCAGGCGGGCGCGACCAACCTCCCGCAGTACAACAGCCAGGCCGGCCTCACCGGCGCCAAGGCGGCAACGTTCCGGACCCCCGGTGCGCATGTGCTGCGTTAGATCGACCATGCACTATTAGCGCTCTTCTCCTCGCTGCAGCTGGTAGTTCGCAGTGATCAGACTGACGCCGCGCCTCCCGCAGCGATGACTCCGAGCGCACCGACTGCGACAACATCCGCAACAGCAAACTCTGCCACGATCACGTACAGCCCCGCCAGCGGCCCGATCACGGGCGGCACTGCAATCCAGGACAAGGATGGAGTCAGCGGCCAGGGTTACAAGAGCTGCTCCAGTGCGCAGCACAGAGCTCGCTCTCGCTTTTTCTACTTCTTACACTAGCCGCAGTCGTGTTCAACGGCGGCGCGGCCACCGCCGGCTCTGCCACCGGGGGCGCCCAGACTTACAGCAGCCTCCTTCCCGACACCTCGTACAGCTACACCATCACGTGCACGAACCAGGGCGACCTCTCGAGCAGCGTGTCGGGCACCGTCAAGACGAGCCCCGATGCCCCCAACAAGCCGACCATCACGACTTCGGGCGTGACCACGACGGCGACCTCGATCACCGTTCCCTGGACCGTGGCCGACTACGACGGCATCGGCGCGAGCGACGCCCTCAGCTACAAGTCCTGCACGGGTCTGCGCATGATCATGAGCCGCCCGCTTCGATTTCGAATTCCTCTCACGCGCACTCGTGATTCACTGCAGCGACTGCGACGCTCGACGGAGTCGCCGTCGGCTCTGCGTCCGACCTGAACGCTGCAGCCCCGTGGACGGCGACGATCCCGAATCTGACGCGCTACACCACGTACTCTATTACGGTCAGGTCCCCGCAAGAACTGGGCCTTGCAATTGCTCCGCTTCGGTCTCACCCGCGTCTGCTCGCGATCGACCCCAGGTGACCTGCTGCAACACCGCCGACGACGCGACCAAGACGCCGCGCTACTGCGCCACGTCGGACCCCGCCTCTTTTAGCACCGACAGCACCGCTCCCGGGAAGGTGACGGACCTGTCGGCCTACTCGACGGCCGCGGACCCGGAGGCTGCGGAGGTCACCTTCAAGCCCCCGGCGGAGACCGGCGGCCCCGCCCTCACGCACTGCACCATCACCTTCACCGGCCCCGCTCCTCCGTCCGGTCACTCGACCGTCGTCGACAAGAGCTGGACAGTCAGCGCGCCGCTTAGCAGCGCCAATGTCGTCAAGACCGCCGTGCCGACCGACGTCGTGCCGCTTCTGGCCGGCACGCGCAACTACGGCGTGAAGGTCACCTGCACCAACGGGGACTCGAAGACAGGAGACCCGGAGACCACGCAGTACGACCAGTGGTGTACGTGTCCTTTGATCCTCTCTGGGTCTCGGCCGCCCTTCGTCGCTCATCCGAGGGTGGGCGCAGACAAGAACCCCGGGGCGGCGACGCAGACCAAGGTGGAGAAGGTCGGCGACGACAGCTACGCGACGTCGCGCGCCGTCGACGTCTTCTTCAAGACGCCCACCCAGCCCAACGCCGGCGGCCCCGGCGACGCCAACTTCGATGTCGCGTGCGCCTTGCCATCCTGCGTTTCCTTTCTCTCATCTGTTAAAACTGCTACCTGATCACGAGCCCATCGCAGCTCGTACAAGATCGACGGCGGCTCCGCCGTCAGCGCGGACGCCGACACAGAGTACAAGAGCACCAAGACCGGGGCGCCCGGCGGGAACGGCAGCTTCAAGGTCGTCGTGTACAACGACGCCGGCAACAGCAGCGCCGAAGCCACCATGACCTACGACTTCCCCGGTGCGCATGCGCTGCGCCGAGCTCGGGCTCGGGCGGCCAGCTCCCGTGCGGTCCCTCACGCCCGCGTTCGCAGCGACGAAGCCGCAGGCGCCGTCTCCGTACTGCTCGGGCACGGCATCGTCGAGCAACGACGTCGACGGCACCTTCGAAGTCTGCTGGAATGCGGTGCGCACGCGCACAAGCGAAACTGGATCGATGCTTGTCTATAACCAGATCTGGCGCCGGCGTCAGCTGCTGTATCTGACGCGCGCGCAGCCCGGCACGGGCGGCAGCGCAATCACGAAGTACAAGCTGAAGTACAGCGGCGGCACGCCGACCGTCTTCAACTCGCAGTGGATCGACGTCACCCCGGGGACCCCCACGTGCTACTCGCCCACGGGCCTGCAGCCGAACCGCACTTACACCGTGCGTCTAGATCTTTACTTTGATATTATAGCGAATGAAGTCCGAAGCACCCGATGAATATGTATCATTGCATGAGCATTGAACGCGATCCTTCAGGTCCAAGTCGTCACCGTGAACAGCGTGGGCGACAGCACGACCGGCTCCGTCAGCTGCTCCGTCCCCGGCAACGCGCCGGGAGGCTTCGAGGTCGTCGTCACGCCGCGCACCGCCTTCTGCGCGGACGTCGCCTGGACCCTCCCCGCGGACTTTCGTTTCAAACTGAACGGAGTTTGCGTCACGCCCCGCCCATTGTTAACTTCTTCCGCCAATGAAATTAGCCCAGCGCAAACTTGAGCTCGAACTTGGCCTCGTACACAGTGGCGTACACACGCGGCCACAACGGTCACAGTAACGGTCAGCAGGCCGGCTTGCTAGTCAGCTTCCCTCGGCTAGGCCGGACTAGCTAGCTTCCCGCCATCGCGCACGCCCGAGCGCGAGCATTCCTGCACGCCGCCGTGCATGAAGCAGTCAAAGCGAAAGGAACCCAGCCTCTGGGATGACGGCTTCGACGAGGCCCGACGTCGGCACCGCTGGCACGGCAAGCGACCCGACAGCAGCAGCTCGTGGGCCGGCAAGGGCAACATGAAGCGTGTCAACAAGATCACTCAGCAGGCGCGCAAGGCGAAGGAGCCCAAGCTCCCTGACCTCGACATCCTCAAGGGCGAGCACCCCGCGGCAACGGTCCGCTGCCTGGACACCAGCGGCCGCGCCTACCACGTTCGCCTTGGCGACTTCGTCATCTGTTCAGTTAGCTCAGACACCCAGCTGTGTCCAGAACTCAGCGTCGTTCGCCCGAAGCCCTTCCATTTCCCGCGCCCAGGTGAAACGATTTTGGCGCGAGTCGAGGGCGAGTTCCCAACACAGACGAAGGCGAAGCGCGGCGACTTCAACTACTCCGTCAACGGCGTCATCCTTCGGCGCTTCGTGCGCCCGGAGGACTCCGATGTGAAGGACTGCGGGCTCGGCAGCGTGATCATCAAGGCAGACGGGGAGCAGGCAGCCGTGGCCATCGCAAACCACCTCATCTACTACTCGAACGTGACGGTCCGCCCGCCGCGCCCGCGCCCCGTTCCAGCGTCCGATGCCCGTGCGCGCAGGTTCACGCACCCGCGAAGGTGGTGGCCGCGGACGAGTACAAAGCCCTCAACCACGCCGATCCCCACATCTACGTCTGTAAGCAAATCATGACGTTCCCGGGCGACGGCTCCTTCCAGTTCGACGTCGCCCTCGCCTTCAACGCGAGGCTCAAGCGAGTGGCGAAGAAGAAGATGGCGTGCTTCCTCCGGCCGCTGTCGAGGCCGGAGGAGCGCGTGGAGGCGATTGGCTACCTTCAGGACGCCGCCGCGAACGCCCTCAAGCGCCGGAAGACCGGGACGCAGCTTGTCAACGTCAAGATCCCGGTGGCCGGGCCGGCAATGTTGGTCTGCGGCTCTTATGACTCGTTCGAAGTTCTTTTTCCTATCCTCTAACGGTGCGCATCGCAGGAGAACATCGTGGCGCAGGTCGCGCACGTCGCCACGCCCATCGACCCGAAGACGGGCCAGCCGATCCCGGTTGACAAGCTGCCGGCGGCGAATCGCTTCGTTATCGAGCTTCCGGACCGCGAGACCGCTGCTGGTGGAAGCCGCTTCCTTTTTCCCGCTCGCTGTTCTTTTTCCGACCTCTTTGCAGCTGTTCTCGGTCCCTCCGGCGTGGCGCAAGCGTCCAAGCGCGTCTGCAAGCGGGACGCGGACGGGAAGGCGATCCGGAAGCACAGCGAGATGCAGACCGTCACCGTCGAGAAGGCGTACGGCGGCTTAATCGTGCCGCGCCACACGGGCTCCCATGACGTCGTCCAGTTCGACGAGCGTGCGCCCGGCCCGCCCTCGCCGCGCCGCTCGCTTACGAAGCTCTGCTCCTTGGGCGCGGCAGGTCCCGGTCGGATCGTGGCCACGAAGCGCTCGGGCAGGAAAGGTGGGCACGTCACGCTCGAGCTTCCGAGCTACGAGTACGGCCCCGACGGCGAGCGCATCGCCAGCCTCGCGGGGCCCCTCGCGGCTGTCCCCGTGAAGCGCCCGCGCCGGTGCCGCGCCGGCGCCAACACCGTCGCCAAGGCGCCGCCTGTCCCCGAAGCAGCCCCTTCAGAACCTGCCGCCGCCGCCCTGCCGGCCCCCGCCGCCGCCGCCCTGCCGGCCCCCGCCGTCGCCGCCCCGCCGGCCCCCGCCGCCGCCGCCCTGCCGGCCGCCGCCGCCGCCGCCCCGCCCGCCCCCGCCCCGCCGGTCGCCGCCCTGTCGGCCCCTGCTGCTGCTGCCCACCGGCCGCTGCCGCCCTACCTGCCCCCGCCGCATCCGCCTCGGTCCCCAAGTGCGCCCCCTCCCCCTCGCCCCCGCTCGGCTACTTGCTCGCCTAATCCTGCAGCAGGAAGGATCGCGCGGCACAGCTCGCGGCCGCGGTGGCGGCGCGCAAGAGGGCAAAGTCGTGAAGCTGCTACTGAGAATCGCACTATCTAGGTTACAAGGTGCGCTATGTCTGGTCCAAATCCATTTCGTCTATTTCCCCTCCGCTAGATCGTCTGCTAGAACCTCTGCTAGGGCCCTATCATCGAAATCGAGCATGTTGGCGCCCTCATCCTCCGCCTCCATCTCCTCCTCCGCCTCCTCCTCTGCCTCGGCGTCGTACTCGGCGGTCTCCTCCTCCTCCTCCTCCTCGTCCCCGCTCTCCTCGGGCACCTCGTCCTCCGGCACCGGATCCCCCTCCTGCAGCTCAATATCCTCGTCGATCTCCTCCTCGTCCGCAGGCAGGGGCACCGCTGCCACCTCCTCGCCCCCGGCGGCGCCGCCGCCGCCCCTTCGCCCTGCATAGCCGCTGACCGGTGGGGACGGGCCGCAGGTCGGGGGATGAAGGGCCCATCTGGCCAGGCCTTGGCGGCGACGGGCGCGTCGTACTCGGCGTGGGCAGCGTCCTTCCCGCCGGCGCTCGCCTCCGTCATGTTCCGCATCCACAGCGCCAGGCGCCGCCGCTGGTGCGTCATGATCTGCTTGAGCATGTCGAGGTCCTTGTTCCACCCGCCACCGAGAGACGTGACGGTGTGTCGCAGGCGCCGAAGGAGGCCCATGTAGGACTCGATGACCTCGCAGCTCCAACGGCCGGGCGCGTTCGTGTTGTCGACGCGCGCCCAGAACGCGAGGTGCGCAAGCGTCGAGTGCATGTAGCGTGTGAAGATCTTCCATAACGGGAAGTGTGTCTCCATCAGGCCCTGGAGCTCGGCGACGGCCTCGATAACTTGCTGCCGCGCCTCCTCGTCGGGCTTCATGTTCCGCTCGTACTGGTAGATGATCTGGCGGAGCTGCCAAATCTCGTGCATGCCCCTCGTCTTCTCGCTCCAGCTCTCCTTACTGTCGCCGAAGCAGATGCTGAAGAGGGTGTCGGGCGCCTCGGGGTCCTCCAGGATCTTCTTGGCGGTGTTGGCGGAGATCTTCTGGAAGAACTTGTAGGTGGCCCCGTTCTCGGTCTTCTCGAACTTGATGTTCCGCGCGTATTTATCGCGAAGATGACGCTGCAGGTCTTCGATGCGCTTCTGCTGGTCCTCGGAGGCACCACAGGCGAGGGCGAGGAAGAAGTAGACGAAGAACCCGGCCACCCAGCTCTTGATGCCGTGCAGGGCGTCGTCGAGCCGGACCTGAGGTGCGCGTTGGCGTCCGCTGAGGCGAGGTGTCGCGGGCTTCTCACCTCGACGGCAGCGACGGGCAGCATGCTGTTCGGGAGCGGCTGCAGGAGGGCGTTGGCGTCGTGCTCGGGGGTGCGGATTCTCTGTTCGCTGGCTGGAGGGAGGCCGTCCCGATCCCGCGGCCCTGCTGCGCGCACGACTTCGACCGCCGAGCACTCGGACCTGCAGTAACGTGAGCCCCATGCCGAATCTCAGCGCGTGTGACTCGGCGAACTGACCCGCGTCGGTGGACAGAATCGCAGTGCGGGCACAGGTCGAAGCCGAGGAGGACGCGGAGGAACTTGTAGTCGCCCGTCACCAAGAATTCGACCTCGACGGGCTTGTCGTGCTCGTACCCGGGGATCAGGGTGAGCGGGTTCTCGTTCAGGTACTCGACCATGTCGGCGAGGGGCTTGATGCGTGGGCGCAGGTTCTCCTCGCTGTCGCTACCGCCGAAGAGCATTAGGGGCAGGAGGGCGTAGCAGCTCTGAACGCCCTTCAGCGGGTGGTACGCCTGCGTCCCGTCCTCCTCGATGACGTAGTAGCCGTCGACGATTGCCACGATGCAGGTCATGCCGTCGGTCGTGGAGACGCTCTTCCCGCGGAACGCGATCGTCCCGTCGCCCGCCAGGCGGACTCGAGGTCTGATCTTCTTCCCCCTGTGCTTGTGCAGCGGGACGAAAGCGCTGATGAGGGCCGACAGGGCGGGCGTCGGCGTGACAGCTCTGCGGGGCGGCGGCGCTGCCGCCTCTCCGCCCGCCGCCGGCGCTGCCGCCTCTCCGCCCGCCGCCGGCGCTGCGCTCGACGGAGGCACAAAGAGCTCGAGCATGACGCCCGGCTTGCCCTTGTTCTCCTCGTCGCCGACGCCCGCCGCTGTTTCGACGATCTGCACGATCTGCACCGCTCGGTGAGCCTCGTCCCTCACCCCCGCCCCGCGCGCGCGCGCCGCGCCTTCTCGAGGTCATCGTTGACCTTGCCCCGTAGCTTCGTGATGCAGTGCTTCGACGGGAGGAAGGCTCGCAGCCCCACGAAGTGCTTCTTCAGGGCCTTCTTGAGGAGCTTCGTGAACTCAAAGTACGTCGCCTGCCCCGGGTCGGTTTAGAACGGGATGGGGGGTTAAAACATTCGAGAAAGGGCGCACGTCCGAGATGCAGTGGCGGTCCTTCCACTCTAGAATCTCGCAGTCGGGGAAGGTGTCCCGCAGCTTCCTGCAGGCGATGCTCATCGCCTTCTTCACTTGCAGCTGACCCGATTTGCTCGTTTCCAGGGCTCGTTGGGCCTGCGGACGGTGGTTCAGAAAGGTGCTCTTCTCCAACGATTTTGTAGCCTATTAAAGTACGATTCTCGGTAGCTCTTTTTATGTATAATAACGCGCACTGCGTGTGGCCCGATGATGCTCACGAGGCGGCGTGCCTCCGCCTCCAGCGCCTCCCTCCTCTTCTGATAGGCGCCCTCCTCCTCTCCTTTGTTCCTGGGGCGCCCTGGATAAGCATGCATATGCCTGCGCGCGCGCCGCCCCGCCTTGTACCTCGCGAAGTTCTTTTTAAACATGGGGAGGCGGATCTGGATGTCCGGACTCGCAGCGTTTAGAATCGTCGAGAGCAGCATGCGGAGGAACCGCGTGCGCCGCTGCCTGGACGTATCCGAGCATCCCTTCCCAGGGACCTGCCTAGCTATGCGCGAGATGGTCGCTGCACGCTGTGCCGAAGTCCGCGGGACCTTGGCGCGCTTCGACTGGTGCTCCTCCCTAAGCTTCTTGTTCTCCGCCTCAAGCACTGCGATGCGCTCGTCGCGCGCTTTGAGCGTCGCCTTGCGGACGATCCGCTCCTCAGGCGGCACATCTTCCTTGCCGCGAGCGCGTTTCGGGGCGGTGCCGGGCCGGGGCCGGCCGCGGCGCCGGGCTCGGCGCCTCATTAAGAACTGCATTCGTCTGCTCGCGGCCGGGCAGAGAGCATACACTCGTAAGCGCGGGCAAGTCAAGTCATGACATCGAATTTGAATGAGCGGCATACCACGTCGGCGCCGAACGCGCGACGACCGCGCTGCTGCTGCTGCTCTGGGCTAATCTGAGGCGATTGCGGGCTCGCTGGAGCCGATGGCGACCCGGGTGGCGAAGCTGGAGGGCTCTGCAGGATGCACTGGAGGAACACAGCCACTGCGGTGGCCTCTTGAAGCGCCGCCGTGCAAGCTAAGCTATGCGGATACAATGGAGACGCAATGCCGCGCGCCTCCAGTTCCAGGTGGGCGTTTCGGCTGTGGGTGAGCACTGCGATGATCCGCATAAGCGCCTGGTACGCGACCGACGCGTCCGCCATCTCTAAAACGACTGCTGCGGGCGCTGGAAACGTTTGGGGCGCGGGCTGGGCCGCGGGACGGGGCGCGATGGGTCGCTGCATCGCGCGGGCGGGTTCAAAACTCGGAAAAAAAGATCGCGTGTACCTCCCCTGCCATCTGCGGAAGCGGCAGCTCCGAGCGCCGCGAGCAAGCATACACATCCGCGACAGTTAGGCGCCGAAGAGCAGCAGGCGAGCCCAGCATGCGCGATAATGCGCAATTGCGATGCATAGCTACCTTAGGCGAAGCGGCTGGTCCACCCGCGCGGTCCTTGCCGGCCGCGATGCTCGCTCGTCGATATGGGTATGACGCGCTAAGCAAGGGGAGCATGCCCAGACTGGGTACGCAAACTGCTGAACGTCCAACTCCAGCTGAACGCCCTGCAGCTGGTGGGCCTGAAGCAGCCTCAAGCGTTAGCTATGTCGCATCGACAGTGTAGCTATGTTAGCTGTGGAGCGAAGCATATGCCCGCTGACTACGTGTCCGAGGAGGAGGACCAGGAGGAGACCATCAACGCGCCGTGCAATCGCCCAATGACTTCGTCTGTCATCGAGATCAACAGCAGCGACTCGGAGAGCGATGGACCAGCGGCAGCGCGCCGAGCGCAGGGCGCGCATGAAGGCGGACGAGGAGCGCGCGCTCGAGGAGGAGGATGAGATCAGGCGGCGCCACCAGGCAGCTTTGGAGGTCAACCTCGCAATAGAGCGCGACTCGGTGAGGCCATACAAGCTGGCCGAGCTCAAGCAGTTGCTGGAGTACGCGCGCGCGTGGATGCGCGAGCACGAGCAGCTGTACGAGCAGTTCGAGGTCGCGCTGGCGCACAACAACCTCCTCGAGGCCATTAACCTGCGGTCGGAGATCCGCAAGCACCGCAGCACGGCGCGCTTCTGCGGGCAGGACCCCCTCGGGCTCTACGAGGAGGCGGCCTTCAAGCCTCTCTATGACAACGTGACGGCCTTGCAGCGGCGGGCGGGGCAGATGGAGCATTTCGGCGACAATCTCTTCAAGTGCGCGGAGCACTTCCAGCGGGTGCGCATCCGGCAGCAGCAGGCGGCGGCGGCGGCGGCGGCGGAGGCGGCGGAGGCGGCGGCGGAGGCGGACGGGGCTGCTGCTGCTGCTCGGTGCAAGCGCCGCCGCCTGCGTCGCGGCGACGGCGTGCTCGTCTCGCGGCCGGACGATGCCGACGACGAAGCGTAGCGCCGTTAGCCGCCCCCGCCCCGCCGTTAGCCGCCCCCGCCCCGCCGGCCCCGCCCCCGCCCCGCCGGCCCCCGCCCCCGCCCCGCCGGCCCCGCCCCCGCCCCGCCCCGCCCCGCCCCCGCCCCGCCCCGCCCCCGCCCCGCCCCGCCCCGCCCCCGCCCCGCCCCGCCCCGCCCCGCCCCCGCCCCGCCGCCCCGCCCCCGCCCCGCCCCGCCCCCGCCCGCCCCGCCCCGCCCCGCCGGCCCCGCCCCGCCCGCCGGCCCCGCCCCCGCCCCGCCGGTCGCCGCCCTGCCGGCGACGGCGTCCTCGTCTCGCGGCCGGACGATGTCTGCAGCTAGAGTCACCAGCTGCAGTCTGCACCTGGCTTGAATACGACAGATTTACTAGTTATTCTGCTATCGTGCGCGCACCGTGGCACCGTGGCACCGTGGCACTCAGTGACTACCGAGAGTGGCGGGCGGGCTGGCGGGGCGGGCTGACAGGGCGGGGCGCCTGGCGGGACAGTCGGGGGCCTCCGGGACACTCTGGCAGTCCGGGGGCCTCGGGAGCCTATTTTCGCGCCATACAAGGCCTCCCCCGACCCTGCAGCTGCATAGGAGGCCTTATATAGTGCTTTAAAAAGGTTCTCTAAGCTTTTTTCGATGTCTCCCAGCTCCTGGGGCGATGGGCCCAATTTGGAAGGGCCAAAAGTCAGCAGAAGACTAGCTGTAACGTAGTGTATAGGCGTATGATGAGTCATATGGTATGACGGGTTAAATGGGCCCATCGCGGGGGCTTTGTGCAGGGCACTAAATAACGCCGTGTGACGCCTCTACATCTTGAATAAAAAGTTCTAATCAAGATACGAGGCTGCCGTGCTTCAATCGCAAGCCTCGGAGTGCAGATTCCCTGGCAGATCAAAAATTGCGAACGCGATACCGGGGGTCGCCGCGCGCTCGCAGCCTTGCGAAACCTTGAGAGCGGATAAGATTGCCGCCGACAGCGAGCCCAGCTCCCCGCTCGCAGTGCAGCCGCGCGCTTAAGGCGCCGGCCAGCCACTTGGCCCCGGCTGCAGCTGCTCCGGCACGGGCGGCCTCAGCCAGCCGGCACCATGCTATCGCAGCTTCAGCCATGAGCCTCGGAGAGGGCGGAAGTCTCCGAGGCTCGGTCCGCGATCCAGGGCAGGCGTGCGTATGTTCCAAGTTCGCGGGCGAGGGCGTGCGCCTCGCCGAATCGTTGTCGCGGCGTGCGCCTCGCCAGGTGTACTACAGTGCCACAGTGCCACGTTGTCGAAAGCGCGAGCCGCTCAGTCAGCCGAGTTTCCTCCGCTGGCCAACCGGGTACGCATACGCCCGGCCCGGCCCGGCATGCCACGAGAGCGCCCGCGGCGCTTCACGCGGTCTTCCTTCATCTCCGTGACCCGCTTCTGCGAGACGAGGTCGGTGGGGCAGCGGCTGCTTGCCGCAGTGCATGGATTGCCAGCCCCAGGTGCGAGGCCTTGACTCATCCCGAGCTTCCCGAGCAGATTACCAGGCGCGCCGGCGTAGCTCAGCGCCGATTGGGTCTGGCACGGTCCGCCTTTGCGGCCGACCCCGGTTCCGTGCCCAAGCCGTTCCGACCTTCCCGAGCAGATTACCAGGCGCGCCGGGCGCACCTAGCTCAGCGTCGCCGAGCTTATAGGCTAGGCTTGCTCGGAGGCTCCGGATGCACGCACAGTTAGCCAACCCAGCCGCGCCCCGCGTCCCCGCCCGGCTGTCGTGTGGGCGACGCATGCGCAAAAGGAACACAAATTTTTCTCATCCGATGAGAGCTCTAGCTATGCAGGACGAAGCGAGCGGGCCGGGGCTAGCGCCCGATGGCGGGCGCCTCGAAAGGCGACGTCTCCGGCGGCACAGCAGCGTGTAGCTGCTGGACCGCGGCGACCCACCCTGCGACCCTAGGCCCCCGGGGTTCCCGCATGAGCACGTCCCTCATGTAGAGATACTCGATAACGGCCTCCAGCTCCTCCACCTCCTTTATGTACATGCGCTCCTCCTTCCGCCACACCTTCGCCTCACGCTCCAACTCCAAGTCCCAATTCCTCTTCATCCTTGAGACCTGCGCCGCGCCGCGTTACGCGCCAGCGGGCGCACGCACGCGTGTGGGCAATCGCGGACCTTGTTTTCCAAGTCATCCACCTTCGTCTGCAGCGCAGCGTTCTGGTTCTGCAGCTCCTCGCACTCCTCTTCGAGGTTTTTGACCCGAGTCGCTCTCTGCGGGCGCCGGAGGGACCGCCGTCAGCAGCGCATTGCGGGCGCCGGCGGCGCGGGCGGCGCGGCGGCCGGCGGGCTCACCAGACTGGCGTTGAGCTGCATCATCTCCTTCTCCAGCTGAGCGATCTTCTCCTCCCGTTGAGCGATCTGCCGCTGCTTCTCCCTGTTGGCCCACCGCAGATCAGGGAGCTCCCGCTCCAGGGAGCTGCACTTCTGTTGGAGCTCCTCACGCTGCGCCGGTGCACGGAGGAACACGTCGACTTTCGCCTTCAGTTGATTGGCGAGCTCCGCGCCAGTTAGACCCTTGTCTAGGACATCCTGCGGCCCGAATCAGCGAGGCAAGCTGCGGGCGAAGCGCACGGCGGCGTGAAACGGCGCGCGCACACGCTGCTGAAGGTACTCGATCGCTTCAAGGAGCTTGGACGCCATGCGAACCGCATCGGAAACCCGCTTGCAGCCGGTGAGCCTCCGATAGAGTGCGGCGTCCTCCTCCTCGATGCGAAAGCGGTGCCGCCCGGGCTTGTCCCAGGGGGTGAATCGATCTTCCTCCTCGCCCGTCATCTCGACATCGCACTTGCGCCGCTTGCACTGCTGCTTGGTGGACGTGGCGGGCTTCTTCGGGGCTGGCTTCTTCGCGGCTGAGCTGGCAGGCGACGGCGCGACAGAGGGATCGTCCATATACCGCTCCATGGCAACGAAGGGATCCTCATATTGCTCGCTCGGTGCCGCCGCGGGCGAAGGCTGGGAGGTCGCCGCCGCTGCCCGCTTGCGACTCACGCGCTTAGGCATGTCCACGGGGGTCGCTGGCGAGGCCGCTGCCGCCGGCGGCTGCGTGCGTGGAGGCGTGGCCGGCTGATCATGCGAAGGCTGCGATTGCGAGGGCGCAGCTACTACCCGCTTGCGACGCGGGCGATCAGGCGTGTACACGGGGGTCGCTGATGAGGCAGCTGCGACAGGCGGCGTACACGGCTGTACAGGCGTACCCCCCCCCAAAGGCGTCCCTGGCGTCTCACAGCAGCCGCTGCCGGGGCTCTGCTCGAGCTCTGAGCGTACTGGCGAGACTTGTGGGGAGTCGCTCCCGCCCGCCGGCTCCGCCGCGGGAGGCGCCAGCGCGACCGCGGCCGTCGCATGCGCAGCTGGCGCTGCATGCGCAGGCTGAACGACTTGCTCGCTCAAAGCTGCGTCGCCAAAGTCGTCTGGATTCACGTCCTCGCCGAGGTCGTCCTGGCTGCCGCAGGTGCTGCCGCCAATCTGGCCGTGCCGCGGCCTGCCATCGCTGGCGCCGCCCAGCCACGCTCTAATGGAACCGAACGCTGAGCCGACCTTGGCAGACAGCACAGAGAGCGGCATCTCGATCGCCGAACGCTAAGCTATAAGCGCTTTTGCTTTTCCCGCGCAAGTCCGTGGCTGGCCGCAATCTAGCTGCAGCTGGCCGTGGCTTGGAAGGGGGGGGAGATGGCTTGGGGGGATATAGAATTTGGTCTAGCCAGCTCGAACTCGAACTCAGCCGGCTGATAGCCGCCGTGACACGGCCGTGTTCAAAATTCAAATTCCATCCATTGTTAAAGCTCGCGAACTAGCGGGATGTCCAAAAGGTCGCGCCGTTTTCGGCCCGTCGAGGTCCGTCCGGGGCCGTCTGCGACATGCGAAACAGCTCCTTACGTTTGGCGCCGAGTTCATCCGCCAGTGCGTCGCGCGCCCTTGCGCGCTCGCACACCTCGAGCTCGCGCTGCTCACGCGTGTCCGATGCCCGACAGCTACACCGTCACGGTCGCGTCGACGTCGGGCCCGTTAGTTTCGGTCCTCTCCACCGTCGACGGCAACAGCCCCGACGGCCGCTACACCTATGTCTGCGGTCTCAACCCCTACACGCTGATTTTCGCCACGGTCACGGCTGTCAACTCGGTGCGGCTCCGCGCAAGTGCAATGAGCGCGCGCTGGCAAGCTTGCGCCACCGCTTACACCTGGCTTTGCTCGCGCAGGCGGGCCTCGAGGCGTCGAGCTCCTCATCCGCGGCTCGGCTCTTCGCCGTCGATCCCGAGCCGGCTTCGCAGCTCGCAATCGACTTTTCGACGAGGTGCAGAGTCTCTCTTGCGCTCGTTCGATTCGCTTTGAACTATCTGACGGCCTCTGTGCAGCGACGACACAAAGGCGACCCCGTCGTGGAGCGCCCCCGCCATCAACCCGCTGAACAACTACACGGACGACGGCTGCACTGGCTGCCTCATCAACTACTACCAGGGTGCATCCTCTTGCGCGTTTGGCGCCCTTTCTTTCCTCGCGATCACGTCCTCATCTCCTTGCGCGGCTGCAGCCTGGTTCTACGAGTGCGGCGTGTACTACCAGCCCCAGAAGGCGCTCACGGCCTGCACGCTCGTCGCCTCCAGCGAGAAGAGCGAGCACTACACGCTCGGCGAGCAGACCATCAAACCCGGTGCGCATGTTGGGGACTCGAGGTTCGCCAGGCGTAGCATCTGAGAGCTTACGCGATACGGGCCGCCTCAGGCTTCCACTACTCGCTCAAGGTGCAGGTCTGGAGCAAGGCCGGTCCCGTCATCGACTCGTTCTCCTCCACGGCTCAGACGAGCAAGACCAAGGACCGTGCGCACCTCTCCTTTTCGATGCAACGCCAAAAGTCCTCGAGCACGCCTCACCCGCTGTCACTCGCGTCGCAGCCGTCAGTCCGCGCGTCACTATTGACCCGAAGAAGGACGGATCCCGCGGCGGCATCATCGGCTGGAAGGACGTCTACGACGGCGGCTGCCAGTTCGTTCCAGATCTCTGATGATTTCATAATACTGCATGATGTTTCTCACTGAGCTGACACCCATCCTCAGGGGCGGCGTTCAGAGCTTCACCGTCTCCGTTGCGGGGAGCACTTACTCTGGCATCAGCGCCACCTCCACTTCCAAGACCGTCACGGGCCTCAGCCCATGTGCGCGCTGCGGCCGCCGCCGGGGCGTAAGCCTAGGCCTGCCATCGCTGAGCGCCGCGCAGATACGACCTACTCGGCGACCGTCACCGTCCACACCGCAACTTGCGGCACGGACGACGACACGGGCACCTTTAAGACCGACCCCGAGGACCCCGACTGGAGCGCCCACAGCGGCGTCGCCA
The DNA here is from genome assembly GCA_004431415.1 of Cyanophora paradoxa. Lineage (NCBI taxonomy): Eukaryota > Glaucocystophyceae > Cyanophorales > Cyanophoraceae > Cyanophora > Cyanophora paradoxa. The sequence continues at coordinate 14,225 of QPMI01000582.1, read as the reverse complement.
TCACAGACATCACCAAGAAGGACGACGACACGGCGACCGTCACCTGGTGCGCCACGCGGACCTGCCCTCGCCTGCGCTCAACCCCTCGCGCGAGCTCACGCCCGCGCTCTCCCTCTCCAGGCGCAAGGCCAGCTTCTACGGCGCCCCCGTACTCAGCTCGTACAAGCTCCTGTACTGCGAGGTCACCGAGGCGGACGCCTGCACGGGCGACGTGAAGGACTGGGCCGCGGTTTCGGGCAGCACGAAGACCGGATTCGCCAACAGCGTCCTGAGCTTCACCAACGACGTCGACCTGCAGCCTGGCCACAACTACAAGTTCGCCATCCAGGCCACGAACGAGGCCAGCCGGAGCGGCTACTCGAACTCCTTCGACTGGCACCAGCCGGCCATCAAGCCGACCAAGTGCGGCATCAGCTGTACCGTCCCGGCCGTCGTCACGGGGCTCAAGGGCGACCCGAGCACTCCCCTCTACAAGCGCGCGACCTGCACGATCACTGCCCCTTCGAGCAACGGGTGCAATGCTTCGATTTAGTTGGAATAATCCCCTTGTTCTGACACGGAATGGGCGGCGCTCAGAGGGGCCCCGCTGAAGGAGTACACTGCAAAGGTGACCAAGGGGACCACAGTCGTCACCAAGACCGTGCCCGGAAACGCGGCCTCGCTGTCGTTCTCCTTCAGCGAGACGTCGCCGGATCCCGCGCTGCCCCTCGCGGCCGTGCTGTGGACGCCCAGCTGCACGGTCACCAACAAGGACACGGTGTCCGGCGTCGAGCTCACCTCCGACTCCGACGACGGGCAGACGTTCAAGAACCGCGCCACGAATCCCGCCGTGCCCACCACCTTCGACGCCGACACCTCCGCGAGTGCGTTGGAAGGACATGCGCCGGCACGGGCTTACGACCTCGTGCGGGGGCGGCACCGCAAGCGCAACCGTGGGCTGGGGCGAAGATGCTTCGGTCGCTGGGACCGCTCTGTCCAAGAGCCTCACCGGCCTCATCGCTGGCGCCGACATGGAGGCACAGGTCTGCATTGAACGACCAGTAATCATGCACGCCAGCTCAGTCTCACGCGCTTGCGCGGCAGATTCGGGCCGTCAACGAGGAGGACTACGCGAGCGCTGTCGTGACGAAGACGTGGACGCAGCCCATCGTCGCGCCCTCCGCGCCCAAGAAGCCGACCATGGACCTCACCGCCTCGGGCTACGGCTTCTCCGGCTACGACGGGAACCGCAAGTACAAGGGCAAGCTCGAGTGGACGTGGCGGACCCCGGCCCGCGCGACGCCGACGAGCAGCGTCGATTGCACGAAGCTGGGCCAGGACCAGCGCGAGTCCGACTCGACTATTGATTACGAGTGCGTTGGTTTCTCATGATCAATATTTACCTTGAGCGGTTGCAGTTGAAGAGTTCTAGCTGACGCACGAGCAGCGGAGGCGCCGCGGAGACCGTCTTCCGCGTGCACTGCGAGGGTCTGGCCGACACACTCTCGGCCGGCTTCACCTTCGACTCGGACGTGACTGGCATGTCCCAGCGCGCGATCGACGTTGGCCTGATGAAGCCTGGTGCGTCGATCTCGTGTTGAGCTCGCACACCGCACTCAACTCGATGCGTGTGCGTGCTCGTGGTCAGGTGGCTCGTACAAGTGCAAGGTCACCGTCTGCAACGTGTCCCCCGTCGACGGCGCGTACGCTCCGGAGCGCTGCACTGTGGGGGCAGAGGAGACGTTTGAGATGGACCGTGCGCTCGAGCTCCTCGCTGTTTTGCCGCCGTTTTTGACACCATTGCAAACTGCCCGCGATCGTGCAGCTGTCGAGCCGTACGACCTCGACGAGCGCACGAGCGGCGAGGACAAGACCTGGATCGAGGTCGACATCAAGAAGCCGGCGTTCGACGGCGGCGCCACTCTCCGCAACTGCGTGCGCATGCGCCCCGCGCGCAGCGGCTGCGGCCGTACTTGGTCCTGATGACATGCCGACGTGGCGCTTGCGCTCACAGACGGTTGAGATCCGCCGCCAGACAGCCGTGCCCGGCGCGTCCGCCGACGATCTGGTCGCCAAGTACCAGATCCAGAGCAAGGACTACTTCATCCCGGCGGACTTCTCGGGCGACTGGAAGAACGACATCCGCTTCACCGGTCTCGACCCCGGCTACTTCTACGACGTGCGCGGTCGTTTGATTTTAATCAATATCTATTACGCTCTTATCTGGCTTTGCTCTTATCTGGCTTTCGCTGACCGTGCGTGCATAATTTTGAATCAGGTCACGTACAACTGCTTCAACGACGTTGGCGATTCGCCGCAGCCCCTGACACCGGTGGCGCCCGCGGTGTCGCCGACCCGCAAGCTTTCCGTTGAGACCGACCGTGCGCTTAAGATGGATTTATGATCATGACATGGCGGCCATTTGACGGCACCGGTCCTGCAGCGACCGACCCGGGAGCGCCCGCGCCCGTCGCTGAAAACGTGTGCGGGAACTCCGAGACGCCCTGCACGGCCCCGACCGTGCAAGTGTGCTGGAACGACCCCACTTACGCCGTGCGTCCTGGGGCCGCCGCGCTGCTTGCGCACGGTCGCCGGGCCTGCAGCTGACTTCGATGCTCAGGGCGGCGATCCCGCGAACTACAAGGTTCTTGCGTTATTGAAGTGCTCTTTTCTCACTTTCATTGGCTCAATGCGCGCGCCAGATCTGCAAGTATCAGATTCAGCGCGATCCCGATTCCGATGGGGTCACCTCGTCGAAGATCTCCGTGTCGGACACAGCCCTGACCGGCAAGACCGGATACAGCTACTGCTGGACGGACAGCGGGCTGGAGCCTGGTACGGCCGCGCGCTCAGCCTCGCACTCGCATTCTCGAATTCTCTGCTTACTTGAGTTTGCAAATTTTAGGGAGCGAGCACGACTACAAGGTGACGGCCATCGCCGGCCCGACCGACTGCGGCTCCGAGACGGGCTCCAACAATGGCGAGACCTCCGAGATCCGCGTCGACAGTGCGTGCTGCTGGAAAATTAAACAAGAAGAGATCTAAATGCACAAGCGCCCGGCGCGCGCGTCTCACACTCGCGCAGACGTCCGCCCCGACGGCGTGACCGTCGGCGTGACCTACACCAACGACCCCACCGACGACGGCCAGCCGGGCGTGGAGACCACCTCGCGCAAGTGGACCGCCACCGTCTCGTGGCTCCCCCTCTCCGACAGCACGACGGACACCCCGCGCCGCTGGAACGGCGGCTGCTCTTCCATCACGTACACCATGACCATGTCCCCGTGCCCGGATGGCAATGACGATTGCGAGTGGGGCGGCCTCGAGCCGACCACTGTGGACGGCGAGAGCAAGGTCCGGGTCGACGTTGTCGGCCTGAGCCCCAAGACGGAATACACCTACTCGGTGGTCGCCAACCAGGGCACCCAATGCGCTCCGGCCCTCGACTCGAGCCCCGCGAGCACCAAGAAGTCCACCCCCGATGGTGCGTTTCGCCACCCCCTCACCATGCCTTGCAGCGATCCCGTTTTCGCTCACATGTATGTGCCTGCTCAGCGATTCGTCCGCTCCCGGTCACGCCAAAGGATATCGCTGTCACCAACGCGTGCGTGTTCACAATATCTTTGCAGCGCATGTGCACGCGCAATGGTCTACATGCATTGATCGGGTGCATAAAACTCTCTTGCGCATGCGCAGCGATTACAACACCTGCTTCGACTTCACCTGGCTGGCGACTACTGACAATGGCGGCTCCGCTGTCGCATCCTACAAGGTGCTGCGTCTCCACTTTCTAGCTCATGTAGCCTAGTCTTTCGTTCTTGTGATCCAGATCCGTTCCACGGCTCCTGCGCATCGCCTCACACAGCTCGCAGTACACCATCAAGGGACAGACGAACGGCGAGACATATGCGGATGCGGTCTGCGACCCCGCTGCAAGCGATTGCTCGGTCCCTAGCACGCCGCTGGTCTGCCAGATGGTCCCGGCACGGACATCACCATCTCCGTCGTTGTGACGAACGCTGCCGGGCTCTCGTCGACGCCGCTCCCCGTGAACTGGACCGTCCCTGTCGTCAACCCGCAGCCCGTGGACGATGCGTCGATCACCGAGGCGAAGGACGATGAGAACCCGGCAAGGTCGACCTCGCCTGGTTCGCCAGCTCCGGTCCAGCGTCGATCTCGCACTCTGGGCTTCCGCTTGACACCCCGTGTGCGGCAGGGCCCCGGTGCCTGACGGCTACGGCTCGCACGAGAGCCCAAAGGCCGGCGGCGTGGACCAGGTCATCTGCACGTACTACCTCCAGGCCACCAAGACCGAGACCGACCCCGACGTGGTCGACATGACGGCGGCGGTCAACCACCCGAACTGCGAGAACGGCGGCCCGTGCTTCAGGGACGAGGATGGCTGGATCGCCATCCCCGTGCCGACCCCTGGCCAGACCTCCACGATCCAGGCCAACATCACCGCTCTCGACCCCGGCGTCAGGTGCGATCTCGCGCGAGTGGATTCGCTTTGCTGTTCGCTCACGGCAGCGTGTCTCGCAGCTACCTGTTCAAGATCAAGGTCGGCGCGTGCGACAGCGGCAAAAACTCGTCCGAGGCGAGCAAGCGAGGGCCAACGTCGGCCGAGAAGCCGTCGGGCCTGAAGGCTCCCAACGGCGCTGCCAAGGACAACACCTGCGATACCGCCATCTTCAGCCTGCCCGACGGCGCCGTCGGCGACGATGGCGACGCCAGCGATGGCAGCCAGATCGTCAGCATCACTTGTGCGTCGCGCATCTTGAGACTTTCCAGCCTCTGAAAATTTGCTCTTGCGCTTTTATTTAACTTGGCTGCGCCGCAGTCGAGTGGCGCCACATCCCTGCCAACACGAGCATTGAGCCGTCCGAGACCTGGTCGTCCACCGGCGCCCTCGACCCCACACTGACGGGGGCGGCGGCGGTGATCCCGCACACGCAGTCGGGTCTGACGAAGAACGCAAAGTACGAGCTCCGCTTCATCGCCTGCAACGCGGAGAAGTGCAGCGCCGCGAGCCCGACCTCCTTTTTCACCACCAACCCCTGCGACCCGTACAAGCCCGTCGTCTCTCTCGACGACATCGACGCCGACAGCGGCGTGTTCACCTGGACTGGCCCTGGCGACCTCGGGTGCGTGCTCTAGATATCAATGCGCTCGTTTCATCTTCTATGTCTCTGTCTGATCGCTTCATTTTTCGTGCGTGATCTAGTGGCGAGATCCAGGACAATGACGGCACCGCTCTCTTCAAGGGTGCGCTCCGGGTCCTGTCTGACGATCAGAACTCAAACCATCAATCTAGATATCGATGCCTGACCACGTGATCGTGCCGCAGTTTACCTGCAGTCTGTCCAGTCGACCTCCGACTCGCACGCGTACTCGAAGAGCGACGCCAGCGCCGAGTCGCTGTACCAGATCGCCGCGGCCGACCGCCCCGCGGCCGGCACCCTCGACAAGGACAACGCGCGCACCCAGGGCTGGGCGGCCTTCGACGCCGCGACACATAGGGATACCCCTGATCCAAGCCCTCCGGCCTTCGGCCTACAGGCTTGGATCAGGGGTATCCCTATGTGTGCGCGTTTCAGGTACTAGGGTAGTAAGCATTTATTTCAGGTCTTAGGGTATTAATCATGTCTTTTTGGCACCAGTAGGGGTTTAGAAAGAATTTCCAACGCCCTCAACATTTATGGCAAAGGGTCACTTCCTCCAATGGGATTGTATAAATTTGTGGTTAGATATTGACCATATCTATTTCCTCTGGCTATTTCATCATTTCTTTCAGCATACATTATCACTGTGTAAGTCCCTTGCTGGGTAGCTCTTATAATATATTGGTCATCTTGTGTGTCAAGAAGTGGCAGTGAATGGAAAGCAAGTCCGAAATTATCTACTGGGACTACTTGGACAGTAATACGGGGTCTTGCTCCATCTGTTCTTCTACATAATGCGTAAATATCAGCAGGCAACGTCTCAGTATATCTATAATGATTTCCCAAAGGCTCTAAAACATCAAGAACAGCAGTCTGAAGGTTGATAATGATTGTGTTGATTTTGATAATGTAAGGCTCATTCATTCCCGGGACATATGTCCTGATTCTTGTATTCAGATCATCTGGATTGGGTTGATCATTTATTAATAAAGGCGCTCCAATAATTCCACCAACCCTTAAACCATCTCCAATATAGGCACCTCCTGACCTACATTTAATTGCTCCCCTTCTTGCTTCGTAGGCAAAATTGGTTACCTTGTTATCATCATTGTAACTATCAGGATCCCCATGAAATGCGTTGAAATTCGCATTTGTTACAAGAAGTTTAGTAGTTTTAACGACCCCATTATTTTTGTCACATCTTAACTCTTTTAGTCTTAGCATGTGAGTGTCCCCAAAAGTATTTAGGGTTGGGGCTATCTCTGTGGATTCGAGACCATCAATATTATCAATAATAGCATGCTGTAAGACGTGGTTAGCTGGAGCAGCTAATGATAGTTGCGCTGTTAAAATGCGCTCTGGTGGTGCTGGTGCTGCCATTTAATATACTGAAACATAATTACGGAATGGGATCATTCGGGAATGGTTCATTATAGAAATTCGATACTTGCGAATCAGGATTTATACAGTTGGCAACAGCCCATGCTGCTTCATCATTACGATATCCAAAAATTAAAATATCATAACCCCCTACCTCTGATGCCCAAAAATCGAAACTGTTTGGTTGTGTAGCAGGATTTCTTGTGATCCATCCACGCCCACCATGGCCTACTGCTTGAACAAAGAAAGTATAACCTTCTAATCCTCCATTCTGAGAGCGACACATAGAATACATTGCCTTTGGTAGAAGCTGATTAGCCAATTTCCATGGTCCGGCAATACCTTGGGGTTGAGTGGCATTTTGCGTATTTACATTAGCTCTAATGATACCAAAAGCATACGGGGAATCCCCGCATGGAAGAAACATGCGAATTCTTTGGGGATTATCAGCATGTTCAGGTAAAGTGTCCGGAAAATCATTAAAGGCAGCAGAAGAGCCAAGCATTCCCGATACTCTACAGCCACCACCAATTATTGCTCCTCCTGATCTTATAACAGCAGCAGCCCTTGTATTGTCAAATTCAAATGCTTTGATATCTACACCATACGCATCAGGTTGTCCATTTGCTGATTGAAAATTCGCATTTGTTACAAGTAGTTGAGTTGTTTTCACCACTCCCGAATTTTTATCAGCTCTCAGTTCTTTTACACGAATCATACTATTCTTGTCAAAAGCATTACCTGAATTTGCCCGTTCTGTTGATTCCATTCCACGAACTTCATCAGACACTTCATGTTGTCTAAAATGAATTGCTGGACTCCCCAATGCGTAAACTGGTAATTGGACTCGATTATATTCGCCCATTACTTCTTTTATTAAGAAGGATAGAAAAATAAAGCTTCATCACGGAATTCCATATGCTGTCCAGTGAATTGTGAAGGTATATGTCGTATTTGCTGTAGCAGTCGCATCAGTTAGCAAGGTAACATGAACTGTGGACGAGGTAGAACTTGAATTCGATAATCCAAATTTATAGCCAAGCGCTTGGGTTGTCACAGGGGTTCCTTCCATTACCAAACTAATGACAGGTGGTTTCGTGTTGAATGCTGGGTTCCAATTTAAAATATAAGTGGCTTCTCCACGGCTATTGGCGTTGAGGGGTCCTATACTCATCTGGAAAGTCCCAGATAGAAATCTTTGCCTGATTTCATTCCATGTCAGGATTTTACTTAGACTATTTGTAGTTCCAGTGGCCACCTCATAGAAAGACCTTGCGTAAACATTGGTGTTCACACTGAGCTTGTCTACCAAAAGATTTGCTGAGAGCTGAGTGTATGTTTCGGGATAAGTGTATGGAAAGTCAAGCCCAAATTTGAGCTTAAAGTAATATCTCATGAAACTCTTTTCAGTTGGAGATAAAGCCCGATTAAAAATTACAACTTCGGCTATCTCTCCTACATAGGAAGTGAATGAGAGTTCCTTTATTTTTATGGTTGGCGTGTTTGACCACAGGAAGCTTCCAGTAATTGAGGGAGATACATCTGCGCCATTCAACCCCATAGTTAGTGTTGTAGGGGTTAATTGAAAGTCGAACAACCCCCAAGAATTCAAGAAGCTTGTTGTTGAGACTTGTGTTAATGTGGAAGTGATAATACCAGGGAATTTCCATTAACTGCTCCCAGTGTGATATATCTCCCGTATGTAGGGTCACTTGTGTCATCATTGGTAACTACAAAATGTGATTGGTTACCTGTGGCAGTGTGCTTTCTCACTGAAAATACAGTCATGCCACTGGCAAAAATGTTTGATAATGCTGTGGTGTACTGATGCCGATATCCAGAAGAACTACTTGTGCTGACCATGTATTTATTTCCATTCAATGCTGTCCCACTGCTTATTGAGTTCTTGGATAAAGTGAACCCAGGGCTCATGTTTGGTAAGGCAAGTGGGAGCCCTTCTGCTCTGTTGACCATTGTTTCTAACAACGAGCCATTGACATCAGTTGAATTTGGGTACCAGTGGAACACACAATTGGATGTGAAAAGTGGATTAGTATATGAAAGGAGCTGGTCAATTGGTGGCGATGTAGAAATTGGATAGAACTTGATGGACTGCTCACCATTTATGATTGAAGGAGTGTAAAGGTTGCTTGAAACTACAAGGTTTGATGTTATTGTACCTCCCGTTCGGGGCAGATAGCTGCTGAGCCAGTCCCTTGTAACATTTGAAGTAACAAGTTGTGGATTAATTTTTTCAGCTATCAATGCTTGAACGACATTTGAAGTGGTGTAAGGTTGAAGCCAGTTTTGAACAATGTTTGATGTGGGGATATTTGGCAAGGCTACATTGCTATTCACAGTCAGCTTATTAAGTATAAGATTGGGGGTGGACACCTGTAGGAACTCATTTGAGGAGTAGGCTGGGCTGATTTGGGGAATTGGGTTGCTCAGACCATACTTTTGTGATAGATAGTAGCGGATAAAGCCCTTCTCATCAGCTGATAGAGCCCGATTGTAAATGATTATTTCTGCCATTTGTCCTTGGAAGCTTTCTATCCCAATCTTTTGGATTGTGAGATTTGCCACTTCACTTAAATTGTAGTTGCCAGATAATGTGGGGGATAAATCAACACTATTGATGCCTACTGTGGTTACGGTTGAAGTGACATGATAGTCAAACAAAGTCCAATTGTTGTAAAAGCTCGTGGCTGTGGATGCTGTGGAAGTTGCTTGATACACTCCATTTGTTTGATAACTCGTTATTCCAATAGATGTTTCTCCTGTGGTTCCGAATCTTATATTTCTACTTGATGTAGGGTCACTGTAATGGTTAGATGAGCTGAAGGACTGCAGAGGTTGAATAGTTCCTTCTCACAGAGAACATTGTCATCCCATTGCTGAATGGGTTTGCTATGTAGGGACTTGGTTGCGCCAAATAGGTTGTTACCCCTGTAACCCCAAATAGTTTATTCCCATTGATTAAAGAGGCACTCAGCACGAAGGCCCCAGTTGACACTTTAAGCCAAGAAGGCAAAGCATTGGGTTGCCCAGATGCCCTATTGGTAAGTTCTGGTATTGCTGTGCCTGATGGCTCATTTAAAGGATACCAGTGGAATACACAGTTTGGTGTAGACAGTGGATTTGTGTATGCTGAAAGGCGTTCCAGGGAGGTATCAAGTTTTGGATTAGAACCAAGTCTATGGATTGGCTACCACTTCTTATGTTATTTGTGTAAAGGCTGCCCGAAACAGAAAGATTGGATGTGATAGTCCCTCCTGATTTGGGCAAATAGTCACTCAACCAGCTCTGAACTATATTTGAGGATGTGAGTGGAGATATTTGGGTATTGACTGTAGCCGTATCAGCCTTGGGAGCTAACCAGCCCTGAACTGTGTTGGAAGAGGTCAGCAGGGCTACTTGGAATTAACAAAGGCAGTCTCAGCCTTTGGGGCTAACCAAGCTTGAACTGTGTTGGAGGATGTCAGCAGGGCTATTTGGGAATTACAGCTGCTGTATCAGCCTTGGGGATTAACCAGCCCTGAACTGTGTTGGAAGACGTCAGCAGGGCTATTTGGGAATTTACGGTTTCTGTATCAGCCTTGGGGATTAACCAGCCCTGAACTGTATTGGAAGATGTCAGCAGGGCTATTCGGGAATTTACGGTTTCTGTATCAGCCTTGGGAGCTAACCACTCTTGAACTAAATTGGAAGATGTCAATGGGGCTATCCATTCCTGAACCACATTGGAAGCAGTCAATGGGGCTATCCACTCTTGAGCTACATTAGAAGAAGTCAACGGGGCTATCCATTCCTGTACCACATTAGATGAGGTGAGTGGGGCTATCCATTCCTGAACTACATTGGAAGCAGTCAGTGGAGCTACCCATTCGTGAACTACATTGGAAGTGGTTAAAGGTTCTATATTGGTATTGATACTGTCTATGCTTTCTTGTATCTGTGTAATCTGGGCATTGATGGCAGTTATTTCTGCCTCTTGAAGACTTGAGCTTGTTTGGAAATCTTTGATAATAAAACCACCTCCTGGTGCTGGTGCTGTATATTGGAGGTTGTTAGCTATAAGACTTCCTGTTACTCGAAGGCTGTTTGTTTGGAGAAGAAGTTTGTTAGGGTCACTGGCGAAAGGATTGTCCAATGGCTCAGGATAGCCGTATTTTTGGAGGAGATAACTTCGTATGTTGTCCTTCACGATTTCTGTTGTTGGTTTAATAATCACTATTAGCTCTGCTAAATCTTGTTTGGAGGTTGAAGAGCCAATACGACTTTCAGTAACAAGGTTATTGGGGAACATGTTTTGTAACATTTTCAACACTTCTATTGCTACCATTGATCCCAAATGTAACAGTGGAAGGAGAGACTGTTACTTCGTAGAGTGTCCATGTCGTCATTTCGGAGTATGTAATTTCTGCTTTTGCGTTACTTGGTGAAGTGCTTTCACCTAATCCTGCTGCTCCAACCCCATTAGAAACCTGAATATAACAAGTCGCACCATTGTTCCATTTATTGATGCTCCAATTTGTGGTTCCATAACTCAAAGATAAAACGTTCTCTACATTTGGAGGTGCTGTATCTGTGAATTTCGCGACGAAAAACACAGTTAAATGTTGCTGTGAAGTTTGGCTCATGAAAAGTTCACACTCAGCCCCCACGTATTATAGGCTGAAAAGTTGAAGTTAATTGTAGGATACGAATTAAAATAAGGTTTGTTGTTAGGACCTCCATTATTCTTAATTTGTGTCGAGTTCCCAGCAACATTACCAAACCCAAGAAGAAAATTCGGTGTCTCAGGGTTATTATCAAACCAAACGTCTCCTGCTCCGTTCCAAGTCCACTCACTATCGTTCCATCTTTCATATTGTCCCTTGCTCTGACCCAAACGAAAACATTAAGAACAGAAAGGACATTAAACGTCGAAACATCCAAATAATCCAATTTGAAAGTGTTCTCATATATTTTGAGTTTGCTGTCAGTGTTTCCTTGATTGCTCACGTTAAGATTTCCTGTGATTGTTCCACCTGTTAATGGTAAGTAGTTATCTAACAACGCTTCTGAATCTGCTATCCAACCCCTCACAACATTTGAAGTGGTGTATTCATTTAACCATCCTCTTACAACATTCGAGGTTGTGCGATCTGTCAATAATGCTACTACACCATTGGTGGTTGCTAAGTTCATCCCTGTTACTTGTAGTTCCTGAGTCTTGATGAGTAGTTTATTATCATCTCTTGGTATTGGGTTTGAAGGGTCTTCCACAAATCCGTAGAATTGATGAAGATACCATCGTAAATTATATAGCTCAGCAGCTGTTAAGGCTCTTGTGAAACAATAGAATTCGCACAGGTCAAATTTTGAGTATTGACTTCCCAAATATACATACTTTACATCATTTCGGGGCAGATGAGAACCATTTGTAATCGAAAAGGTCTGTCTCTTCTTTCGCATTAACACCCACTTTTACGAATGTGCTTGTGATTGTGATGTCATAGATTGTCCAAGAATCTACTTCGTCAATTGTGAGTGGAACCCTGAAAGTAGATTGTCTAATTTGCTGATGTTCAAAACGAAACCATCACCCCATTGACCTTTGGAAATACTCCAAATTTGCCCATTACTACAAGTGTAGAAGACCCATCAAACTGTAAAATAGGTTCAAGCGGTTCAGCGCTTCTTAACTTAATCACAAATGCGACAGTTATCCCTCCACTGAAATCGATGGTTTCATAGCCTGCTGAATTTGTAGAAGTGAAGGAATAACGGAAAGTAGAGAAGCTATTTGTGTCTGCTACATCATAGAAGGGTTTGTTATTAGGACCTCCTGAACTCTTGAATACTACACTTCCTGACTGTATCAGTTTTTGAATAACATTAGCATTTGCTTTATTAACAAGCTCATAGACCAGTACATTATTTTCCCAAGCATCATCCAAACTCGCATTAAATCTTAGAAGGCAATGAGACAAACCCCCAACATCGAAATTTAAGAAGTTTAAAGGTGCTCTTGAAATCTCATTGTTCCCTATAACAATCTTATCCTTTACCTCCAATTCTCTATTGACTGTAAGATCACCTGTAATGGTGCCACCTGTCAGTGGTAAATATTTAGCGAGTTCAGCATCAAACTCAGTCTCTGTAACATAGGGTATTAATGCTGCTGCCAGTTGTTGGCAATATATTCAGTTTCTGTTACATAATCATTGAGTATAGTTGAGAGTTCTGTTCCATCTATGTAGTGTCTTATTTTCTAAATAATCCTCTGTACAATTCTCGATATAGTTTCGTTGTGTATGTTTTTTGCTGCTGCTCTCTGATTTTTTCTAAAACACCTTGCTTATCAACATCATTATAGTTCGTTTTCTTCCACCCTATCTCACATTGCTTGTAATCGTCTCGATCTCCAACTAAATCATCAGGTAAGAGCCGTTCTCGGCTAAATATTAGCTTTGGTCTTGATCCATCAAAAGCGCTAACATCAGTCACATTAATCTGAAGAGTCGCATCTTTGTCTACATAATTAATTGGATTGGCTGGAAGAGATGGTATAGGTGGTAATGTTGCTGTCATTGGATGTCGTCAGGTAGTAACTTGTTAAATAGATACCTGGTTTGGTGTCTTTTATTTCAACACCTCCACCAGCTGCCACTAAATTAACTCTTGTAGGTGGTCTAATATAGAGTTCGCCTTCCATTGTGGTTCCAGCATTAATTCCGTGGCGATTGACATAATATGTATCTAATAGTAATCGTTCTTCTGTGTCTATATTTTTATACAGACTCACACCATGTAGCCCATCATTCACAGCATTACCTGCTGATGCAAGTAGGTTGCTGGTCGATTTCATCCCAATCGTGTCTGTGGTCTTCTGTGGGAACAATTCTGGTACATCAATTTCGTCCCAAGTGTGTCTATGGTCTGCTGGTGGAAATTCTTCTGGTATCCATCGATTTCTCCCCAATCATGCCTATGATCCACAGGTGGAAATCTATCAGGTTTATTCTCGATTTCGTCCCAATCATGGCCATGGGGATCAGGTGGATATGTTTGTGGTTATTTCGAATGTCCTCCCAATCCACTATGAAATCGAATAGATCAGGTGCGAAACCATCAGGTAAAAGCTGCTCATCAAAAGGCTCGTAGCGATCATAAGTTACAAGATTTGGGTCGAAACCATCTGGTAAGACATTATCCTCTTCAAATCGCCTATCTTCAAGGTATAACATTTACATCTGGTGATAAAAGCTCCTCAGCTGGTTGTTTGTAATCTGTAAATACTGGTTTGTTTCTGACTTTTTCCCAGCTAACTATGTGCTGCCCAAAGGCTACATTTTCCTCTGCTGTGTATTCCCTCCCTGGTTGCTTCTTTGGTGTAAGTCAGGTGGATCCCACGGAAGCGGAAAGGGGACAGGAACAGGACCGTAATGCTCAAAGATTTCCCTTTATAGTTTTCTCACTGACAAGCTTCTCACCATTGGCATACACATTGCTTCATGGATATTTCGCCACTGCCTCGTCCTGATTCCAAGGTCTTTTGTGTTTGTGACCAAAGGTAAAAGGTGCCTATCCATTTCGACAAGATCAGGATGTAAATGGATTGCTACTGGTTGAGTGGGGCTGCTGTTGATGGTAATTGATGGCTTTTTCTGGTGGACATCATTTGGAGATAAAAACCCAAACGGCTCATTCCTCGCA
>QPMI01000581.1:0-100020 GCA_004431415.1 Cyanophora paradoxa | reverse complement strand
GCTTCTTTCTGCTCTGGGGTCAATTGGCGCTTCTTGGGCTTAACTTCAGCGGTCGCTGGGCTTTCTCTGAATCCGACATTCTCTACTTAAGGGCTTAGAAAATTATTTTCTCTAATTTAAGTAGCGGATTATCCTTAAGTCATTTTTGTGAATGGATCGACCGGCAATCAAGACTGCTTTAGAGCGCTACTACAAGGTCCCTATAGAGGATCTAGATTTATTTCAGTACTACCAGCTAAATGCACCGCAAAAAGGCATATTCTTTAAACTCTACTCAATGAAAAAGGCATTCAGCGAGGAAATAACACTTTCACTACCTGGAAACTACCTAAAGAGGGATTGGGGAATTAGGGAGGAGGGGCTTAGGGTGGTTCACGTATTGCTTTGCTGATTGCCTGGTAATCTACAAGTTCTCGCCAGTTGTGAATTTAGTAAAATCAATCATCGTGAAAGACCAGGTTCGGTTTGTTGTTCCAAAGGAATTGACCAAGCGGATTCCCCTTCAAACTGAGACCGGACCTGCCCAGATCTCCTTCAATCGACCTCCGCCTCACAGGCTCCAGAGAGTTTCCTGCGAGAATTCGGTTCGCTGTTCACACCAACACACTTCAACATCACAGCAGCCCTGCTGGCAGTGACCCCGCAGATGAAACGTAAACATCTCTATTATTCCAGAGATGCAATCCATTTGCTAACGTATGCATATAAATTATTTAGTCATGTAGAGTAAATGAGACTGCTGCTGGCTCGTTTGTTCCCATACGAGCTGGTGGATCTCATCATACTTTTCACAGAGCCAACCTGCCCATTCTGCAAAGGTGTCCACATTAAAACTCGATCGAAATACGGACCGGTTAAATTATGCCTTGCTGACATTCACAGGCATTAGCGAACAATTCGCTTTCCACCAAGCATCGATGCATAATTGGTGTGGGCTGTCGGAACGATGTGGGTGTACTGCGGGGCAACATTTTGCTGGCGAGTTGCAGCCTGTGTATCTGTCTTATCCTCCTTTTTAATTTCTTCAACATCGACCTTTGATTTCAATCCGAGTTTCGAAATTTCCTTTTTAACCAAATTTTTCATAGATTTTCGCTCCTCGTAGTTTTGAACCCACTTTTCGTAGTTTGCTACTTTCATTTCAAGGTTTCGTACTTTTTCCTCAAAATTCATAACAACCTCCGAAGGTACTGTGTTGTTTTTGATAGGGACCTCGTTTTTGAGTTCCGATTCAGCAACCTGGGGGACATCTTTGGTTTTCTGCTTGGGTGGCAGTGACCTGGGCTTGATGACCTTGTCTGTGTTTGCATCAGGGGTTCCACGGCAATCTGGGATTTGGCTTCGGTCATATCTTCCACCTGTCGTTTACCACTGTGTGTTTCCTTTTGGAAACTGCGTCAGCAATAATGGCTCTTCCTTGGCTACAACATCTGGGTGGTTCGATAAGGTACTCGGGCATCTCATTGCCACCACCAGAGGTGAGACCGGATTCTTGCTGGGCTTGATTGGGATTGCCAGAGCAAAAGCTTGAACGGGTTTGGGCTTCTTGCGATAAACCATCTTTACCTTCGTTTAACTTTTAGCAACATTTTCTTTTTGTTTGGCGAAATTTGGGAAGATTCGGAATACCTTCAAGCTCTTGTTCAAATTTCGACAAAGTTTGCAAATGTTTTTGAATCCTTGCAAGTTGGTTCTTTTTGGGCTTCACCCTCTTTTGCCTTGCGTTTCTTTTCTCATACAATTGCACCCCCTTGTGGAACCTCGGGAAATTGAAGTCCCTCACCAGTGTTGCTTTATCTACATACATGATGTATCATACCCAGCGGAAGAAACCACAAGGTACTGATAAGAATGCACATACCCTTGAAAAGCTTGAAGAAATCATCTTTGGGACCTGTGTTATATTCTTCCTCGATTGCGAGCAGCTCCAAGCGATTGCTGGCATTGAGAATGCAAGTGTACTCAGTGTTCACTCGAATTGTACTGGAAAGCTTTCGCATTTTTTGGGTAATAACCATGATGCTTATATGGGAATGGCGACCCCTCGTGTACAGGGATGCAATCATTTCTTTATGGAGATCCACATGCTCATTGTCGATCAAATCATCCAAAACAATTAATAACTCATTCACTTTTCCGCCTGCAGCAATCTTTTGCTGCCTTGCATCCAGCAGCTTGCGTATGAAAACGGGATCCCAGCCATCGAGTACCATTGGGGTGACTGGATTCCAGAAATTATTGAACTTTGTACCAGTCACCACAATTACGGCATCGATCTTTTTTGCATCGTGAAGCTGTTTAATCCAGTACAGACAAGCTTCTGATTTACCAGTGTTGGAGCGCCCAATGAAGATTGCCCTGAAAGGGGGTTCTATCATGGAGAAGGCATCAAACTCTTCTAGTTCGGACATGTTTTCACTATAAAAACGAGAGAAAAATAAGACTGACTCTGGTCATCAGTTTAAGCACTGACGCGACGAATACCATCGGCTCCAACAATGAGGATATTGTGAGCGAGAGCCATGCATTGGAGGTACATTTTTTGATAGCTTCCGCCTGCGTACCATTCGGTGTTACCAGGATCACCTGCGGCAGTAATTGCATTGAATCCAAACACAATATCAAAGGCTGATGTCCTGTGGCATCAACATAGCCTGTTTGCTCCTGGTTAAGGAGGGCAGCTTTGCCATTGCCAGCACCGAAGAAGATACCTGAAAGAGCAGGAAAAGCCAAGTCATCAGCAGAGAGAGCAGCGCCATATTTATCTTGGAGTTCCGATGAAGCGACCAAAAGAGGTAGTTCAGTGTTGGAGTAGAGGCGATTGTTGTTCAGCTCAACATAGAAATTGACAGCATTGGTACGAAGCGCAGTTGGACGAAGGACTGATGCAGATCCATTATTAGTTCGCACTTTAGCGAGTTGTCGAACTGAGAATGCAAGAGTGTGGATTAAACCAGCGCCGTAAGCTGAGAAAGGTTGACACGAGCGCCAGAGGCAGTAGGGGTGAAATCAGTGTGAAGGAAGCCAATCTCATTATAGGGGATGGCAATGCCAGTGGATTTGACTCTGGCAATTGTTTCAGATACAACCGCTTCATCAGCATTGACAACCTTGCAGACAAGTCTGGGCTTGAGGACTTTGAGAGAGCTTCCAGCAATTGCAATGTCTGTTTTGCCATCTGTGTCTTCAATAATACCATCAGTTACATTCTTGAACTCAATTTCAACAACTATCTCAGAGTTCATAGCGCAAAGTGGGAACATAGCCTTCTCAAAGGGTGAAGGCAGATCGATCTCATAGGTTCCACCGTTTGTATTGCCATGATAGTTAGTTCCTACTACTCCACCAACATAACGAAGGCGTCTGTCTAAAATCACAGTCTCGGTTGTGAGAAGGAATATTGGGTGACGAATCCTCGGACAACATAGCGGAAAGCACCATGGAAATCTCCATGCGCTTGATGAGCGAACCGATTACACGGAGGTAACCAGTAGAGGCAGCAGCATTGCCTCCTGAAAGGTTGCTTTCACCGAACACCATTGGGTTCAGATCGAGTTGAAGGGCTATGCCATTGAGGAAATGGTAGCGAGGGATCTTGAAAACGACTCGGTGCCAAGGGCATTGGAAGGCTCGGTATCTGGAGCAACCTGGACTCGAAGGGGCTTGGTCCTGAAGAGGTACCGATGACAAGGGATTTGTTTAGGAAGAAATCCTTGTAATCATCGGTTGTAAGCATAGACTTGAGGGTTGGGCGCTGGAATTGCGAATTTGTTTCCATGGTGGAAGTGAGCGGGTTAGTCTCTACTTTTCGCAGTAGAAAATAATTTAGCGAATCAATAGAAATTCATTTGCGGAGGGGCATCGTAGGTTTCGATTCGAAGGTGAAATAATGCTGCCAGGCTCCAAAATCGAGAAGCTTCCCATCGTGATCAATAAGTTTGATTGTCAAGCGATCAAACGACTTTAATTCTCTAAATTCTCGGACAAGGGGACAGTAACTGATGTATCGAAATGGTAAATTGATCCATGCTCAAGCTCTTGAGGGATCGGGATTCTCATGAAGTAGCCATCCACATATTTATTAACTGACCGGATAAATGGAGCAAATTCATCGATGTAGAGCCAGAGCATGGATCTGGTGTTTCATCTCCACTGGTGAAGCCTCGAATGCGTCTATTCAGTGTGATGCCACCAGAGACTAAGAATGTATCCGAGGCAGGAGGAGTAAACAGTTCACCGGAATAGGCAATGATCGATTTAAAACCAAAGAAACTGGAGTTTTCGATTTACAGTGGACCTGAATCGGATTGCTTGAGAGAATCAGCTGAAGCAAGTGTGAATCGGAACCAGAAATTAGCATTACTGAAAAATTCATAGCATTTTACAGTATGATTGTACCGGCATTTTATATAGATGCCTCCAAAACTTGAGACACGAGCGGCCTCGAGTAGTTCTGTTATCTTCTCCGCCACAGAATCTTTTGTGTAGTGGCTTTGGGAATTGTTATGGTAATAAAGCCTGAATCAGCGGATGTGACCGAAAAATAGATGTCCATTCGATTCACATCTGCTCCAGTTTTATCAATATCTTTGGACACATTGGAAATGACATTGGGAACTGTTGCCTGAACGAGCGAACCGATTTTACATTATCGTAACGCCTGGGTAAGGTAATTACATAGCTGTTCGGTTCTGTGTAATCGGGGTCTCGCTCATCGCTAGAGAAGCTTAGATATTCTTTCATCTTACTATTATAAAGTATGAAAAGAATCACGATAAATTGCGACAGCAGGGATCTCGAAGATGGGGTTCTGCATCTCAAAAATCGCATCAGCAATATAAGGAAATTCCGAATCCTCTCAGCGGAAATCCCCAACAGCTGCTATGTTGTTCCACCGGACCAGAAACTCACAATCACTGCCCTTGGCAGCGATCAACCCCTGAGCATTCCAGCCTTTCATTTTCTGGATCCTGTCCCAAGTATCAACGATTATTATACTCTTAATTCTGAAGGGAGAAGGATTCCACTAGATATTTCGTTGGGAACAGATTCTATTCTGGGATTTAGTGGGGCAACTTCAACCCGCTTGGAATTGAGGCATATAAAGTTCTCTTAGATGTAGGGATGAGTCGTCTTGTATTCACATCGCCCAGCAATCAATTCACAATTCAAAGCTCAGATCGGGAACTCTGTGACTGTATTGGCATTGAACCAGATACTATCTACCAAAGCACAACCGAAGCAAGACCAATAAATGTACCAGGAATTGAAGACCGATACCAACTGGTTTGCCCCAAAATGATCGACTTTAATGCACTGGCTTACATTTACTTAGATGTAGAGGAGCTTAGACCATTTATGAAATTCAATGCAGCAACTAGCAGGCAAAATCCTGCGGATGATTCCTATTTACTAAGGATCCAAATGAATTCCGATTTTGGTAAATATTCGTTTTACAGTGAGCCTAGCTCGAGTGTTCCCTTCGTGAATGTCACAACCCCTTTGGACCTAGATAAGCTCACAATCTCGCTCAGAAAATGGAGAGGGGACATTGCGGATCTAAATGGACTCTCTTACTCATTCCAGCTGGAGCTGCTCATTGATTAAGCGTAATAGCCCTCGAAATCAATTCTGCATGCAGAGGCTCCCTCTGTGGTGAGGGGCCAAACAAGCAGGGTTCGAATGGCCTTGGGATTTGCGAGAACATGCTCGTTTTCACCAGCAGTATTTGTAAACACTCTCGTTGAGCCACCTTCAGTGTAGGGAGATAAAGATGATACACCAGGAGTGGCTTGATAATCGATCTCAAACGTTTTAATATAGTTGCCATTGGCAGCAGGTTTCATTTTTATAGAGGAAAGCATGAATAAACGAGGGAAATCGATTCGAAGGAAATTCCCTCCTGATCTTGTTCCCTGTGGGGATTTGGGAATCCTACCCAGCCTGTAGCATTGGACCAACGAGCATTCGAAGCAGTTCCAAAATCAGCGGAAAAAGCACTGTTCTCCAAAGGAACCCAATTGGACTCTGGAGGGCTGCCAGATCGGTACAGCCACTGAGATTCTGAATGGGAACATCCCCTTCTGTCATGTTCATGGTCAGAATGGAATACATAGCATTGAAATAAGTTTGCTGGGCCGAAACAAAGCTGAGAGCTTCGTTTTCAAGGAATTGAAGGTGGCTCGTGGTAATATTATCGAGGACCATCTTGTTTTGGGGCAGAGGAACACTCAGCTTATAATAGCGATCGTAGTTCTGATCATCGTTTCTGGGTAGTAATTCCAGCAGCTTTTCGTGGGCATTCAGATCGCTCGATTCCAGCAGCATGCTCAAAATGGGAGATCCACTTGCACCTAGGATCCACTGAACAACCCCCAGGTCTTCATAGTATCATAGGAATAACCGGCAGAGGCTTTGTCCAAGTCCTGAATGTGACCAGCAGTCACAGAGACAACTATGAATTCCTCCTCACACGAATTCCCATACAGTTTCCTTGCAAATGTGTAGCCACAGACACCGGGAGAATTATTTCCGCTCATGCAGCCATCGATTAAACAGTATGTTCTCCCAGCGACTGTGACCTGTTTGGGTTCGAAATAGGTTGGGGCAGCCGAAGTAGCCCTTGCAGCATCTCGAACCAGCATTCCATTGATCCCCTCATCGTTGCTGGTAATAAATACCGGAGACATCAGAACTGTATCAAATGCAGTCACCACAGTCGGTTTGTATAAATCAGCCATTGTTGCGGATCCGCAAAGTTCCAGGGCAACAGCCTCCAGATTGGTGGCTTCATATTTGGGTCTCTGCACAATTGACGAGAGAACTCTCGGGTTTGCAAATATCTGCGGAAGCTTCGACTTATAGAGAGCCAGAATATCGGTGGCAGTGTATTTCGGACTGCCATCAGGGGCTTTGATATTTAATAGAAGCGCAATTAATCCACCTGTGGATGTTCCCGCAAAAACATCGAACAGCTGCTGGATTCGTTTTCCTGTTTGAGCTTCAATCTGGGCCAGTATGGCAGCCTCAATAATTCCTCGAGAACCCCCACCACTCAATGCCAGGATGCTTTTCATTTACCATACATTACAAAAATTTTCCCTGGTCATTATAATAATGGATCTGAATTGCTTAAAATATCAAGGCTACCACGTTTTTCTGGATTATATCACCGACCCAGTCAAGGAGACCCAGAGGAGTTTGCGGAATGGGTCACCCTTGCATTGGATCTTGCCATTAAGACGAATGGGATTCGTATAGTCCACAAGAAATCCTGTGTGTTCGATGGATCGGTCAGCCCCCGGGATTTGCGATTGGCTTTTTGCTGGATGAATCGCATGTGACTGCTCACTCATACAGTGATCGGGTCTGCTGGCTCTGGACATATTTACCTGTGGAAAGGACGCCCAGCTGAAAACAATGGGAATAGCTCACGATATTGATGCCATTCTCAAAGAAAAATTAAACGTTCAAAAGTGGGACATGCAAGTAATGCAAAGGTTCCCCTACAAAGCTCCTTACAATAAATAAACATAATATTATTAGATATGTCGTTTTTGAATCCACGACCGGATATTCCGCAGGCTAAAGTTTCAGTCCCTGAGAAAGAGCCGATTGATCTGGTAAACCCAGAGATCAGAGGGTCGTTGAGAATTGAATTCAATGGGGATCGGGAGGATCCCATTAGTGGAACACCCAGCAGACCGGCCGCATTGCAGCTGGTAAATGTTGAGCCAGGAGATAATAAATTGGGAATCGATTTTCTGCTCGATGATAACGAGCGGAATAGGGTTGCAAGCATCCAAGCAACTCGCCAGATACCCAAAACAGTTAAATACAATCGAAGGAACATACCCAAGTCCTTCGATAGGGGTCGATTGAATTTCTTTGTCCAGGATGAAACGGGTCACCAGAATGCAGCCCTTCGAATTTCGGATAATAGCACCCTAATTGCTGGTGTATCAAATCGAAAGACAAAGGTTGAAATAGCCCACGATCTTTCAGCGAGCAATGTTTTTACGAGCAACCTGGAAGTGAACACAATCAAGGCAGGAACATTATCGACAAGCAACCTTTTGACTTCTAATATTTCAGTAAATAGATTCGTAATCAAGGATGGCAGCTATGTTCCACCAATTGCAGAGGGACCTTCACTGCAGATTCAACAAAGCCCATGCTGGAGATTTACCAGGATGGAGAATTGGTGGGAGCGATTGGCTCAAATGCTCCAGTGGTTCGATCGATCGCCCTGGATAAAACCACCATATCGATGGCAGAGGAGATCCCAGTATTCAACACAGAAAAGCAAGCGCTTCGAACTGGGCATTTGCATATCACAAGGGAGAACATAAACAATCTGCTGGGAGAGGATATTGTGAAAGAGTTTTTGAACTTCAAGCTAGCCAAAAATACGAAAGATACGAGCCAGGACACCACCCTCACTGCCCACAGCACCGAGATTGCAGCCCTGCAATCCGAGATCAATACTTTATTCGCTGCAGATGGAGTTCTTGCGATCACATTGGCAAGCATTTTGGCAAAGAGGAACATTTACCCAGCAACCGATAATAAGTATAGAATTGGTCTTTCCAATCTCAGGTGGATGGAAGTAAATGCAAACAAAGCAAATTTTAATAGCCTGACTCTCATCAACAATGCAGATTCAAAAGCTACAATTACTTTCGATGGGAAGATTGGAACCCAAACCTATACGAACACAAAGAGTTTTACGAAGACTGAAACTGCCACCACTCAAATCCTCGGTATCTACATGGTAGCTTACCTTCCCCCTCCAACCTATTCCTTTACATGGGCTGAATTTGGTATTACGGATCCAGCCGAGCTTCCAACTGCCACGATATTCGATTTGACAGATTACTTTGATCAAACAAACACTGTTATCAACGATCAGGCATACATAACGAATGTTACAATGACAGGATTTGATGTGACTTTCAACATGCCCATGCCTGAAATGGTAACCCCAATCACTAAAGTAGCAAATTCTGCCACATTCAAATTTAATGTAACTGCTGTACATAATGTTCCAATATACGGAGAACCCTACATCAAAATAAATAGCAATATCCGGGCAGCAAGTATCTTCCCCCAAGATCAGAGCCGCACTCTAGGATCAGCATCCAGCAACTGGCAGAGTGTGTACTCCAGCAATGTGAACACAAACAAAATCCTTATGACCAAAACTAACCTATCCACTATCAGCTCTGTAAACAGTTTTTTGGCGGATACAACTCCAAGCATCTCATACCACAATCTGAAAGGTTCAAGCAATTTATCCCAAACAGGATCGAAGCAATTTGGTTATGCTGATCTACAGAGCTATAATATGAACAATCAATACAGAGTGAATGGCACCCTCCCCATGTGTATAATATTACTTTTGCCACCCCATTCCTATCAGCCCCCACAGTGACTTTACAAGATACAAATACATACTTCAAAGCAACAATTGTGAATGGAATAACCTATCCTGCTACAACAACCACATCCCCTTTTAGTGTGACTAATGTGACAAATACAGGATTCACATCGGTTGGCACAACCACACTTCACCAAGACATAAATTTGTACCCTGCAGGTTTGTATTTCAATCAAGGCACCCCTCCTTACACAATCGGCTGGACAGCAGTGGGCAATGTAGCTCAATACACTCCAGAGGATCGCCTTCGGATCACTTATCCAGTTGACACAGATGCTCTCTTTGTCAAAACAATCAATGGGGCAGTCTTTGGGCAATCCGGTGGAAACACAGTGTTCACCACAAATATCACCAACACCAGCAATTATTTGACCTTTAATCCTGATAATCTCCGCACCCAGAACCTTGTGGTAGGCAGTACTTTTGCTCAGAGAGAACAGACAATTACCGTAAAAGTTCCTTACCACTACAAATCAGAGAATCCAGTGAAGTATGGCTACCTTTATGACAAGAAATGGGCTGCGTTTGTACCTTACCAATCAGAGAGTGTTAACATGTCGTACCCAAGGGTGGACATTGATGCCAATCAATTTATGAATGTGAACTGGAAGGACTTTTTCACCCTCCAGTCCTCCACAGATGGCCTGATGATTTATTACGATTACAAAAACAACACATTTGACAGCTTCTTTAATTCTTTCACGTTCAATGGATCCACAGGAACATTAGCAACCAAAAATCAAAATAGGTATATCCAAACAGACTTTGAATGGACACTGACATTTACATTGCGAGATAGGTACACACCCAATACAACTCTGCCCTGGGAATGTGGAGCAGCTGCAATATTTATGTACAGAACACATTATCCGCCAATAAATTCTACGAGGGTGGATTCGCAAATGAAGGAACAAGACTGCTGTCTCGAAATGGTCTCCTGCAGAGCTTTTCAGCAACCCCACTGCCCAGCTTGGTGAACAACAGCACATATGACACCACTTGCAATGTTTGGGTATGCCATGGGATTGCCCATCCACCTGTGTCTACAGCCCTTTTCAATTACCTGCAGTCCAAGTATGGCACAATATCAGGAAGCGCAACCAGAGGGGCAGCAGATGCACCTATTGTCTTTAAAAGCGGTTACACCCAGCCATTCACTGCTGAAGGTGGCACAGGTGGACCCACTGACCCAACCAACCCAAAAGATGAACCCGATCCAACAGACACCCCAACCAATCCAGATAATCCACCCTCAAAAGAAACACCTAAAACGACTGACCAACCAACCGGGGGTCCAGATATAGGTCGCATAGTTGGTATCGTTATAGGCTCGCTAGCTGGTGGGGCTGGAGCTTTGTATGCGGTCTATATATTTTTGAGATTCGTGATTGCTGCAGGGTCAGCATTTGCAACAACCTCGGCAACTGTCACTGAAACAGCAGCTGGGGCTGTTGCTGTCCAAGCTACTGGGGCTGAGGGTACCACAGGCTCAATTATACGAAATGGCAGAGGACCCAAAAACAAGGCACCATCAGGGGATGCACAGTTCATGAAAGAGATTGCAAGAAGGGAAGGTAGAGCAAGTAAGGATGAAACAATTCCAAATAATTTATAGAAGCTTAATTATAAAATGACCTCCATTACAACTCCGATTGCCATTGACACATATTTAGTAGAGGATCCTGCTATTCCATCCCACAATAACCAGCTGCTGCTCAAGTATGTTCCCCATATAGGAGGTCACTCAAATCTCTGGAATGATGCTTATCATGAGTTTGGGCATTTATATGACATTGATCAAGGGACAGGCTACATAGATGCTCTGGATGGTACAGTCTTTCGAACCTTGAACTCTAACGCAGAGGGTGGCTTTGCATTCCAATTCTGCTCGAATGTGTTTATTCACCCAACAGATTATATGCAGAATGTGTATGCCGGAAAAACAGCTGCCTATATATCCTCTGAAGCAGCAGAGTTCGATGTTCCTTTGGTTGCCAATACAATTGGAGCCTCAAGTATTTATTTGAGAAAGGAAGCCGTAGCCACGGAGCCTTGGACATCAAATGTTATTAGAGGGCTGACCAATGCATCTGCTGACTCGAATGTTGTAAAAGGCTGGCTGGCAGATTTTACCACTTCCAATGTCACAAAGGGTTGGCTGGCAGGCTACCTGCCATTGACAGGAGGAACTATAAGCGGAAACCTTAATATTACAGAGAAACTAATGATGGGTTCCACATATCTTATGACAGAACCCATTGACTTCAATGTGTTTGACCCACTGAGCATTAGCGAATGCCTTCTTTACTTTAATGCCAGTAAGGAAACAAGGACAAAAACCAATAATGCCACCATTTGGCTTATGGACAACTTTGCGAAAGGGAACTATGTGGGTGGTTATAACAATTTCATTAATTACCTTATTGGAATTTCATCGTCTTTCAAATATTTAGCAACTGTGAACGAAATCAACAGCAAACCTGCATATGGATTTGAGCCAAATGGTGGTTGGCCGCATCAGTATATGGTACGTCCCGTTACTGGTTCATATGCGACCATAGATTTCACACAAGGAGTTACCATGTTATTTGTGGCAACAGGCTCTGGCGCCATTCCAAGTGGAACACATGAAGGCATCCTTCGATTCACTTCTCTTGACAATAATGAAACATGGACAGTCAGCAGACTGTATAGTATCTCCCTACACCGAGCTATTACCTATATGTCACTAAGAATGATGGTACCTATGCCAGCATCAGCTCAGACTCATCAGTAAAGGTACGAATAACATTAGAGGAATGGACCAAATATACTCTATATGATATCACCATCACTTCTACAACAGTCTCTGTTGGTGTTAATGGTGTCACAAGGGGAACTTTCACTGTTACAGCAAATTCAAGGCTACCAAGTAATCAAGTGGAATACATAGATGTGGGGACTGGTGATTCATCTTACTTTTCTTTCAGTCAAATGCTTTTCTATGCAAAAGCTTTGAACCAGACAGACCTACAGAATTTAAGGTGGTACCTTCAGCTCTTCTACGGATTTCCTGTGAATATTCAAACACTTCCTAAAGACAATAGTAAACTTGTATTAAATGCATCGCGATTGAGAGTGACAGGATCCATTCAAGCAGCAAGTGTATCAGTTCCAACAGTAGGGGCAAAGACTGAGAAGACATTGGATCAAATAATTTCGCCAACCTACGAGGAATATTACCAAGTAACAGGAGAAACAGATATTCCATCCCAGATCCCGAATTGTTTCTGGAAATGGAAGCCTCCACCAACTTGGCAACAACAGGCACAAACATATACAATCAAGTTTCTTCCACACTGAGCAGTCTATCGTCACCTGATTTATCCATTAATACAACCGTGGATATTCTTGGGGAAGCTTATGTTAGTGGCACTAACATCTCCTACACCACTCCATTGACCACTGTTGAATTTTCAGCAGGATTGACAGTGTTTGTTGTAGCGAGACCCACGTTCCACTTTGGATTTTGGGGAATCAAAGACGCAGACCCCATTACTCCAACAAGCTACAAGATTGGGATTCTGGCATATGATTCAGAGAGCCAAATGATGGATATTGGATTACATGAAAATCTTTTCAATGGAAATACACGTGGCTCTGGTACTGCAATTTTAACAGTCTCCACAGGATTACAGGCATGGAGCTACTATGATGTTACTGTTTCCAGCACTAATTTGGTTATAGGCATTCATGGGACAGATGTGGGGAGTTTTGAAGGCGACTACCTTCCTCCCAGTGGGAACCTTAGGTACGTCACCCCACCCTATTGGGGACACCATGCAGAAACAATTGTTTTCAAAAGGGCATTATCAGCAGAAGAGAAGCAGACAGTCAGGTATCACATCCAGCAGAAGTATGGATTTCTCGTCACTCAGCCACCCTTGGTGAGAGAGTACCTTTACCTTCCTTCATCCAACGTTGTCATTGAAAATCTCACTGTGAACTCAAATGTTTCGCTTCCCAATATTCCCACAAGCAATATAGTAATGGACTGGCTGGCTCCCAAGGCCGATTTAATTAGTGTTGAAGGTCTAATTGCCCCTCTCACATCATCAAACATAGTTCAGGGATGGCTTGCTCCCAAGGCTGATTTAAGTACTGTTGAAGGTCTTATTGCCCCTCTTACATCATCAAACACAGTTCAGGGGTGGCTTGTTCCGAAGGCTGATACAGCTACTGTTGAAACAATGATAGCTCCATTGACAGCCTCGAATGTAGTTCAGGGATGGATTGCTCCCAAGGCTGATTTAAGTACTGTTGAAGGTCTTATTGCCCCTCTTACATCATCAAACACAGTTCAGGGGTGGCTTGTTCCGAAGGCTGATACAGCTACTGTTGAAACAATGATAGCTCCACTGACAGCCTCAAATGTAGTTCAGGGATGGCTTGCTCCCAAGGCTGATTTAAGTACTGTTGAAGGTCTTATTGCCCCTCTTACATCATCAAACACAGTTCAGGGGTGGCTTGTTCCGAAGGCTGATACAGCTACTGTTGAAACAATGATAGCTCCATTGACAGCCTCGAATGTAGTTCAGGGATGGATTGCTCCCAAGGCTGATTTAAGTACTGTTGAAGGTCTTATTGCCCCTCTTACATCATCAAACACAGTTCAGGGGTGGCTTGTTCCGAAGGCTGATACAGCTACTGTTGAAACAATGATAGCTCCACTGACAGCCTCAAATGTAGTTCAGGGATGGCTTGCTCCCAAGGCTGATTTAAGTACTGTTGAAGGTCTTATTGCCCCTCTTACATCATCAAACACAGTTCAGGGGTGGCTTGTTCCGAAGGCTGATACAGCTACTGTTGAAACAATGATAGCTCCATTGACAGCCTCGAATGTAGTTCAGGGATGGATTGCTCCCAAGGCTGATTTAAGTACTGTTGAAGGTCTTATTGCCCCTCTTACATCATCAAACACAGTTCAGGGGTGGCTTGTTCCGAAGGCTGATACAGCTACTGTTGAAACAATGATAGCTCCACTGACAGCCTCAAATGTAGTTCAGGGATGGCTTGCTCCCAAGGCTGATTTAAGTACTGTTGAAGGTCTTATTGCCCCTCTTACATCATCAAACACAGTTCAGGGGTGGCTTGTTCCGAAGGCTGATACAGCTACTGTTGAAACAATGATAGCTCCACTGACAGCCTCAAATGTAGTTCAGGGATGGATTGCTCCCAAGACTGATTTAAGTACTGTTGAAGGTCTTATTGCCCTCTTACATCATCAAACACAGTTCAGGGATGGCTTGCTCCAAAGGCTGACACAGCTACTGTTGAAACAATGATAGCTCCACTGACAGCCTCAAATGTAGTTGAGGGATGGCTAGCTCCAAAGGCTGATACAGCTACTGTGAATACTTTAATTGCTCCACTCACATCATCAAATGTAGTTCAGGGGTGGATTGCTCCAAAGGCAGATACAATCACAGTCAACACCCAAATAGCTCCACTGACATCATCTAATGTGGTACAAGGCTGGTTGTCTGGCAAAGCAAACACCACAACTGTAAACACTCAAATAGCCCCTCTTACAGCTTCCAATGTTGTCCAAGGCTGGTTGGCTTCAAAGGCGGAAACAACAACTGTGAATAATTTGGTTGGTGGTTGTCTTCCATTGACTGGGGGAACAATCTCGACAAATCTTACAGTAAATGGAAATGTTAATAGCAAATCCATAATAATGAACAACCAATCGATCAAGGTAATCACACATATTACTCAAATTCCAAACTCAAATCTCGTTGCCAACTGGTTGAACCCCCTATCGATTCCAAATTGTATCTTTCATTGGTACCCTACTACTGAAGCTACTGGAGCAGTGGTTTCGCAGATGGTTAACTTCGCGGCAGGGCTACCAAATGCTCTTGGAACCCTCATAGGACCAGCAACTGGTTACACTTTAGCCAAGATTCACTCTACCGACCTGCTGAATTCCTATAAGGTTCTCAAACAAGGAACGGCTGAATTTATGATAAATCCTTCTACACCTATCACGTTTTTCAGCAATGGACTCACTATTATTTCCGTTCGCAGACCAACAGGTACTTCTTGGCTCCACCATTGGAGTATTTACTCAAACAACTATAACCACAATATTAATTACGGTTCATATAGTGTTTCTCAATTGGGAGTTAACGTAAGAATTAATGGTGTTGGAACTTGGCAATTAACAACTCTTGACTCTTCTTATAAAGACGTGTGGAGTATTTTTGATTGGGTGGTATCGCCGTCCACCACAACTGTTGCTATGAATGGTGTCAATCGTGCAACCTTCAATGGTAACTATCTTGGAACCGATGACCCCACACGAATAATGAATTGGCTTGGAACCGGACGAATGGATTGTGACCTTGCGGAAATAGTAGTGTATAATAGAGCATTGTCTGCCGATGAATTGGCTTGTGTGCGATACTATCTATCTCAAAAGTACGGGGTAGCAGGTCTTGGTGTGCCTCAACTAACCCCTCAATACAATATAAAAGAGCATATCCAAATATCCTCAAATGTAGTAGTTGATAATCTCACAGTGAGCAGTAATGTGTCCTTGCCAAATATCCCAACTTCGAATGTAATTCAAGACTGGTTGGCTCCAAAAGCAGATACAGCAACAGTTAATATTTTAATAGCCCCTTTAACGGCTTCAAATGTAGTTCAAGGCTGGTTGGCTCCCAAGGCCGATATGTCAACTGTTCAAACTCTAATTGAGCCTTTGCCCAGTAGTAATGTAGTTCAAAGCTGGATAGCAGCAGTAGACATTACAAGCAGTACTCAAAATCTCACATCCTCTAATGTAGTTCAAGGGTGGCTGGGTAGCTATCTTCCAAAGACAGGAGGAACAATTGATGGGACTTTGAATGCGTCTAATCTTCAAATAGTTGGGACAGCAATACCAAAAGGATACGATTTTGACCAATTGGCTGCTATTTCTTCTGACAATAGTGGTAATTGGACAACTGGTTGGTCACCGAGAACAGGACAAGCAGGATGCTACACTACACCACAAAATGATGAAGATTGTAGTGGGTATTGGATGCGATGGGCTGTTCCAACAGGAATGAAAACCTTCTACATTCAGACTATGTGTTGGGGCAATTGCAGATACTTTGACATTTACGGCCAAACAGCCAATAACAACCAGCATTTCCTTCGACGTGTGAATGTCTATCAAGGTATTCAAGCATCAGCTCATGATGGAACCCAATCAGGTATACTCTTCATATCTGTCAATTGCGAGTTCTACACAAAGATATATGTTCAAGGTCGAAAAGGTCGCATTCATCTCACAGGGGTTTTTGGTTGGAGTCGTCAGAGAGCAACCGATAATGATGTTGGTTTGATAAGTTGGGATAATGTGTTTAGTAAACCGGATTTTGCAGCAACTTACGCAACAAAGGCAGAAGCATCTTATTCATTAGGTAGTTTATTGACAGTGAATTCTGTGGATTGGCACAAATCAACAGATAACATTCCGAGGTTTTGGTTTGGAAATGGTAATACCACATACATACGGGGTTATGGGAATAGTGAAGGTGTGTCAATTGAATTTAGAAACTCAGCAGATGCGGCCATTTTAAAGTCTTATAACAATGGAAACCTTTGGGTAAATAATACTGTGAGCGCACCCACTCTCAGTGGAACAATTATTAATGGAGGGTCAATTAATGCTACTACAAATTATAAGTTTGGCGACAAAACTATGCCCCGATGTGTAGAATTCGATGCTACGGTTTCCGGACACACCCCACACTCATATACAGGAAATTGGGGTTTTGGAACAGGGTGGGCATGGGAGCCGTACTATAACTACGGTGGATATGCTTATAACAATGAAAGTGGTGATCAAATAGCTGATACATTCAATAACAATATATGGATTGAATACACAATTCCAACGGATTTGTATACGGGAACAGCCCACTTGACCTATCTTCCTTGGACAAATTGCCGTTATTTCGAGGTTTGGGGAATAAATCGACAAGGTAATGCAATATTTATAACAAGGGTAAACAGTTACCATCCATATGAAGGCTCACCTGACAACAATCACAATGGTATAAATAATGTTCAAATCATGCTTGGCAATCGCTTCGTTCGCCTGCGAATTGTCCCAAAGATTGGAAGAGTTCACATTATGGGTATAGGGTTCACCCGCCTTTGGACAGGAAGCAGCTATGGGGGTCACACAGGGTTTATTTCTTGGGATAATGTTTATAGTAAACCGACTTGTTCATATTGGCCCGAGGATACATGGATAACTTCCAAAGATGGTTATCAAAGGTTCTTTTTCGCATACCAAGGCACAACCCATTTAAGAGGGCATACTGGGACTCCCTTTTCATTTAGAAATTCAAGTGATGGGCAGCTTGCTTACATTTACGATAACGGTAATATGTGGCTTGCTGGATATCTGTCACAGGGAAGTGATAGAAGATACAAAACAGATATTAAACAATTAACAGGCGCTCTAACATCTATTGAAAGGCTCACTGGTGTGAGTTACAAAAGACTTGGACATGAAAAGGATGGGGTTAAGTTGGGACTGATTGCGCAAGATGTCCGAGAGATTATTCCAGAGGTTGTGAAAGTTACAAAAGAAGAGAATAATGCATTAGCAATTGAATACACTGCATTAATCCCTGTTCTCATTGAGGCCGTAAAGGAATTGTCACACAAATGCAAGAGTTTACAAGATCAAATTGATCAATTAAAAAATGTGACATGATAGTAAATGGCGACCTATCCACTTGGTGGAACCCCAATGACAGGTGAACCTGTTTCACTGGCATTCGACTCGGCTACACTTGTAACTGCTCTGCAAACTATAGAGAAATCCGTTCAGCAATTAAATAAGCTGAACTCAGTAGTTCATGATTATAAATACCTATTAATTAATGCAATTTCCCAATCTGCAACAGGTGATCCAGTTACAAAATATGAAGATCTTGATACCAAATACAAGAGTATGACATCAAATCTGTATGGATTAATGGAGGTTTATCAAGGATTGGGATCTAATCTAATTACAGTGGCTACTGTATGAAAAAAGGGGATTCCCCTTTTTCCTTACAATGGATCTACTGTTAGAATATCGAATACTGTTCAATATTCTTACGGTAAATCTATCGTTAAAAAAAGATATAGTATATCCTTTTTTCCGTATAGATACAATAGAATCTTACAGTAAAACCACAGGGAGGGGGTCATGGGTAAAGAGAGAAAATGTGATTTATCAATAAAGTCGATAGATATATATGAGAGGCATAGGTAGGGGGTCATGGTTTTTGATCGAGGGTTGATGAAAAGTGAGCAATTTACGATTCCTATCGGGCATTGGTAAGGAATCGATCGTAAATTGCTTTGATTATCGATGAGGTCTATTAATGCGATGCGGGGTTTTAACTGCGAGGTTCACTGCAAACCGACCCTGCTATCACATTCCAACTCAATACCGCGGTGCAACCACTGGCAATTCAGCCCTTGGCTTCGAGGACGGAAATGTCTATGGGATTGTGCTTTCGAAATCTGGCAAAGACTCACTGCATAACGCTGTCCTCGGCTACACAGACTTCTTTAATTCCAGCAGCAGCTACTGCTCGCTAACTGTAACCGGCTGCACAAACGCAGCGCCAGCAGTTGTCGACTTCCACGTCCTGCGCCACAATGTTCTCGTAATTAACTCGTATCAAATGTCAACTCTAAAGGTAAGTAACTTCTAGATGGATATCAAATTGTTTGATCCTACAGAAATAAAACTGCCTAAACGGTTCTTGTTTGTCGGCCCCACCAATTCGGGCAAAAGCACCTACGTAAAACACGTATTAAATGCAGTAGCTCCGCAGCTAGACGACGTCTTCGTATTTAGTACCACAGCATTTACAGAACAGTGGGACGACACGACTCGCTCAAACAATATTCACGAAGAATGGGATCCAGTTTTGGTTGAGAGTCTTCTAGAGCAACAAAAAGAAAGGCGACGCAAGAAAGATGAGCGCAAGATTGCAATCGTTCTAGATGATTTGCTCGATAATGACCTTGTGAACGTCCACAGCGACCGATTAATGCAAAAGCTTTTTACTAGTGGGCGTCATTATAACATGAGCCTTTTTGTAACCACTCAACGTCTTTGTGGAATCAGCCCTACAGTTCGAAGGAATTGTGAGTACGTCTGTTTCTCATCAATTCTCTCAAACGTTAAAGAGTTCAACTGCGTTTTCGACGAATACAACGCCGGAGCGACTCGAGCAGATCTAATGCGTCTTTTCGTTGAATTGAATCATTAAAAAATGGTAAAGTGGGGCTACTGTCACCACATCGATTAATTCCCAATATATCAAACAATCCCAATCAAAATCCTCTCGATTCTCAGTCTTTACCAATCAGAATTCAACAAATTCTCAGTCTCTCAATCACAATTAATCGAAGTTATATCTTAAATCTTATTTATCGAAGTTATATCATAATCTTGATTAATTATATTTAATCGAAGTTATATCTTAAATCTTATTTATCGAAGTTATATCATAATCTAGGTTTAATCCTCATTGATTCTTTCATATAAAAATTATCTGATAATCTGAATAAAAATGGAGACAAATACAATTAAGAAGTTTTACTTTGATTGTGATTACAATGATCGAAAAATCGCAAAAGAGAAAGGAGCAAAATGGGATTATGAAATGAAACTTTGGTATACAGAAGATGCAAATAGTGATTTACTGAAAGAATTCCAAACGATTAATGAAAAAGAAATTAAATACAGAAACGAGAAGATCTACTGCAAAGTTCAATTTAAAGATAATTTCGATGCAAAGTGTATGGGACTCAGATGGGATCCTGTAAACAAAGGGTGGTATGTAAAAGGAATTCACCACAAAGATGTATTTCAAAGATTCAAACCAGTTACAAGATTTATTGAATCAGATGATGGATCTGATATTAAAGCTTAACGTTTAGTTAATCCACTTCTCAAATTATATCTCTTTCTCACTACTTTCTTACGATTTGGTTTTATTCCTTCTTTTTGGGAAACCACTCGATTCACATTTGTGGTTTTCTTTACCCTCTCAACTCTCTTTTGGGTTGGTATCTTTACGACAGCCTCTTTATCTACTTTTTGCAACTCATTTATTTTGAATTTCCTTCGAACTTCACGAACTGTTTCACCTTCATTATCCTCCAAAAGTTTGTATTTATTCTGAACTTTACCAGCCACCTTAAACACTTTCTCACTGAACCTTGCACCCTCTTTCTCGAAAACTCCCTTTGGATTCACAGCCCTCACATAATCTCCTTCTTGCACTGTTGGTAATCCCTCTCTCACATGCTTATTATGCAGTGAATCACGAAAGTAAACATACGATTCCTTTTCTTTATTTCCATACACAGCATTTGGAGAATCATTCTTCAGTGAACTGTGTGGACTGTTATTGTAAGTCGCCAACACATCTTCATAAACTTCAGTCCACTTCGAGTTCCCAGTTGACTTTATAGCCTTCCTTAAATACTGCTTGATTGTTCTTGTGAACCTATCAACTATTCCGAGTTTATCCCCAACTGTAATGTGGTCATCTTTTGCAATGTCTGTGTATAAAACCACACCATTATCCTCACACCATTTCTTGTAAATATTCCCTGAAAACTCCTTATCTCCGGAAAGAGCTTGGACTGTTCCAGCTTGGCTTTTAAATTTGTTTAGAATCTCAATCTTCTTCTCATCGTTCTTCTCCTTCCCAGTGACCATTTTGAAAGGAAATATAAACCCTTCCTACTCAAAATATCTACGAATACTAGCATGCGATCCACACCATAGTTTGCTGTCTTATAATCCTTGAAATATATAATATCAACCTGAAAAGAATTGGGTGGGGCTACGATTCTAAGAAACGATTTCGGCTTGGTAGGCTTCTTGAAAATCTGATTCAATTCACTGTTTTTAAATCTCTTTTTCAATTCATCCTCATCAAACTTTACACCCTCATTGATTAGCTTTTGTCTATATTTTGTATAGCTCAATACCTGCTCCATGCTTCGCTAAGGCTCGCTTGCTTGCCGCTTACAATAAGCAATCAATTTCTTTAACCTAACCTTAGCGAGTTCTGTAATGCCCTATTGCAAGGGTATTCACTTTATCCTCACAAAGATACCTCTTGGTATCAAGCGCATTGAATGCCCTCTTTTTCATTTCAAGTGTTGATACCTCGTGGTTCTTTGAACGAATTCCCCTAACTGTAACAGGATCCTGCTCTTGCCCCATGACAGTATCATAGAAATGCTTATACTCTAATTTGTTTTTAACTACACATCTCTGGATTCCCTTCAACCTCTTTACAGTATCTTTCTTTACATCTTCTTCTGAACTTTTCCCACTATCCTTCAACCTTTTAGCAATCACCTTTTTCACATCTTCTTCCGAACCAAGAGCCTTGACATTCAAATCCTTCAAATAAGAGTAGGCCTTTGGTTTGTATCCTGCAAAGTCAGTTACAACCAAATCACCGGCATCATCCTTGAATAAACCAGGAACCTTTTTATTTTGAGGATTGTAGCAAATGTGAGAAGGACTGTATTCCGATTGATCGAACAAATGAGAGTCAGAGTTCATATCCTTGTATAGATCCTCGGTCTCAATAATGTAATACAGCGAATCTGTGTCAGTCATGAGGAGTTTGGCTTTCGATCCATACTTCTTGCGAATGTAATCGTAGTGGAACTGATACATGACAAGTTTTGATAAATCAAGGATCGCCTGACCAACATAGATTGGTTTATCGAGAAGAATAGTTCCACGATACATTTCAACTGCTGTCAGGTTCTCGGTGATGATCTTAACCTTTTTCAGTAGAGGGTTTGCATTCAGTTTCGCCTGTTTCTCTGGGTTGTGGCAGAGTTTGATGTTGCTACGATTCCGGACATTCTCCATGGTTTTTCCATACACCGAATTATTCATGAGCTTGTAGAAATCCTTATCGAAATCATTTTGTGCCTGCTTCCTTTTCTCAGTATTGAAATCAATGTAAGGTTTCAACCAAGCCGATTGTTTGAATTCAATCCCTCGATGGATCTTCTTCACAATCATACCCTTTGATACATAGTATTGCAGATTCTTGATGTGAAGAACGTAGTTGTGTTTGTTGTTCAGATTGGGTACCAACTTTCGGTTTCCAGGAAGCTTTTCTTCACCAAGCATTTCAAGTTGGGAAGGTGATAACATGTCCTCAGTTACTACCATAGATTCAGGTGCTAGTGGGTAATCGCTATGCTCATCATGCAAATGATCTGGATACTCCAAATCAACCTCCAATAATGCCCCAGTTTCACCATCAGCATCAAATTTCATGTAATCAAAGTCTTCAACGTTATCGATCCATTCAAAATCACCAATAGGTAACTTTTGACACATAGCAAATCCATACAAATTGTTGGCATCCCATGTGATGATGTATTTTATTGGCTTTGTTGGATCAAAGTTCTTCATGTATGGATTGTTAGCCTGAGCATTCCGCGTAGCTATCATCGATATTCCACCACGAATTCCAAGCTCGAACATACGATACATTTCATCATCATCAATGTTTTCGAGAACAACCTTCGTAAGTTTCAACATAGCATTCCAACTGAGGTGTGGAGCTGAAATGAAATGGATAGGATCAAGTCCATAATCTTTATAGCATCTCTGTCGGAAATTGTGACCAAACACATCAGCGAGAAGGAACACATCAGTTTCAAGGTAGATCTTCATGTAATCTCCAAGTGTCTTGCAATCAAATGCATCCCACACCTTCTGACAATGCTTGTAGTCACTGTCGCTAATTTCACGATCATTAAGCTTTGAGAAGAAAGCCTCTTTGCTGGGAAGTTTAGTTTCGCTGAGTCTATCAAGGCAATCCAAGTAATCATAAGGGAAGAATCCCTTCCTCATCAGGAGTTCTCTTTGGATCTCCGTAATTGTATGCTTGTCACACCATTCATTGGTGTATTTATAGTTGTCTCTGTGACCGAGATTACTAGCAAGTTTGTCAAGACTTTCTTGCATGAAATTCAGGGAATCAACGAATTTGTAGCTGTTAAAGTCGAAACACTTGAACTTCTCGAAATTCTCAGCGATACAGCGGATCTCTTTTCCTGGGTCTGCATGCTCACCGAGAGCTTTTAGAATGTAGTGTCCATCATACCCTTTCAGATTGTGGAATATAACAGGAATTTTAGGGTTAACCCTTCTTCTCAGGTTGCATTTATCGCAGGCAGCCCCAAGATATTTACCTGTGGTATGATCATGATCCCTGACTTTCTTTGTAATGAAAACCTTACCCTCTTCTCCATATTTAACGAATTGATCCTCGCAAATGTAGCAGCATGTGGCTTCTTTGAAATTCATTTTATCATATCGATCCATCTTTATTGGCTCGACCTCTCTCACCTTTTCAAGCAACTCAGCCTCCATATTTTTGAGAGTTGTCATGAAATGATTGATTACCTCATCATCGTTGTTTGGATCTTGTTTCTGGTAGAGGACTTCTCTTAGGATCTTGTCCTTATGCATGATCATGATTTTGTAAGCGCAAGGGATGTGCTTTTGGTAAATTTCGGTGTTGATCTCGTTATTATTTGAATCGTATTTAACACCTTTCTCATCAACACGAGTCACAACACTTTCAACAGATTTCAGGAGACACTCGAAATCAGCAACTGCAAACATCGGATGCCAAACTGTTTTGTCTGCATTTCTCTGTGGATCCCACATAATACAGCTTCCTGCTTCAGGCATCACATCAATAGTTGCTGTTGGTCGTTCATAGCATCTGCTTAGTCTAATGTGATTATCGAGGATCCTTTGACCTGTAAATCCCTTCAAGCAGCATTTACAGAAATACTTCGTTTCCTTGTGTGAGCTTGGAATGAGTCTCGATAGACTTGAAATGAAGCCATAATGGGTGTTCTCCCCATCACTCCACATCAAAAGGTCAATGGTCTTGTGCTGCTCTGCTGGGTTCTTGTTCACATGGATAGGGAAGACTCGTTTCTTGTTATCAAGGAAGTAGACATTGATAGGTCTACCAATCATCTTTGAAGCTAGATCGTAAACTCTAGAATCATTCTTGACTGGGAACTCAAAGCGACTCCAATCAAATTCCTTGTCCCACTTACTGTATCGTTTCAATTCAGATCTGTGGTTTCGAATGACATCATTGTGATGCAAGCCAATCTTAACAGCATGTCGGAAACATTCTTGGTCTTCATTCTTAGGATTGATAACAGCCTTTCTCTTTTCAATCTCTTCTGGAAGAGGAATGTAAGAACTTCCTGTCAGAGGTGTGTAAGATAGAATTTGTAGGGTTACTTCGAGAATATTGTGAACCTCTGCATACTCAATGGCTGTCATGATTTCATGCAGATCATCCACAGCTTGTCTTACGATATCCGTTAGGTCATTTGCTGGAAGAACTAGGTAAAACTGCATTGAGCTTGGATATCTGGTTGCGTATTGGTACTCTCCTGTCCACCTTCCATTTTGCTTCTCCTTGTATTTGTAATTGGCCTTCACTTTGAACTGGAACTTAATTCCATTGTGTCTGTCCAAAGCCTCTTGAAGTCTTCTGTGGAGATCATCCCATCCTATCTTCTCAGTGATAAACCGATGGATTGTGTTAATTAGGTTTTTCTTAGCGTTTTTCCATGTAAGCTCTTCGACTAAGTGATTCATGGCATTCATTACCTGAACCTGGTTGGCTTCCTGCTTTGACTTCCATTTTTGAACCCTCTCTTGCTTCTTGGCCTTCTTCTGCTGATTTCTTTTGTATTTCTGCACTTCTTTGGTCTTTGCTTGACGTTTTGCAACATTCTTTGCAGTCCTCTCCGCTCTGGCTTCCTTCTTCTCCTGCTTGCGATACAAACGAGGCTCTACGATACCTCTCAGTGTATCTCTGATATCAATCAACTTTGGAATTCTAATTGCTTTGAAAGTAAATTCTCTCAAGAAATAGATATCCTGCTCTCGGGTCAATTTGTCTTCTACTTTTGCTTGCATGTAGTAACCGAGAATCTCATCCTGCAAATTCTTCGAAATTCGATTACTTGGTCGAGGCATTTCTTTGTTCACTCTATTAATATATACCTACAAAAGTTTTCTTTAAATACTTTTATACTCGCGTCAAATTTTACCGGCAAAACCAAAAGTCTCCAACAAAATATATTTAGTCGAGGGCATTCATAAAAATAACAAAGGGTTGGCTCGATCATCGAACTCTAAAAATAACAGAAAGATTTTATTTGTGGTTCCAGCGCGGTTCCCACGGGTTTCTCAGAGCAGATCGCGCTGAGAAAAACGATTAACAGAGATATTTCGATTTGCGACCACGGTTAGAATACGGGACACCATAGAGATACTTCACAAAGCAGACTGCATTGGAAGCATAGAGACGCTGGGAACTCTCAACGATTCTCATGGCTCTGTAACACTCATCAGTATGGTATAAATCACGCATTTGCTTCGCGAATTTCGCATTATACTTTTTTAAATATTCCTGACCTTTTTCAGTTTTACGATAACGGTAAGTAGCACGCTTCTGAGCCTCACTGATTGGCATTTTGTCCTTTTCTACTCTCTTAATATATGTTAAGAAATCTTTAAGTAGTTTTTCTGTCTGTATATAGCGATTAAACTCCTGTCAAATTTTGGTCCCAATCGCAGAGCATCCAATTCTGAAAGAAGATGCTGGAAAAATGATAAAGCCACCGAAACCAAATAGGCTCACTTGTCGGCTGCAAGTTTCTACCACTGAACCCGGTAGAACAGGTGATTAAAGTGATATCTGTGGATAATTCACTTCGCTCTACAACGCCTCCATAAAAATGAAGAAGTTTTGAGCCTACGGGATAAGATTGGTTACGTAGCGCTAACAATGTTCAAGATTTTTTTAATTCGGAAATGATGCGTGAGCCGTCCCTTAACGGCGATAACCAGGTTTAATACCGAGCTTGGCAAACCCTGAGACCATTGGGGCAGCATTTGGAATCGAGTTGACTGGATCAGCCTGCGAAGTGGCAACCCGAAGGATCGATTTATTGAGGACCGGCAAATCCGTTTTGTTGGACTCTTGATAATCGATGGTCTTTGCAATCAATTCGGCTGGCGATTCTTTTGCAACATGAACAGGTTCAGGGATGACTTCATGGGTTACTTCTGGTTTCTTCTCAACCTTTTCCTTTGTGATTGGCTGTTCCTTGATCCTGTTTTCGTTTTTGGTCTCTGCTGCGATACCATCAACAAGACTCTTAGCATACTGGTATGTCACAGATTTCAGTCCACCAGTGGTTGAACGAATAAAGTAGCGGTTGCGATGGTCTTTCTCGGAATAGGTTGAGTAGAGTCGCTCACCACCATCAAGCAGTTTCAGCAGTGTTGATGATGAGGCAACCTTGTCCTTTGTCGATGATTTGAACTGTCCTTTCTTGATTCCTCGTTTGGCTCCAGGCATGCGGTTCAGTGGGACTTGATCAACCAGGGCATTATCATCATTTGAGTTTGAAGTAAGCGCAATTGTGTGAGCATTCATGGTCTGGTGAACATTTTTATCGAGATCACCAGTTCCATATGCAGCGGTTCCTTTTGATTTCTTAAACTGTTTCCGTTCTGGTTCCGCTTGCTCAACTGGTTTGGCTAAGAAATTCTTTGGCTGGGTCTTTCGAGTTGCCATTTGTAATATCGAGACAAATTTATTCTACAGTATTTCCTATGACCGTGAGAACGGCAAGTAGAGTCCCTCCAACTCTTTAATGACATTCTTCAATGCTTTCTTGGTCAGATCTTTATCATCTTCCGTAATGAGTTCAAGCGTCATCGACCAGTCAGTGGTAATATCCGTTTCAGCACCATTCCAATATGTAAGACGAACTTTTAGCGTTTCAACTTCCACCAAACCATTTTGCTCATGCAATATCATGGAATTATTCGATGAATCGTATTTTAGTAGACTGCCTACCGTTTGGTCAATCTCAATTTTTGCGAGGGCTTTATCATCACTGGTATTCTTGCTAACATAATTGCCTTTGAGTGGATCGACATGTAGAAGGATGTAAGAGTTAAACAGAAGATCAAGCGGTATAACACTGTCAATGTAGTAATTATAAGTATTAGCTCCAACTGTTACAGGTGAATCGAGCAGGGCAGAAGCGTAACCATTTTCAGAACTGTCAGGTCTGCGATCTGGGAAACCAAGGAAGTTCGCTAAAATCCGACTTCCAAAGGTGAGGGTAAATGTTGCATCGCACATGAACCTTAGAAACATGGTAACAGGATCATATGTAACGTAGAAATGGCGAGTATAGGTAGTTCCTGCTGCACCATACACCTGTGAAGCTAATTTGGCATTTAGAAGATTCACCAAACTATCCGAAGTATATGTCCCTTTTGAAATAGTGTTATTCTTAGTTTTAATTACATCCCCAGCATCATAGGTTCCTGTAATCAAACTTCCATTTTCGCTGAGATTGTAAATGTTATTGAACATCTCAAAGTTAGTCACTCTGCAGGCTCTCACATTTTGGATTGCATGGGGAATTTTATAAGTGAAGTTCGTTGGGGTTCCATCATCTCGGTCCCTGGAATCAATATTAAGGTAATGACGCGTCATTCTGTTTAATAAAGCATTTTAAAAATTTCTTTTGGTATTTTAA
Source organism: Cyanophora paradoxa (assembly GCA_004431415.1). Lineage (NCBI taxonomy): Eukaryota > Glaucocystophyceae > Cyanophorales > Cyanophoraceae > Cyanophora > Cyanophora paradoxa. Next base: position 71,870 of record QPMI01000581.1, on the reverse strand, counting down.
ACATAAGAGATGGCACTCACTGGAACTACCCTTAAGGAACTCCTCGTTACTCCCGGTTCTGATCAAATTTATCTTTCCCCTGGTCTCCAAATCGGAACCAACCCCAAGTACAAACCATTCCTCGAGCAAGTTCGTCCCCGAGGCAATACTTTTGGCTTTAAGAATACCGCTTACTTCGATCTACCTCGCAAACAACTCCTTGCTGGTGTTTCACTCTATTTCAAGATTGCCACTGGTGGTGGTGTAGCCTGCACCCTCCCTAATGGTGGTTCTTCCTTTATTAATGAGGTCCGCTTTGTTCATGGTGGTTTCAAGTATATCATCCCTGGTGACTGGATTACTGTTAACGCTCTGATTGATAATGATCATGCTACAATGAGCAGCATGTATGCTTCTCTCGGTTACTTCAAAGAACTTGATCGTGAAAGCACAGATGAGGCTATGGAATACATCGTTAAAATCCCGGCTGCTTTCTGGGATGATGCCTATTTTCCACTATGCACTCTGGCTGATATGCCAACAATCGAGGTTGATTTCCGTGATGCTGCAATTGTCAAAGTTCCTGCCGGTGGATCTGTTACCTTTTCAGATTGCTCCCTGATCTGTCAATTCGTAAACATCGCTTCGGCTGAGGCTGAGACACTTTTGAAAATGGCAAATGAACAAGGTGGCATTCGCATTCCGATCACAGAGGTCATCCACAAGAAGACACGAGCGCTCAAAACCGCTGATGCTGGTGAATCGGTTGAGGTTACACTCGCTAATGTTTCCGGACTGGTTCATTCAATTCTCATGACTGTTCGAGAGGTGAACAAACTAAATACCTACACTCACTCGGATTTCTGTGGTCATGTATCGGATGTTAAGATCGATCAGTTCCAGATCTTCCACAACAATCGCTCCCTCGATATCTCCAACAAACCCATTTCTGGTTTCCTCTCGGCTATCAATCACATTCCTTCTCATTACAAGGGTGTTACTGTTGGCAATACTACTTATGGATTCGAGAATGGAAATATTTACGGAATCGTTCTTTCCAAATCTGGAAAAGATTCGCTTCGGAACAGTGTTATGGGTTACCAGGATTTCTTCAACAGCAGTTCCAGTTACATGGATCTCACTGTTTCGGGATGCACTGATGCTGCTCCTGTTCAGGTTGATATCTATGCCCTACGACACAATGTTATGGTCCTCAATGGCTACAACATTTCTACCCTGAAAGTCTCGAACTTCTAAGCGCGGTTTCGCCCGCGCGCAACGACCGAAGGAAGTAGATTCTTTTCTTTCGTTAGAGTAGGAAGCGCAAAAGTAGTAGGGTCGGCATGACAAGCATGCCTTGCATGCGCTAAGGGGTTTATTTTGTTTTTTATCTTATTACTGTAATGGATAACACAGGAATGGATATTGATTTGAACGACATCCCAGAGTTTGAGCCTGCAAGAACAGTAAAGTTAAGCACGCGTTTTTTACTTTGCGGGCGCAGCAACTCGGGAAAAACAACCTACTGCAAATATCTACTTTATGAACTGAGGGATAAGATCGATCAGATTGTAGTTTTTAGTTCTACTGCATTTACAGGTCAGTTCAGAGATATAACGCATCCTGATAATATCTATGAGGAATGGGACGATAATGTAGTAGTGAAACTCATTAGCATGCAAAAGAAACGAATTGAAAATAATGAAAAACGCAACAATCTTGTTATTATACTTGATGATATGATCGGTTCCAATTTAGATATGCATAATTCGGCTGTGTTATCTAAACTGATCACGACAGCCCGTCATTATTCGATTACAGTAATTATTAATACTCAACGTTTATGCTCTATTTCTACTACAATTCGTCGAAATGTTGAGTTCGTAGTATTTTTCAATATTCTTGGGAATGAGAAGGAGTTTAACTGCGCTTATGATGAGTATAATGGGGGTCTTGATAAAAAGACCTACAAAGAGTTACATAAAATGTGGGGTTACAATTACCAAACAGTCATAACTGGATTGCAAGGGTATGATATCAAAGTATACACAGACCGCGCAATATTAACAGATGATGATATGAAAGGCTTTAAGAAGTTTGTTAAGAGACGAGCGATAAAAAAGAGAGAATCAATACGAATTAGTAATGAACCCACAACAATAACGGTTTAGATAACAAGGAATGTTTGAAACTCATTTCGTGTCCATTGCGTTTTTCAAAATCAATTTCCTACGTAATTTACAGCGTGTATGGTTTACATCGTGTCTTTTTTCTAATATTTGTGAGTATTGGTGTGTGTTCATAGTTTCCATGGTAGATAAGAAGCCTTTCATAAGATTTGTTTTATATTTGCTTGGTAGTTTGTTAACATTTAAACCAGCACTATTAGCGGTTTTCTCAATCAATTTGCTTAATTGTTGCTCATCTGGAATTATGGGCATATCTTGAAGAATCTCTTCAACATCTTCTGGTATTATGGTGGTCATTTACAGATCGATATGGTTAATTTAAAAACAGTCGTCATTTTTTTGGATCGGTCAAAATTTGATTACGTTTAAAATTGATATAACTTCGATTGAATATAACTAATCGAGATATTGATATAACTTCGATTAAATATAATTAATCGAGATTATGATATAACTTCGATAAATAAGATTTAAGATATAACTTCGATTAAATATAATGAATCGAGATAATGATATAACTTCGATTAATTAATTTAAGATATAACTTCGATTAATTGTGATTGAGAGACTGAGAATTTGTTGAATTCTGATTGGTAAAGACTGAGAATCGAGAGGATTTTGATTGGGATTGTTTGATATATTGGGAATTAATCGATGTGGTGACAGTAGCCCCACTTTACCATTTTTTTCATTCGTATCAGGTTTTGATATATGAAGCTGCGACCGCGGACCGCGTTTATTCTGTTGACAAATCGTCTGGAGTGACTTCGGCTCTATCAAAGTTTTTACACGTAAGAAAGCAGCGCGATCAAAAGCCGGTAGCCAAGCCTGCCTAAGCAACCAAGCAGTGTAATCTGGTTTTGCTGATGCAATCCACAGGAACGATGTGCCCTTGTAAATGCCGAACGAAATCAGATGATCAGGCGATTCGTGAGTTCTTCCAGGCCAGCAGTCTTCGAGATTAAACTCTTCCTCTACCGTTTCGAATTCAAGTTCCATTAAAAAAATAGTCGGCTTTCGTTACATCTACAGATTGCATTATCTTTTAGTCAGCGCTCCGCAGGCCGCAGGAGAGTCTGATTGTCTGACGACTACGCTTGCGTGGCCGTCCAAAAGTTGCGCTAATTTGTCTTAAAAGGATTTATGTGTCTTATTATTGAGAGACAAACTGAGCAATGACTTCTGCAATTACTGCGGATTGTACTGTGGTAAAGCGTGGACGTGGGCGACCTCCTAAGGTTAGTCTTTTAACAATGGAGCCATACCAGCCGGAAAAGAAGGGGCCTAAACCGATCGAGGTCACCCCAGAGATTCTAGCGGAGCGCAGAAGGAAGAATGCCGAGCGTAATCGAAAGCTTCGTCATTCAAACGAAACATACCGCTTGAAACAGCTTGCCATCACAGCGAAGTATCGAGCTGAGAATCCTGATCGGATCCGCGAGTACCACAAGACTGCAATTGCGCGTAGATGCCTTGCTAGAGACGTTGCTTAGCCCCTGCTCTTAGCTTTGGCTCTCCTGCAACCTCGAGCTTCTTTAGCTCACGATCCTGTCGGCTTTGGCCGCTGTATTTTTTCGTTTCAATCAATCCCTCGCGCATAAGCTGACGTTCTTGCTTTGCTCTAGCAGATGAGCGATTAATCTTTGTCTGATCTGGCAGCTCACGAGGAGCACGAAACTCGGAAGGTTTTACTCGCCTAGAAATCTCCACGCCTTGTTTAGTGATAAGCCTTATGCGATTTCTATCAGCGCCAGCAACAACATACGTCTCTTTGCTTGGTTTCGCCACACCCTTTGCAAACACGCTTGGCTTCGGCTCCAGGACTTGCACTTCGGTTCCTGGTCTAGGCAAGTTAGCATTCTCTCGTTCGATATCGTTCTGTCGCTGTCGCACTTGATGCAACTGCTCGGCAACCTGCGAGTTTTCCCGCATCCATGTTGGGGAGTGCTCTCCGCCGAAAGAGCTGTGGGCTGTTTCATTGTACGCCTTAATAATTGCCGGCAAACGTGACAGAAAATGCGGTGAGCCACGTGCTTCGGTGTCTGCCTGGATCAACGCTCGCAATGTCCGCGCAAACCTGTCAATAATTCCCAGCTTGTTTCCTTTTGAAATGTGATCATCCTTAGCCACATCAGTGTGCATTTTTAACGAGTTCTCTGCAGCCATTGCCCGAATCGCTGCTGTGTTAAAACCGTTGTCTCCAGAAAAACCCCAGATTCCAGGCAGCTGTGCAATCATTTTTGGAAGCTGCTTAAAGGTCTCGAGCTTGCGGACGACAGCAAAGCGGGTTGCAATCTCGACTCCTGCAAACAAGCGAAATCTCCCAATAAATAATACGTCAATTTGCCAGACACCCGGTGGCGCAGTAATCTGGTACATCTTTGTAAATCAGGCGCGATTTTTATAATGTCCAATCGCTCGGGTGTTGATCCCGTCAGTCTCGAGGAAGCGTTTGGTATCAAGGGGATGAAGAGCCTGACGCGAGGTTCGTTGTAAATAAATCTCATGTAGTTTCGAGCGGAAACCGAGAATTCCTTTGATGTCATACGATTGCTTTTCTCCCTCTTTAGGACAGACGCACCGGAAGAATACATCCCTTGTGAGTCTGTTGTAGTACGTCTTTTGAATACCCTTGCATACCTGCTTGTCCGTGGAATCTTCACGCGAATAATAATAAGATTTCGGCCGGTTAGCGATCCACTCTGTCATTTGCAGACCATGGAGCTCATCCTTGAATAATCCCGGAGTTTTCCCCATCGATCGTAGAGCTCGAACCTCATCGGCTGTCATGCCATCGAAGAATCGATGTGTCTCTGGGTAGTCGCTAACATCCAGCTCATGCTTGATTGAGCGTAAATCAGCATAGATATCTTTGGTGCGAACCTCGATGATGAGACTGTCAGTATCCGTACCTAATAGTGTCAGCCGCTGGCCCCAAAGCGGCTTGAGCACCTGGTAGTAAAAGCGGTACATGTGCAGCTTGGAAAGTTCGAGGATGACGAACCCGCAGTAGATAGGTTTGTTCAGATTGTACTCACTTTTGCGCTTGGAAACGAATACAAGGTTCTCTTCGTACATCACCACCTGCTTCAACCGATTTGGTTCGCTGTTGATCTTCACCAGACGGTCTCCCGAAGTCACAAGCTCTGAAAAGCAGTGCTTTCTCACGTTCTCCATCGTCTTTCCGAAGACACTGTTGTTCATCAACTTGTAAAGGTCCTTCTGGTATGTGAACTGCGATTCTTTACGTTTTTGAGTATTGAGATCTATGAAACGCCCTAGCCATGCGCTTTGTTCGTACGATAGGACCCGATGGATGTTGGTTACTATCATTCCCAGTGACGTATAGAGCTGAAGCAAGCGTCCATCAACAACATAATTCTTTTTTGGAAGCAGATTCGGAACGAGCTTTGGAGTTCGTTCAACTGAGGTAAGCTTCTCGTCGTTAATCATATCCTGTTGTCGCTTTGATAGGTGTTCCTTGGACACACACATCCGTTCGGGGCCAGCGGATAGTCTGAGAACTCGTCATGGAGATGCTCAGGCATGTACATATCGACTTCGAGAGCATAGCCACGAGCTCCATCCGCGTCAAGGCTTGCAACGTACTGCATTACATCAACGTCTTGATCTAGTTTATCCCAGCGGAAATCTCCTGTGGGTAGCTTGCGCTTCATTGCGACGCCGTACAAGTTGTTTGCATCGAGGTACATGAGCCACGATTCCTTGTGTGTTCGGTAGTAGTTAGACATGCATGTAGACTGTGAGACTGTAGGCTCAACAGCGTGGGTGTACTTGTTGAACTTTATGCTCAAATATTTGTTCTCAGCTCGTGCGTAGCGTTTTGAGATCATTGAGATTCCGCCCCTGATCCCGGATTCTATAAATCTGTGCATATCCTGCTGCCCCTCGTGAAAGAGCTCGAGCTTCACTCCAGTGTGCTTAAGTGCTGCCTGCCAAGCAAATCCCGGCGATGACATAAAATAGCTAGGATCTAGGCCATACGTTTCAATACACGTATCACGATAGTTTTCAAACACGTCAGCTAGTAACGCGATATCTGTCATCATATACTCCATTGTATAGCCTGATAGCGTTCTGCAGCCGAGCTCTCGCCAAACAGCCTTCGCATGTGCGTACTCATCTTTCGTGCATTTCTTCTGTTTAAGCTGATTTTTGAAATAACGACGTGCAGGCAGTTTAGACTCCTGAAAGCGAGCCCAGCTCGTCATGTAATCATAAGGGTAAATCCCTTTGCTAGTCATCAGCTTGAACCGAGTCTCGTCCAGATACAGCGAGCGCGTGATCTTCTTCTTTTCCGCGGGCAGAGCCTTTGCAAGGTCGTCCAAGCTCGCATTCAAGTGCTGAGCCGAGTCCCGTAGAACGTAAATTCCATACTTGAACTGCGAAATTCGCTCGCTATTCTGAAAGACCTGATCGAATTTTATCGAAAGGAGACTCTGTGGGCGGAGTCGGCGTTCGAGCCCCTTCTTCGCCTTCTTTTTCTGCTCTGGGGTCATCTCACGTCCACCGTACTTGCTTTCAAACTCGCTTTCGACATGCGCTTGAAACTCCTTCCAAGCTGCTAAACGACGGTTATAGCCAGATGCTAGAGCACGTACGAGCAGGTGGAAGTCAAATCCTCGACCGTTGTGCCAGAATAATGGAACAGCAGCTGATTTCGCGCGGCGTCGATTGCAAGCTCTGCAGGCAGCCCCGAAATATCGGCCAGATTCGTGGCAGTGATCACGGTGCTTGTCTTTCGCATCCTTGAACGTGTTCTTGCACATGTAGCACTCGGTCGTCGTTTGAAAACGCTGCTCCTCTTCCTGAGTAATCTGGATTGGTGCAGTCTCTCGCAAGAGCTCTCGAAATTGTGGTTCCATTTCGTCCAACCATTGCACGAACTTCTCAGCGCAGTCCTCGCTCTCCGAACCCATGTATTTGAAACAAAACTGTTCACCTTTCGAAGATACAACCAGACAGCCGACTGAAGCAATCACATGCACACCTTTCTTTTCGGTCTTTCCACTAATGCAGGGAATTGGCATTGTAATCGTCTCTGAATCAGCATATCCGACCAGACGTTGCCGGATTGAGTACTCATAGTTAATAAACTTCTGGATGTGGGCTCCTTTTTTCGGCAGAACATCTCTCGCATGCTCGTCTCGATCGAGGCAACGGTCATATTTAAGATGATTTTCAAACGCAGCACCTGAGCTAAAACCTGTTTGACACGCAAGACAATAGTGTTTGGCGGGAGAATCATGTTTTCCAAACAGACGTGAGATGTTCTTGATCCAGAGATAATGCCCTACATCATTGTCGCTGCCTGCAGGTACATACAAGATTGGTATTGCGTCTTTTGCTGCGCTGATATGGATTGGTACAATGTCCTGTTCATCTAATGCTGTCGTATAAATACATAGGTTTACGTTGTTAGCCTGCTCGAACTTTTTGAAAACCTTTGAATCTAGCGGGGTGGGAAATGTGAGCATAGTGCAGTCCAAAGAGCTCTCATACGGTCGATAATGACAAGCACTGCGTGAATCCTGGCCCGGTCGTAGCGCGTGCTGAGCTGCAAGTACAGCATACTTGAAGCATTCATTGTTCGGAGCATCGATATTGATGAGTGCCTGCTTCTCCACAAGCCACCGCGGGAGTGTGAACCTACGTCCACGGCCACCCATGCGGCGGAAGTATCGCACAGTTTTAAAGACCAGATGTATCCATGTGTCGAAAACTGAGGAATCCCTGCTTTTCTCTGTCGCAAGAATGTCTAGTTCTTCCAGCTGTGAGCGCAGAGCAGTCTCGATGCTTGCCCTGGCTCGATGCGATCGAAACGGCGATGCTCAATAATGATTGCAATTGTTGTATCAGTCTCTGGCTTTCTGTATACCGCTAATCCAGAGATTTGTAGTGCAATGCCCATTCTTACCGCCTCTGCAAGATTTACCTGGGCGCTAACGAATGCTATTGCGTTCTGTTTGAAAAGTTCGTTGTTCTCAAATCGGGCTTGCATCGAGGTTACGCGGCCAGAACCGCGAGGCAATTGGTATTTCCACTCCGCATATCGCCCGTCAAGCGCTGTAGTCGTATTGCTGTCATTGATTTGAACATCATCTCCACCGTCAACCTCAGGTAATTCTGAGAACCCTCGAACAATGTCGGCCTGGCCCTCAGCAATCGCTAGCTCTAGTCGACGACCTGACACAGGACGCGCTGACCTAGGAAGTCTTGCAAGTTCGTTCAAGAGTGAAGCGTACTTTTCCAACGTTGCAAAACGTGTTCTCGAGCCTTGTGCTGAAATTCTAATCAATTTATTTTTGAAGGCCCAATGTATGACGCGTCGATTATACAATGATATCGCGAGCGCTTCGATCTGGTCTTTGATTCTGGCCAACCGGAAGCGCCGAGTCGCTGCATTATTCTGGGTAACGTCCATTGGAAGTATATATCACAATTTTTTTGCTTGTTCCAAACGCAACTTCACATAGCAATATTGGAAAGGGATCTCTTTATGACAAAATAAGAGAAACCTCAATTGCGGTGACCCGTTGGTGATTCAAAGACCGGCGCGTTTGGGGGCCCGCCTCAATTCACTGCTATATCGTTTTGCAATATCGATCGACCTAGACACTAGATACTACCTAGTGGTTGCTGGATGGAAGGGGAGGTAGACCAGAGGGAGAGAAGGGCGGTAGACGTAGCGAGAGAGTGGGAAAGAATGAGGGCTGGGAAGGCGCTGGAGTGGGTGAGTGAGGGGTGGGTTTGGGGGTTGAGGGTGGCAAAGAGGGCGGGCCCACCCCGATGGGGGTACTCTCATTTTTTTTCGCTGTTACAGTCCCTGCAACATTTGCCCCATCTCCAATGTATGCTCCTCCACTCTTGACAACAAGAGCCGAATTATTTATTGTGTTATCGAAAGTTACTATCTTTGCTGTGGTGAATCCACCCACATTATCATACACTGCTGAATCTGGGACTACTTGACCTGCTTGAACTTGATTTTTATTCGAGATAATAATTCCTGTGGTTCTTATCTTGCCTCCATTTCGATCACATCGAATTTCTTTGACTCTGAGTATATTATTCTCTGTGAAAGAGGTATTACTTGAAGTTTCAGTGCAAATATACCCAGGTGTTGAATCAACTACTCCATGAGAGGTGCTATGAAGTGATTTGGCTGCAAGTTCATAGTTTGGGATTTCTAATAGAGAGGTCATCTTTATAATTACGAAATAGTTAAATTGCGACAGCAATGTAATGAATTGTAACTGGAAATCCTGGTCTGTCAAAAGAACTTAATGGAACTATGTCAAGCTCACAAGTGAAATAGCTACTGTAAACTTGTTTAAGCCTAACATACATTCGATAGTAGTAGGCTGTCTCATTGTGTTGTATACCAGTTGTTACAATAGGAGGGTTAGCAAAGCTGCTGTTGAAATTAATAGTGAGGTTAAACCTATGGTCAGGATTTGCCCAAAGATAAGGAGTAGTGTAAACATACGTTCCTGCTTGGATTTTCCCATTAAAATATGCATTGAGTTGACTGGAAAGATCTGCCTCTGTAATACATCGACTGATGGTCGCATTATTTGAGGGGTTCATAGCATAGAAATTTCTTGCATAGGCATTTCCACGAACAAGTAAGGTTTTATCAAAGTAATTCTGCGAATTGTGGAAGAACCATGTTTCTTCAAACATAGGTCCTGCTGGTTCTACAATCTGACCTGATCCTACATACATTGTGTTGTTGGCTCTGATTGTGGTGGCTGTGAAAGGATCAAGAGTTGGTCTATTGGTCAAATCATTGTAGTTTCCTGAGAAAATTGCAGGTTTGTTATAGATATCTGTATTCCAATCATGAGTGTGTGCAAAATCTGTAATCTCTGCCTTTGTGTGGGTGTGACCAACATATGCAACATTTCCAAGATCTGTAATCTCTGCCTTGGTATGGGTGTGACCCACATATGCAACATTTCCGAGATCTAATATCTCTGATTTAACATGAGTGTGAGCGAAATTTGTGATATCTGCTCTTGTGTGGAAGTGTGCAAAATCTGTAATTTGTGATTTGGTGTGAGTGTGTGCAAAATCTGTGATTTCTGCCTTTGTGTGGGTGTGTGATCTATTATTTAGATCAAGGAAACTACCCGAAAATGCAACAGGATGCAGATTTGCAGCAGTAGGTTTATTTATGAGATCATTATAATCTCCTGTGAAAGAGATGGTCTTTAGTTCACCCCTTCCTACATAATCAGAAGGGAGATCAATCTTAATGGGCATAATAGCTGGATCATCAGGTATCTCATACTCACCTCCTGGATGAACCACAGGAAAGGTTTGATTGCTTTCAGTATGGACAAAGAAGTTACATGCTGTTACTGTTCCATCAATAGTCCCACCTGTGAGAGGGAGGTAATTGCCTGTAACACCAATACCTATACCTGCAATGATTGTATTTAGTTCTGTTTCATCTATGTAGTTCTGAGCTTGAAGGTAATCCTCTGTGACTACTCTCGAAATGCTCTCATTGTGTATGTTTTTTGCAGCCATTCTTTGATTGGCTTCCAGAACCCCACCATAATCTGTTTTAATCCATGCAAGCTCTGCCCTTCCATAATTATCATTTGCAGTTCCCACTATGGGAATGTAGGAATACTTATCTCGACTGAAAACTATCATTGGTCTTGAGCCATCTAAGCTGCTTACATCTGCTACATGAACCTGTATAGCAGAGTTGTAATTTTGGTAGGTTGCTGGGTCTGTTGGGACTCTGAATGTATCTGTGGGAATGTCAGCCTCCATGTAGCTTGACACAAAGATATTTGGTATGGTTGCTCCTGGTGGTGGTGGGGTTTCAAAAGAGCCTGGTAATGTCCTAATATGAAGTGGTCCTCTCATAGCTGAATTTGCAAGTGTCCCATTCACATGAACATAGTGTTCATTCAAAAAGATCCTTTCAGGGATATTACAAGTCTGGTAAAGAGAAACCCCCAAGTTATCAAGAGGCTCCACCTTTGCAAATTCTGGTTGGTCATTGATCTCATCCCAAATATGTTCATGTTTGCTTGGTGGGAACTCAGTTGGAATCCCATCAATTTCACCCCACACATAGTAAAATGCGGAGTTTTAACCCTCGGCTTATCTTAATTGATTTTGTTGATATATCTCGTATATTCTATTTCAATCAATCGTTAATCTGTGTATATCTTATCGAATATTCATTTATTTCGTTTATTTTGTATTCTTTTCGATATTTTATCGTAAATTTCTCTTATTTTCCGATTAGTCTTACTGAGTCTATCGATAATCTGTATATATTTCCGAATAATATAACTGAATCTCAATTAGATCTTGCCTCTGGTTAAAACTCCGCATTTTACTATTTGTGATTGGTCTGTTTGTTAATTGATTTAATCGATATTATATTCATGTACTTTCTCGATTAAATTTAATTAAATTTAATTCATTTAATCGGAAATATATCGCTAAACTCGATTAAGATCCATAAAAGATTCATTTGTTAAATAAAACAAATCGATCTCTTATTGAATTCAATCGTAATTATACATGAAACTTATATGTTTTTATCATGTTTTAATGATTCTAAGGGGGGACCCTTAGGATTTTTGAAATAATTGGGTGTGACAGGTGTGACAGGTGTGACAGGTCCATCCCAAGGAAAGTCCTAGTGAGAAATTGATTTTGAAAATCCACGGGATAGACCTGTCACACCTGTCACACATACCATATTCAGTAAGGACCTCATTCATTGTTAAAATCTCAGTGTTAGTTGGTGTAGTTGATTCAAATGTGATCTTAGGAATGTGATTTAAAATCTTTCAGGCAGCATTTATTTGTCAGGCATTAAATCCATCGATTTTGACAAAGTATTTTATTTTGGCAAAATCATTGTTTGGATCAACAATGAAATTTGAATTATAGAAAAGTTTTCTAAAAAGGTGCCTGACAATGCCTGACATACTATATAAGTGCCTGACAACTATATTATAGTGCCTGACAAACCATATATGGTAATACTATATGATATCTTCTACTTTCTCAGTGTTAGTTGGTGTAGTTGATTCAAAAAATGCATTTATACTCTGATTCATTGTTATTTCCTGTGAAATTTGAGTCAACTCAACCCACTTAGTCAACCCTCCCATTGAATTCGTAACAAAATCCATATACTTTTACTACTTTTACGATTAATATGAGTCAACCTTGAGTCCACTTAAATTATAATTGGGGAATGAAGGGGAGATGCTTATAAATGACTGAATTATTGAGCCTATGATACTTACATCGTCACGCAGGTCTTGTCAAGAGGATTCCGAATCTGTTTTTTGTTTTGTCAGATGATGAGTTGGTGAAGAGATACATGCGTTTTAGTGTTTTGTATTGGGTTTATGTGTATATATGTGATATTAACGCAAAAGTAATCGATTACTTAATTTTTTTAGATAAATGTAATCGATTTGTAATCGATTACCTTATTTCTCTATATAAATGTAATCGATTTGTAATCGATTACCTTATTTCTCTATATAAATGTAATCGATTTGTAATCGATTACCTAATTTCTCTATATAAATGTAATCGATTACATGGATGTAATCGATTACCTGTAATCGATTACCATGACGTCATCATGATAATGTATATGTATATGATATATATGACACACCATCGGACTCGGGAGATCATGACGATCACGGCGATATATATATGTTATAGGTTCATGATACATCATTATTACATCATTATGATGCATCATTCCGAAATCTTGCCGAAATTTCGAAAAATCGATTATCGGCATCTTCAAACGCTTGTATCGCATCACCAGATTGTCAAACCGCAACGTTCTGCATATCGCTGTGAAGCGCTTGAAAAGATCTACAAGACTATGTGTATATCATATGCATATATGTATATCAGTCATACATATATTTGGAAAAAACGAGTTTTCGCCTAGCAAACTAGCTAGTTTTGGTCCTTTCTCTTAGTGTTCTCTGAGGTTTAGGGGCTGTATATGACTCCTTAGTAGTCTGAAAGTCATTATACCACCTCTGGCTATTCACTTCTGAAAGTTTCTGTGTGCCTGCTATGGTGAGCTTTTTGAGTTCCCTGCTAACTTTCCCAGCCTTCTCCTTCCTAGCCTCTATCAGAGGCTTATCTGGGACTTCATTAGCAGCTTCTATGCCCTCTCTCCTTATAGCAGCATCAACTCTGGCTTCCTCTTTAGCTTGCTCCAAGGCATCCACTGTAGGGGTTTCCAGATACTCAACTGCATTCACAGGCAACAGCTCATGGAAAGCAAACCTGTTATCTATGATCTCACCAGTGGGACTCCTTAGCTTAAACTTAAAGCCTTCCCTACTATCAACAGTGTAAACCATCCTAGACCAATTGTTACCCTGTTTAGCAAAGGGGTTCTTCTCAACTTTCACTCTAACAAACATGCCAGGCTGCATGGTATCAAGGTAAGCTATTGATTTCTTGAATCTCTCATCTTCTAATCCCACAATATACCTATAATGCTCCTCTGTAGTTTCGACTGGCTTCATCTTAGTAGCTGAGTGGACTGTATTATTATAATTATACTCAATATCACCTAACACATCAAAGAATCTAGCTGTGTTATTAGCTATGCAGTAGTTTGTGATCAGTCTCTTAATCTGCTTGTTGAAGGCTTCAATTCGACCTTGGCTTCTGTGGTCAGCAGTTCCACTCACTTGGTGTTCTATGTATTTACCAGATAAATACTCCTGGAATATTCGATTTTGGAACTCACTCCCAGCATCTGATTGAACTTTTACTATGGGTCTTGCCACTCTCATTTCAAGCTGTTTAAATGCAGCTAATGTAGTGAGAGCTGATTTATCTCTTATAGGTATAATATACCCAGTTCTTAGTGTTGATTCCATTGCAGTCATAAATGTATCATATCCATTGTTTTGTTTCTTATAAGCTGGGAAAAAGAGCAAATCAATCACATAGGTATCAAGGGGTTGCCTAATTGGAACCATGGGATCTCTCTTCCTAGATATAGCAGGTGCATTGATCTGAACAACTTCCTGTTTTTTATAGAACTCTTGCAACTGCTTATAGGATTCATCAGGTAACTCAGCCCTCATAGCTTGAAGCCCTTTGTAACCAGTTCTCACATCATAGAATCTCTTGGCAATCTTGCTGGTTTCTTTCACTGCAATAGCAACTGGGATCTCTACAGGGACAAGCTCTTTCATTTCAGACTTTTTAACAATTCGAGATTCCCCCTTTTCCTCCTTGGGAACTGTGATTGGCAGTAGGTTCCCTTGCAGTTGGTCAGTGGTTCTCCTAACTATTCTTCCAGTTGCTGGCATCTCTTAATTAAAAGGAACAGAATTAATACCATCTGGTAAGATGTATCTCTTTGCATCAAAGCAGTTCAGGGCAACCCTTCTACTCACAGTATCTATTATTGTGTGATCTGCCCTTCTCTTCTGCTTTGCAGTCACAGTCTTGCTGATACCTGCAAATAAACACTGCTTAAAATCATTAAATTGGAGTTCCTCAGTTGAAGTCCCAGAGAGCTTACTTCTCTCAATCTCTGCAGTTCTGAAACTGTACACTTTAGCTCTCAGACCCACATACTCCAATATAGCAGAACCTGGCATCTCATTTTTGTATTTACCTGGGGTCATTCTGTTAGATCCCCCTAGGTCCAGATTATAGGATATATTATCTAGGTCCTCTTGGAGGGTCTTAGATTCGATATATAGACAAAAGGAATCAGTATCATGGAAAAGTAACTTGGCTTTGGACCACTGGGACCTTACAGTATCATAGAAGAACTGGTAATTATGCAGTTTGGCAGCATCCAAAACATAAGCCCCAATTGCAACTGGCTTATCTAGCTTCACATGTTTTGTGTAAAACTCAAAGGCAACTGCTTTTTCGTTTATGGGGCTGGTTGATTTCACCAATGGAGAGGCTGCATATTTCATAAACAGTTTCTCACTGTTTGCAATCTTAACCACAGATCTACCTCTGCAAGATTCAATGCATTTCCCATAGATTGAGTTATTCATGAGCTTATAGAAATCAGCCTCGAATTTATTCACTGCTTTCCTTCTCATCTCAGTATTCAGCTCAATATAGGGTTTCATTACAGGAGCCACAGTAAATGATAGGACCCTGTGAACCTTTTTTAGTTTCACACCTTTGTCCAACAGATACTGTAGGAGAGGCTCAGAAACCACATAGTTGGTCACAGAACCAAAGGTTGCAGTTAGCTTAGGGGTTTTATCAAGCTCTTCTCCTGAGAGATCTAATAGGCTCTTTTGATATTGTGATAATTCTGCATATTCTACTATTTTCTTGTTAATAATTAGGGGGAAATCACTGTGGTCTAGATATAGCCTAATTGGGTAATCCAGATCAACTTCCAGGAAACTGGATCTGTTATCTTGTGGGTTGAATTCGGTCTCCCATCTAAAATCACCAACTGGGATTGGCTGACTCAAACAGTAGCCATACAGGTTGTTAGCATCAAACAGCATTATATGGGAGTTTTCACCATCAGCCTCAGCATACCTGCAAGGCATTGTTGCAAAGCCACCCCTGATTCCCCTCTCAACAAATTCGTATTGCTCTACATCACTTATAAGCTCTATTTTTGCCTTGGTGGTCCTTAACATAGCATCCCAAGATAGCCCAGGGGCAGATACATAATGAACTGGGTCAAGTCCATATACTGAGTGTGAAAGCCTTCTAAAAGCCTGGAATTTGTCCATTAACTCATTCACATCAGCAGCTCCAAAGTCCATAAAATTACTTGCATCAATGAACTTGTAAAGACCCCATTGCAATGAAAGGTATTGATCAAAGTTTTTTGAGAGGATTTCGATTCGCTTTTTATCTCCCAAACCTGCTATTTTTCTGAAAATGAATGACCCACAGTCATCCATTTGGTCAACAACCACTGCTACTTTTGTTTGCTTTGAGATTCTCCTATGCAGATTGCAGTTTCTGCATGCAGGAGCAATGTACTGACCTGTGTGGTGATCATGATCTCTGCATTTGAAGTTCTCCTTAGTGAACCTCTCACTGCAAAGGTAACAGTGTTTAGTAGCCCTGTAAACAGCCTTTTGCTCATCTGTGAGTTCATTCATGGGAATATTGGTGAACAGGAAATCGATCAGCTCTCTTGCTTTGGACTCCAAGCATTCAAAGAGACCTCCCATTGGATCCTGCCCCTCAAATCGAAAATCTTGAACATCTTCCCCAGTGACTACTCTAAGGTTGACTGCTGAGACTTCCCTCTTGGATTTCGATGCATCTAAGGGGATGCTTCTGTGTTCAATCTTGCAGTAGACCACAACAGGAAGCCAGACAGTTTTCCTAAGGTTTTTCAGTCCAAACTCTATGGTGGTCTCAGGTTTAGGGGTGATTCCCTTTGAGAGTCTCCAATCAATGCATCTATTTGAGTCCACATGAGCAGTGAGTTTAGCCTCAGACCTGAATCGAGATAAGCATGTGTCACAGTAGTGTAACTTCTGATCATTGGTTTTATCAAGGGCAACTCTCAGAAGTCTTGAGAGTGACATAATAGTAATGTAGTGACCATTCCCTTCATCATCATGAATGAGCATGAGATTAATCTTTTGCTTTCTGCCTGGGTTACTGGATTGATGCAGTGGATAAATGACCTCTCCATCGATTCCAAAGATGTTTATGCTAATGCCTGCATTTTGAGATTCGAATTTATCAATTACTTCAGCATCACAGGGAACAGGGAATGGGATATTGTCAAAATTGAGTGCATATGGGTTGTATGTGGTTGGTGAGTATTTCCATTTACGATACTGTGTAAGCTCACTTCTCTTGTGGGAATTAACATCTTTCCTGTGGATCCAGGCTAATATGGCATTTTCAAAGCAAGAATCATCAATATTTCGAATATTCACTGTGGCTCTCTTGGTTGCAATTGATTCAGGTGTTTTCACATAGCAACCACCAGTAGGAGCATAACTCATAATAGCTACTCTGAGCATTTCGATTCTCTCCAATCGATAGCTATCAACAACATTCATCTGCTCCTGACAAATTTGGGCTGCTTTATTCAGCTCAGTTCGAATATTTCTCGATTTGGTTAATACAAAATAATCGCTGTAAATGTATTTCGATATCCAAACCTGTGGATTGCTGACTTTAACGAACTTGCAGATAAACGATAAGCGAACCTTAATTGCCCTGAATTGATCCAGACTATCCCTTAAACGTTTTGGTAGAGAGGTTGCAATTCTATCTAGATATTCAATCACATCTACAACAACTTCCCTTCTGGCTCTGTATGTGAGCCAGCGATATAATTCATTCATAGCTGTTCCATCTTCTGCCTCTGGTTCTATTTGCCTAAGGCGATCCAGTTCATCAAGAGTCTCAACTTTGTCATAGAGGTTATTGGCTTTTCTGGTCAATTTTGCCAAAGTGGGTCTGCCCCTTGAAATAAATCCGATTTCCCGGTCATATTCAGCCTCTGTTATTTCATGGGCTGCATACAGTGTTCCCAGTAATCCCATGAGTTCCCATTTCTTTTCTCTAATGAGTCTGTTGCTAATTCGGGGCATTGTTCCTAACTTGTTCCTAATAAAAGGAGAGGTTTTAAATGGGGATAGTCCAAACGCGAAAATACTTAAAGGAAATTTTATATTGTATATATATAGAAGCCAAATAGCAAGAATGAACCAAGAGAGTCAAAGAACGCTTAATATTCCAGCAATCGTAAAAACCATTAGAGAAAGAAATGAAACCTGTGAAAACTCAGAGTATAAACGAATTCTATGCAGTTTATGTAAATGTGATGAGACTAGCTATGATCAGTTTGTGTGTGATCAGTGCTTCAAGACAATCTGTATAGGGTGTATGAAACAGCAAGAGGAAATAGTCGGGAATACAAAATGCCCATTTTGTAGAAACACATTACAGTATCCAGAGTTCACCTTGTTCAACATTCTGGACTACAATGCATGTGATGTTGAAACAATTACATTTAGCTGAGCAACAAAAAATGATTTAAAGAATTCTCTATATATATTAAGAGAGACAGAGGAAAAATGCCACTCAGTGAAGCCCAGAAGAGAGCTATGAAGAGATACCAGCAAACTGAAAAAGGTAAGGCTCAAATAAAAAAGTTTAACGAAAAAATAGCCACACAGCTTAGAGATCTATATAACACTGATGATACTTATAGAGCCATGAAAATAGCAAGTTCATGTCAGCGAAAGTATGCAGCCAATGCAGTCTGCTTTGTCAAGTATTTGTATGATGTCCCTTACTCAAATCGAGGGAGAAAATTGAAACATGTCTAAATTATTTTTCCCAGCATATTACTAGGCTGGGATATGCTGTTTATTCGCTGAAATACTACTTTATCGTTTTTGTATCTGAACCACTCGATATATCATGTGGATAAATTTCGTAGGGATACTTTCTCGATTTCCAACAAAAAATGATTGGGGGACCCAAAACTACTTAAAGAAAAATCTTCTATATATATAAAAGGGACCCCCAATCGCTGAAAATGAACGCCAAACAAACTAAATCGCTTAAATCGCTCGCTAACTGGCTTCGTTCTGATGAGGAACTTGCCAAAAACATGATTATCCCAGTGAAACCTGACAGCAAAGACCCAGTTTTCAAGCATAAGGGAGGTGCTTGGTCCTGGGAAAAGTATGAGGAAGCGCTGGCAACTAATCAGTATGTATCTTGGGGCATTCTGCTCTCAGACAACATGATGGTTATTGACTTTGATGATGAGGAGGACTTTGAGAAATTCCGAGATATGTTTCCTGATGACTTTGATGCCAATCAACCCATGGCAAAAACTAAAAAAGGCTATCATGTCTACTTTAAACGACCTGAGGAGTTCAATAAACTCAAAATCACCGATAAGGCTCCAGGCTTTAAAGGCTTTGAAAAGGTTGACCTGAAAACAATCACTGGAACTGGAACTTCTGGATTGATCAATGTTTGTCCTAGTGTGAACAAGACTTGGGTGATTGCCCCATGGGATGATACCTGTGATTTCAATGAGCCTACTGATGAGTTCAAAAAGTGGATTATAGACAACTATATCTATAAGAGTGAGTATACTGCTAATGCTACCTCACATGATGAATTGGAAAAGAGTATTATGAAAGAGCTGGTGGATATGGGCTTTATGCATCCCAATATAATCTCTAAAACTGAACTGGGCTTTAACTTTGATGCTGCTAATAAGGGACTCAATTGCCCATGCTGCAATGGGTCACATGAATCGAATAACTGGTATGTTATGAAAGCCAAAGGGGAAGATAAAAAGTATATTGTGTCCAGCTACAGTGGCAATTGCAAAAAACGATTTATCTTCATTGGAATGCAATCTGATATCTTCAATCTCATTGATAAATCCGCTGGCTCTGGAGGCGCTCATTATGATGTCAGTCTTGTGTGCAAAGAGGTCCTACAACACACTTGGAGATACTCCAAAAAGTCATGGTTCAAACTCAATACTGATACTGGGATTTGGGAGCATGATGACACAAACCAAAAGATTTACCTAGATATTAGTTGCCTTGTTGTCCCTCAATACCTTGGCAGGGCTGTGCATTATAGCCAAAGAGCTTTGAAGGATGAAGAGAATAGAACAGCTTTCGAAGAGAAATCAAAAACATTAATTTCTATTGCCAAAAATCTTAAACAATCAGGATATCGCAAATCCCTTCTGACTGATCTGCTCCCTCTGCTAAATGATGATGAATTCTATGAAAAGATTGATACAGTTCCATATGTAATTGGATTCGATAATGGTGTATTTGATCTGACAACTATGACTTTCAGAAAGGGTAAACTGGAAGATATGGTGAGCAAGAGTGTGGGTTATGATTTTACTGAGAATGTAGACCCCAAGAAAATAGAGCATCTCAATCAGATTTATAAAGAGATTGTGGATGATCCAGCAGAGCGAAAGTATCTTCTGGCATCCATTGCAATTGCCCTTAGTGGATCAACTAAATCCCAGAAGTTCTATATGTGGACTGGTGCTGGTGCTAATGGTAAATCACTTGTTCAGGAATACTGCAAACAGATATCTGGTCGCTATTACAGCCCTCTCGAAATATCCTATTGGACTAAGCCTAAAAAGAACTCATCAGAGGCTACTCCTGAACTTGCCAAACTCCTTGGAAAGCGACTTGTATTCAGTAATGAGGCTGAAGATGGTGATAAACTGCAGATCTCCAAGATTAAGGAGGTCACAGGTGGAAATGAAATGACTGTGAGAGCCTTGTTCAAAGACCCAGTTATCCTTACCCAATGTTTCAGGTCTACATTACAACTAATGACAATTTGACTATAAATAAACCAGACTTTGCAATTCAAAGAAGACTTTCCTATCAGAGATTCAATAATATATTCAGAGAGAAGCCAGAAGCTGGTCAAAAGAAAGCTGACCCAACTCTGTTCACACTTCTACACAATGATGATGAGTATAAGATGGCTCACATGAAGATATTACTGGATATGTGGAAGAACAAAGAGGTTGAAGAGATCTTAAGAAGTCCCCTCAATCGATTATTGAACAGGGAATTAACTTTATAGCTGAAAATGATAAGATTGGTGAATGGCTTCGAGATAATTTCGAGGTTACACATAATGCTAACGACTTTGTTTCCAGTGATATCATTTACAAATCATACAAAAGTGTTGATGATAAAGTTGAATGTGTATCTGTTATGAAAAGAGTAAGGGAGATCTTCAATGTTAAATCAGAAAGAAAACGAGTTAATGGTATTCTTGCCAGAGGATATATTGGGATTCGAAAGATAACAAGGGTTCAGGAAGACAATGAAGATGATGCCGAATATTAAAGAAAACGATTAATGATTGAGATTTACATATATTTTTATAGCCTTACTGAAAATGGTTTGTGTGACAGGTGTGACAGGTCCATCCCAAGGAAAGCCCTGGTGAAAAGTTGATTTTCAAAATCGATGGGATAGACCTGTCACACCTGTCACACCTGTCACACCTATCGAAAATGACCAAAATTTGACAAGAATACTTAAGGCTTACTTGATTGTGTATAGTGAAGACAAAATGGCAAAGACTCTTGATGAGATGACCATGACTGAGTTAGATAAATGCATAAAGCATGGAGATATAGGGGCATATATCGAAATGTCACAGAGATTGATAGGTTACAATATGTATGCAGCTAAACCAAAGAGAAATAGATCAGTAAACATTCACATTACTGTTTCAGTGTCTGAGAATGCAAACAAAAAACAACAAAAGCATATTTACAAAACTTATCTGTGACTTGATTGCAAGTATAAAGCCAATTCCTTTGTATATATTTTTATAGCTGCCTCAGTGGCATACTGAGACCGCTTTTGCTCAATTATCTTATAGACCTGGGGGTCCATTGCTACTATCAGTAGGCAAATAATATTTAATCGGTCTCCCTCTGGGTCTCTGCTCCTCTTTTTGGGCTTTTCTGCGATAATAGGATGCCAGGGCTTGCTGCTTTTTATACTCTCTATATTCTGGGTCCTCTCTATATCGTTTCTGCATTGCCAGAATGTGTCTTATAGACCCCTCAGTAACAGGTTCATCACTGGTAAACTCGATTAAACTAATAGTGTCCTCCATTTATATTCCCAGAGAAAACGTTTTCTGCTGGCAGAGAACTTCTCCTTGGATACTCCTGTTGCTCATATGTATACTCTGTGGGGTCTGCTGGCATTGACTCCACAGACACTGTTGATCTTCTTCTCTCTCTTGCTTCTGAGGCATTATCCTCATTATCTGACATCTCAAACTCTATTGTTGTGTCACAGCATCCACTGTGGCAATTGCTGACCACATGCAGACTGAGCATCTCAATAAACTTTCGTATTATATCCATGTCTCTAATAAAACAGAGAAAATTAAAGCCAAACTCGTCTTTTATATACTGTTGGGGCTACTCCCTTTTCTACTTCAGCTTTGGTGGCACCAGGCTCAATGGTTCCCTTTTGGGTCTTTGTTTTCATTTCATCTACTGCTTGCTCATCGATTTGGTTCTCCTTCTTGGCAATAAACTGTTTATCTGGGACACCAGTAATGCCCATTTTATAAACTTCCTTTCGAAGCATCTCCTTTAGCTTGGCTCTCTCTTTCTTCTCAGTAACATACTGCTCCAAGGCACTTGATTTGGCTTCCAGATCTTTGAGTTTAGCAGTCATCTCATCCCATTGAGCCTTGGGAATTCGATGAATATTTTGAGTGGGAGCAGTCTTATATGTGACTTCACCAGCCATAGACTGAATAACCTTGTCTGATTCCTTACTAAGACCTTCACCTTTGCGAGCCAGTGAAAGATCTTGCAAGCCTAAACCTTTATCATCAGCAGCCCCAATAATTCGCCTGGCACCCTCAGCAACAGCTTTCATTTTTGAGGCTTCTGGTGAGATGTTGAGTTGGTCACTGGTTGAAGCCTGTGGGCTTTGTCATCGACTGATTCCTCATAGGCAGCATTAAGAGGGTCTTCTTCTTGTTGTGAGGGCTTCACCTCATTCATACCATTGAACTTCAGTGGTTCAGTGTTAATGGATCCATTGTTTCCACCACCTGAATAGCCAACAGCCCCAGCTGGGATCCCTATCTTTCGTTTGGGAGGCATTGTATCTTTATTAGAATGAGAGATAATTTTATAAACCGCGTTTATATCGCATCAATTTATTGCTATGGACTTGGCTTTTCACTTCTTTGGGGCTTCCTCTTTTTCTGGTGGTTTCAGTTCATCCTCTTCTTTTTGGCTTCCTGTGGAAGCGAGGAAATGGGAAATCTTTCACAAGCTCAGCTTTATCTACATAGTATTTAACTGAGTAGTTTGCAGAGGACCAAATGATATACTGATAGGAGTGAACATACTCTTCAAACATCTTGTAAAAATCCTCTTTATTTCGCATTATATTGTATTCTTCCTCTATGGCTTCTAGTTCTTTGCGATTTGCAGCACTGAGAAACATAGCATAGTCCGAATTAACTCGAATAGTCGAAGAGACTTTCCTTAGCTTTTGTGTGATGCAGATAATGGATATTTTCGAATGGCGACCTCTGGAATACAATGATCCGATTATTTTATCCCTTGTGAGATCGACTATCTCATTATCGATTAAATCATCTAAAACTACACATAACTGGTTAACAGGTTCACCCTTTTCTATTTTCTCTTGCCTCTCATCTAGCAATTTAGCAATGTAAGGGGCATCCCATTTTCCCAGTTGCAGTGTTGCCACTTTATCCCAGAAATGATTGAAGCTGGTCCCACTCACAACTAATACAACATCAATCTTTTTGGCATCATGCAACTGCTTTAGCCAATACTTTACAGCTTCTGATTTACCAGTTGCTGATTTACCAATTGCTAGGACTCTAAAAGGTGGTTCTATCATTTCACCAGCCACAAATTCATCCAAATCATTCATTGTTGTATATCTTTCTAAATAAAGACAGATAAAAATAATGAAATGTTACTGATTATGGTTTTACAGATTAGATAGGAATTGTTTAATGCAGCCCTCAATATCGGTTTCGGTGTATGGGATTCTTAGGAGTAATATGTTGTTGGCTTCACAGTATCTAGTTTTAATAGCATCTTTTAGTTTTCGTTTCTCAAAATCCTGTTCCCCTCCAAAGTATTCAACAGGTTCAAAGTGTTGTTTTCCATCATATTCAATAGCTATTTTCAATGCAGGCATATAGAAATCGAAAGGGAGAACTCTTAGAGCCTTGCAGTCCTTGAAGGAATACTCTCTTTCGTACTCTAAGCCAATATTATTGAGGATGGAAGCAATTGCATTCTCTCCTTTAGAAGCTTTGCAAGCAATGCAGCCACTTCCCATTAAATGTACTCTTGCTTCCTGTTGGAATTCATTCAAGCAAATGTTGCATTTCAATTTGACAATGCTAAACTTGTTTTTATATTCAACTTGACTATAATCATACTTGTCTCCATGGATGCTCTTTGCTTTTGAGATGAATTCCAAAGTATTGCTCCTCAGCTTTGCACCCTTTTCCTGATGACCACATTTTCGACAACCTCGACCTCTAAGATGTGAATATGGCTCTTGCTGAAACACATTTCCACAACCCTTACATGTAATTGCTACCTTCACTTTCGCATTTTTGTAATTTTGCTTTACCTGTGAATAATCGTACTTGTCACCATGAATTACTTGAGCTTCTTCTATGAACTTCTCGACTGGCTTTACAAATAGGTTATGGTAGAGATCACTTTTGCAACTCTTACAACCTCCATTACCCTTTAGATGGTGGTGAGGATAAGATGTGAAATCTTTTTGGCAAGTGTTACAGGTAACTGTTAGAACTGTTTTTGCATTTTTGTATTCTGTTTTCTCATACCCAAATTTGTCTCCATACTTACCCTTGCTTCGCTCAATGAAATCTGAAGTTGTAAGAGGCAGCATATTGCTTTTATATTCTAAATATGACTTCTCTTTAAATGATGAGAAGAAGATAAAACGAAATCATTTTTTGCAGAAAACTCCAATGAATACATACAATCTTCACTGTAGACTCTAAAGATTGATACGCCTTAATCCGTCTTTGTCGACAATAATAAAGCTATGCATGAGAGCGCGAACATTAACATCGATTACCTTATCTGAAGGCATGTAGAGGGTGAGGAATGAAGAGGAGGAATTTGTTAAATCAACATAACCAGACTGGGCAATATTTCGAATCGCCTTTTCTCCATCAAGGCAGAAAGGCAATCCTGAAAGGACATAGCGATCAGCAACCTTATCCATGTTAGAGCATTTGAAGGCATCAGCAATTAGCTCAGCACACACATAGAGAAACGCGGCGTTTAAACCCTCGGCGTATCTTAATTGATCTTGTTTATATCTCTCGTATATTTTGTATCAATCAATCGATAATCTGTGTGAAATCTATCGAATTATTTAAATATTTTGATTTTTGTGTATTTCATTTATAATTTATTGATGTTCTATGGTAAATTTATCTTAATTTCGATTTGTCTTACTTAAATCAATCGTGAATTTGTATAATTTTCCGAATAATATAACTGGATCTTAATTAGATCTTGCCTCCGGTTTAAACGCCGCGTTTCTCTATGTGTGATTTTAACGTAATAAACGCGATTAATATGCAAATTTGATATAATCTCGATTGAAGGAACATAAATTTATGATATAATCACGATTGATATAATCACGATTGAAGTAGTCCACCGCCCATTCTATCGGAAATCGCAAAAATTCACACAGAGTTGCATTATGTCCAATTGAACAATCGATGAAATATCGGTTGAAAATAATTCACTCGTTACTGCATTATGTCCAATTAAACAATCGATGATATATCGGTTGAAAATAATTCACTCGTTACTGCATTATGTCCAATTGAACAATCGATGAGATTGCAGCATATTTTGTTGGAAGAGATGGTTACTGCATTATGTCCAATTAAACAATCGATGATATATCGGTTGAAAATAATTCACTTGTTACTGCATTATGTCCAATTAAACAATCGATGAGATATCGGATGAAAATAATTCACTCGTTACTGCATTATGTCCAATTAAACAATCGATGAAATATCGGATGAAAATAATTCACTCGTTACTGCATTATGTCCAATTAAACAATCGTTGAGATTGCGGCGTATTTTGTTGGATTAGATGGTTACTGCCTTATGTCCAATTAAACAATCGATGAGATTGCGGCGTATTTTGTTGGAAGAGATGGTTACTGCATTATGTCCAATTAAACAATCGATGAGATTGCGGCGTATTTTGTTGGAAGAGATGGTTACTGCATTATGTCCAATTAAACAATTGATGAGATTGCGGCGTATTTTGTTGGAAGAGATGGTTACTGCATTATGTCCAATTAAACAATCGATGAGATTCGGTTGAGATTTTTACTGTATCAAAAATGACCCCAGAGTTGCATTATGTCCAATTAAACAATTGATAAGATTGGATTCTGTTTTTTACTGTAAAAACATTGTATCTTAGGTGTATCAATCTCAATTAATTGAGGGTAACAGAGGTAACGGATTTTTCCCAACCTTTCCCCTAAGATCGAGATTTTCAAAAAGTTGCGCAAAATCCGTTACCTCTGTTACCCTCGATTAAATCCGTTACCTCAATTAAAATCTGTTACCCTTACTGAAAATAAGAATGAATCTGTTACCCTTACCATAATAAGTAATGAGTTCTTGAATAATTAATCTTTGTTTAATGATAAACAATTGAGGGTAACAGAGGTAACGGATTTTTCCCAACCTTTCCCCTAAGATCGAGATTTTCAAAAAGTTGCGCAAAATCCGTTACCTCTGTTACCCTTACTGAAAATAAGAATAAATCTGTTACCTTTGTTATCTGTTACCATTTATAGTAAGAAAAGAATGAATTCTTTGTTTTATAAGTAAGATCAACTCGGAAATCGCGTCACTCTATGCTTCTCCGCTTTCTCCAACCCTGAAAAGATCTCTGTTATTCTCTCATCTATCAATTGTGATATTACTGAGGTCTTACTTTCCGCTTCCGTTCCGCAAGTGAATAAATCAATTGCTAACATTCCTTGATCGGAGTAACAATGAGCGGTGCAATGGCTTTCATCTAATAGAAGAACCATCGCAAAACCCGGTGGCGAAACACCACCATCGAAAATCTCGCAATGCTTGTGAACTACTCGAATACCTTGCTCTTGAATAATAGATTGTAAAAAATGCATTAACCATCTTGTTGTGATCTCCAAGCTCTCCATTCCTATCGCGATCTCCTTTCCGAATTTGTAATCCAACATCACGTGAAATCCCCGATGATTCATTTATGAATTATATAGAAAAATTAAAAACGAAATTAGAAGGATGCGAACCATCTTAGCGAAAGTGTTTCCGTATGAGTTGGTCGATATCATAATGGTATATTATCATAAAACATGTCCGAGTTGCTTTGATACTTGTATAATAACCAAAGGTAAATGTGGAAAGATGCTCATTTCTCTTTCGAAACTTTAATCAAAATACAACATAATCGGTCTCTCTTCTATAACTATTCCCCATGTAGTCTTTTTTCTGTATGCATGAGAATGTTTCTTGGAACACTGTCGGCAACCCGATCCCTTAATGTGATTAAATCCGTAAGTCTGAAAGACTTTATTACATTGTAGGCATCTCACCGATACCTTCTCTTGCGCCTTTTTATAGACAGTTTCGGTGTAATCGAACTTGTTGTAACCATGAACCATAATAGCAGACTCAATGAATCTTTTCGTTTTTTCATCCATTCCCTATATATACCTTAGATTTATGGTTGTGGATCGCTACCGCCGACGGGATTGTATAGATTGGTATTAAGATATTGACCGAATCGGTTAGCTGTTGCGATTGCGTCGTTTCTTTCGGCATACATAATAACTCTATAATTTCCGAGTTGTGTAGCTCTTATTATAAATTGGTTATCTTGTGTATCTAAAAGAGGTATTGAGTGAAACGCCTGACCAAAATTATCTATGGGAATAATATGTATCGTAAGGCGTGGTCTTGCTCCATCGGTTCTTCTACATAATGCGTAAATGTCCTCAGGTATCGTGTCTCTATATCTATAATGATTTCCCAACGGTTCTAAAACATCGGCTACCGCTGTTTGTAAACTAATAATAATCGTGTAAATTTTAATAATGTAAGGTTCATTCATACCTGGGCAATATGTCCTAATTCGTGTGTTCTCATCGTCGGGGTTTGGTTGGTCATTTACCAATAGAGGCGCTCCAATGATACCACCTACTCTGAGACCATCACCAATGTAAGCGCCTCCCGATCTACATTTAATCGCTCCGTTTCTCGATTCATAAGCAAAGTTAGTAACCTTGTTATCATCATTATAACTATCGGGATCTCCATAAAAAGCGTTAAAGTTTGCATTTGTTACAAGGAGTTTCGTAGTTTTCACGATGCCATTGTTTTTATCACATCTTAACTCTTTCAGTCGCAATTTATGCGTATCACCAAAAGTATTAAGAGTAGGTGCAAGTTCGGTAGATTCTAAACCATCGACATTATCGATAACGGCATGTTGTAATACGTGATTTGCCGGCGCGGCTAATGAAAGTTGCGCTGTTAAAATACGCTCAGGAGGTGCAGGTGCCGCCATTTAATATATTGAAACATAATTATGGTGTGGGATCACCTGGGAACGGATCATCGTAGAAGTTATTTAGGTTGTTATCGGGATTGAGACCACGTGTAGCCGCCACAGCCGCTGGATCTGTTCGCATTCCGAAAATGAGAATATCGTAACCTCCTACTTCTGTCGTCCAAACATTAAACGTAGCGGGGTTCTGGTTGTCGAATTCCACCCAACCTCTACCGCGTCCGATTCCCTGAACAAAGAAAGTATAAGCCGGTCCGATAATACCATTTTGTGAACGACATATAGACTCAATAGATTTAGGAATAGCAATATTTGGTAATAACCAATTTCCCATAATTCCATCGGGTTGTGTTGCATTTACGTTATCTACCCCAACTCTGACCATTCCAAACACATACGGATAATCTCCACATGGGGTATACATACGGATACGTTGCGGATTCTCCGCATGCTCAGGTAGAGTATCGGGAATATCGGTAACAGCAACAGAGGATGCAAGCATACCCGACACACGACAACCTCCACCAATAACAGCGCCACCTGATCGGACAACAGCGGCGGCACGTTCTCCGTCAAAATCTAACGTTCTAATATCCACACCCCATGCATCAGGTTGCCCAATACCCGCGTTAAAATTTGCATTTGTTACAAGAAGCTGAGTCGTTTTAACCACTCCCGAATTCTTGTCGGCTCGTAGTTCTTTCACACGTATCATACTGTTTTTATCGAATGCATTCGCGGAATTAGCGCGTTCCGTAGATTCCACACCACGGATTTCGTCGGCTACCTCATGTTGTCGAAAGTGGACGGCGGGCGATCCCAAAGCGTAAACGGGCAATTGCACACGATTGTATTCACCCATTGCTTCTTTTACTAAGAAGGAAAGAAAAATAATGTTCATTGCTCTTCTGTGACATTGTTATACTCGATGCCTTTCTTTACAGTTCCCCTTTGGAATGCCTGTAATACAATCGCTTCCTTAGAGGTTGGTATCTGAACTCCTGATGAGATGCAAGATTGAATTTCTTTTTGAACAATATCATCGATTGCGATTCTTGCCCTGTTATGAACAACATTATCAATCCAATCCTGAACAGAAGCAGCGCAATATTCCATTCCCAACTTTTCAATATCTGAGAGAGCCACTTGGTATATATTCGACATTCCTATTTTATAGAGAGAAAATTATGTGAGACTGAGAAGCTCACCTGTGAATGTTGTTCGATTTGTGTAGCTACCCCCATTATTTGTTACAAGTGTTACATACTCACCCATAGCAATGTTGAGAATTACACTAATGTAAAGCGGTTTATTCGTGAGAGTGGAGTTATTTTGTGTTATAATACTTTGACCCCTGGGTCTTGGTCATTTACTTTTAAAGAGAGACTTATTGGATTACTTGATGTTGAGTGGGTATATGCTGTAAATCTGTAATGACCCGCAACAGGAGCTGTGAACCTTCCATTAGTCACATTGAATCCATCCCTATTATTCAGAAACACTACTCCCCAATTGATAAGTGCAGTTTCACTGGTAGCAACATGAGGATAATTAAGTTGAACAGAAAATCGAGGCTGATAGTCATATTTTAAATAACAATTTGTATTAATTGTCAAGCGATTGGTTTCCAGAGTAGCCACAATATCACTGTTGCGTTTCAAAACAAGATTCACATTTGCTCCTGTATCGATCTCAGGTGTAACCACCTTGGAAGTTGCTGTTATTATCGATTGTGTTGTTTCTGGAATACTTATGCCTCCATGGGCTGTTACTGAACCTGTAAATGTGCTTGTTCCTGTAATGTTCACTTGATTGGCTGTTAGAGTTCCATCAATCCTTGCCCCATCTCCAATATATGCCCCTCCACTTCTAACTGAAAGAGCAGCATTATTAATTGTATTATCAAAAGTAACTATTTTGGGTGTGGTGAACCCTCCCACATTGTCATAAATTGCTGTATCTGAAACAATTTGACCTGATTGGACTTGGTTCTTGTTAGATACAATGAGACCTGTGGTTCTCACTTTTCCCCCATTGCGATCACATCGAATTTCTTTACATCTAATCACAGAGTTCTGTGAAAACGAATCAGCCCCTGTTGTTTCTGTGCAAATAAACCCAGGTGTTGCATCTGTTACTGTATGGTTCAGTTGATGTATTTTTGGGGCGGCATAACAGAAAACAGGAACAGCAATTTGTGTAGACATTCTTTATACTATACAGATAATATTATGTAGCACTAACAAGATCACAAGAAAGATAGTATCTGATATCAAATTGAAGAGTGGCACCAGAACTATTGCGCATATCAAAGGAGTCACCTTGAATAAGAGAAAGTAAAACTTCAAATGAAATTGGAGTTACAAATGTATTAGAAATCCCCGCGGACGGCATTGAAACCCTTGTTTGGAGGGTTGTAGGATTTCCATTTAAATAAATGCTGGTAGCAATATGAGTATAAGAGGTTGTGCCAGCTCTCATACATGCAAAGAACACCCTATATACTCCGGAAACAGGAGCTGTAAATTTTGTGGATGCAAAGTTTCCCTCATTGTTTACAAAATAAGCTCCACCTGTAAAGGAAAATGCTGTTGCATTGTTAAGTATTACTGTCCCTGTCATACCAGGAGCTTGTCTTGATATATTCATTCTTGGACAATAGGTTCGTTTCAGACCACTATTTTCCGGGATTGTGATTACATTCAGATCTGTTATTGTCTTTTCGAGAGTGAAAATGGTATCTCCGTTTCGTTTGTAATTCATATTCACATTTGTCCCATTGTCTATCTCAGGTGTTTGAACTCTTGTGGTTGCTTTTCGAGTTTCAACGCTAACAGTTCCCGAGAGTCCACCATTGAAGGTCATCAATCCTGTAAATGAACTTGTTCCATTCACATTAAATTGATTTGCTGTGACAGTCCCCACCACAATTGCTCCATCACCAATGTAGGCTCCTCCACTCTTGACTACAAGAGCGGAATTATTGCTTGTGTTCCCAAAAGTCACTATCTGTGCTGTGGTGACTCCACCCACATTATCATATATTGCTGAATCCGGGACTACCTGACCTGATTGGACTTGATTTTTATTCGAGATTATAATGCCTGTGGTTCTAATCTTGCCTCCATTTCGATCACATCTAATCTCTTTGACTCTGAGTATATTATTCTCTGTGAAAGAGGTATTACTTGAAGTTTCAGTGCAAATATACCCAGGTGTTGAATCAACTACTCCATGAGAGGTGCTATGGAGTGATTTGGCTGCAAGTTCATAATTTGGGATTTCTAATAGAGAGGTCATCTTTATAATTACGAAATAGTTAAATTGCGACAGCAATGTAATGAATTGTAACTGGAAATCCTGGTCTGTCAAAAGAACTTAATGGAACTATGTCAAGCTCACAAGTGAAATAGCTACTGTAAACTTGTTTAA
The DNA here is from genome assembly GCA_004431415.1 of Cyanophora paradoxa. Classification (NCBI taxonomy): domain Eukaryota; class Glaucocystophyceae; order Cyanophorales; family Cyanophoraceae; genus Cyanophora; species Cyanophora paradoxa. The sequence goes on along the minus strand of QPMI01000581.1, from coordinate 40,043 downwards.
GCCTAACATACATTCGATAGTAGTAGGCTGTCTCATTGTGTTGTATACCAGTTGTTACAATAGGAGGGTTAGCAAAGCTGCTGTTGAAATTAATAGTGAGGTTAAACCTATGGTCAGGATTTGCCCAAAGATAAGGAGTAGTGTAAACATACGTTCCTGCTTGGATTTTCCCATTAAAATATGCATTGAGTTGACTGGAAAGATCTGCCTCTGTAATACATCGACTGATGGTCGCATTATTTGAGGGGTTCATAGCATAGAAATTTCTTGCATAGGCATTTCCACGAACAAGTAAGGTTTTATCAAAGTAATTCTGCGAATTGTGGAAGAACCATGTTTCTTCAAACATAGGTCCTGCTGGTTCTACAATCTGACCTGATCCTACATACATTGTGTTGTTGGCTCTGATTGTGGTGGCTGTGAAAGGATCAAGAGTTGGTCTATTGGTCAGGTCATTGTAGTTGCCCGAAAAAATCGCTGGTTTGTTATAAATATCTGTATTCCAATCATGAGTGTGTGCAAAATCTGTAATCTCTGCCTTTGTGTGGGTGTGACCTACATACGCAACATTTCCAAGATCTGTAATCTCTGCCTTAGTGTGGGTGTGACCTACATAAGCAACATTTCCGAGATCTAATATCTCTGATTTAACATGAGTGTGAGCGAAATTAGTAATATCTGCTCGGGTATGGGTGTGTGCAAAATCTGTGATTTGGGATTTGGTGTGAGTGTGTGCAAAATCTGTGATTTCTGCCTTTGTATGGGTGTGTGATCTATTATTAAGGTCGAGGAAACTACCTGAAAATGCAACAGGATGTAGATTTGCTGCGGTGGGTTTATTAATTAGATCATTGTAGTCTCCTGTGAAAGAAATGGTTTTTAGCTCTCCCCTTCCTACATAATCAGATGGTAGATCAATCTTTATAGGCATAATAGCTGGATCGTCAGGTATCACATACTCACCTCCTGGATGAACCACAGGGAAGGTTTGATTACATTCAGTATGGACAAAAAAGTTACATGCCGTTACTGTTCCATCAATAATCCCACCTGTTAGCGGAAGGTAATCACCTGTTACACCAATATTTATACCTGCAATGATTGTATCAAGTTCTGTTTCATCTATGTAGTTCTGGGCTTGTAGGTAATCTTCTGTAACAATTCTTGAAATTGTTTCATTGTGGATGTTTTTCGCTGAGGCTCTCTGATTGATTTCTAAGAGACCCTCACCAACTCCATCATTATAATTTGTTTTTATCCATGATATCTCGCATCTCTTGTAGTCATCTCGATTTCCAATAAGAGCATTTGGTAACAATCTCTCTCTGGTGAATATTAATTTGGGTCTTGAACTATCTAAGTCACTTACATCAGTAACATTAATTTGGATTGCTGCATCTTTGTCATCATAGTTTGCTGGATCAGATGGAAGCGATAATATTAAACTATCTGTCATTGGGATGTCATCAGCATAGTAGCTTGTCAGATAGATACCTGGTTTGGTGTCCATCAAACCGAAATTTCCGCCTGCTGCAATCATCTGCATTCTTGTGGGGGGTCTAATGTATAATTCGCCTTCCATTGTGGTGCCTGCATCTATTCCTTTTCGATTCACATAATATTCATCTAATCTTAATCTCTCTGGTATGGTATTACTTTGATAGAGAGTAACACCATGTGTGGTGTCGAATACATCACCTGCTGATGCAAACTTAGGCTGGTCATCTATTTCGCTCCACATGTGCCTATGGGCAAAATCCTCGATCTCATCTTTGGTATGGGTGTGGTTTGCTATCCAATCTAAAACAACATTAGAAGTGGGATGATGTGGTAGGTTTGCTTCTATATTCACAGTCAAATAATCGACGACTAAGTTGCTGGAATAAAGATTACTTGCCCAAAGGTTACTGGTGTAAATGTTACTTCCATAAATATTACTTGCCCATATGTTACTTGTCCATATGTTACTTGCCCATATGTTACTTGCTGAAATGTTACTTGTATAAATGTTACTTGTGACTGTAAGGTTTGTATCATTTTTTATCACGAATAATGAAAGAATATTAGTAAGCTCTCCCTCATCTATATATCCCTGTTCTTCTAAATAATCTTCTGTTACCACTCTTGAAATATCTTCATTGTGTATGTTTTTGGCGCTTGCTCTTTGATTGATTTCTAATAAACCTTCACCAACTCCACCATTATAATTTGTTTTTATCCATGCTACCTCACATCTTCTATAATCATCTCGATCTCCTATAAAAGTATTAGGTAAAAGACGCTGCCGACTAAATACTAATTTCGGTCTCGATTGGTCAAAATCGCTTACATCTGTAACATTAATTTGTATTGCTGCGTCTTTGTTATCATAACTGTTTGGATCTAATGGAAGCGACGGTATAGGAGGTAATACTTCTGTCATCGGGATGTCCTCAGGATAGAAGCTTGTTAAATAAATTCCGGGTTTCGTCTCATACAAACCAAAATTACCATTAATTGGTAAAATCCCCTCTCTTCTGGGTGGTCTAATGTATAATTCGGCTTCCATACCTGTGCCTGCTTCTATTCCCATGCGATTAAGGTAGTGGTCATTTAATTGTAATCTTTCTTCTATGTTAATATTTCTATAAAGACTTACGCCATGTTGAAAATCTGTTAATACATTTCCTGCTGATGCAAAAGTAGGCTGTTCGTCGATTTCGTCCCAATTATGCCTGTGATCTGCTGGCGGAAACTCAGTAGGTATGTTATCTAAATCTTCCCAATCGTGCCTATGCTCTGTCGGTGGGAATCTTTCCGGTTTGTTTAGAATGTCATCCCATTCGTGTTCGTGGGGATCTGGTGGAAATGTTTCGGGTTTGTTAATAATATCCCTCCAATCTACGGTAAAATCGAAAAAACCCGGCTGTAATCCGTCTGGTAATAACTCTTCATCTGGTATATGTGGTTGTTCGTAATCTATGTTAGGTGGATTTAATCCATCTGGTAAAAGTTGTTCATCGAAAGGTTCGTAACGATCATATAACATATGGTTAGGATCAAATCCATCCGGCAATTCTTCCACGTCTTCACATTCTTTATGTTCGAGAGGGATTACATTAATATCTGGTGCTAAGAGTTCCTCAGCGGGCGGTTTGTAATCTTTAAAAACTGGTTTATTATAAACTTTTTCCCAACTAACTAAATGTTGACCAAACGCAACCGTTTCATCTGCTGTGTATTCTCTTCCTGGTTCTTTCTTTGGTGTCAGATCTGGTGGATCCCATGGAAGTGGAAAGGGAACCGGAACAGGTCCGTAATGTTCGAATATTTCTCTGATGGTCTTCTCACTAACAAGTTTCTCACCGTTTGCATAAACATTACTACCATGAATATTTCGCCATTGTCGGGTTCTTATACCAAGGTCTTTGGTGTTTGTGACCAAAGGTAGTAAATGCCGATCCATTTCGACAAGATCTGGATGTAAATGTATAGCTACTGGTTGAGTGGGACTACTATTTATGGTTATTGACGGTTTCTTTTCGTGAACATCTTTCGGAGTAAAGAACCCAAAAGGTTCATTTTTCGCAAAATCATAAGTAATATCTTTTGGGTAAACATCATTAGTGATACATACTTGATTTGCATTAGGAAAAGAACCTATTTGTAAGATTTCTGATGACTCGACAATTGGTGTGCTGCCTTCATTATAAATTCTGAGACCTGTATTTTGTTTACCTTTCTCATCCTGAACATTAAATACTAATCGCCCGCTATCGAAACGTGTCGGAATATCGGGATGGGTTTTACTTGTTTTAAGTTTTCGTTGTCTTCTTGTTGCTTTAATTTCGGCAACTTCATTTTTTTTAACATCTCCCAAACTGAAAGCAATACTAACATCTTCTCTGTTTGGGTCTGTCTGATTCAGCGATAAAGCATGCTCTCTGGATTGCGTCTTACTGGGTTTATCGGCGCTCTGATCGATAGAAGCCGACCCTTTGATGGTGATATTATCGAAATTCACATGTTTCGCGTTTGTTTTACCACCACTTCCTGTTATTGTTTGTAAATTTGCTGGATAATTAAAACTCATCCCTGGTTACTCTACTTATAGAGATTTATTAAATTTCGATAAAGTAAAGATGCCTCAGAAGATTGTTTTAGCATTGTCTGGTGGAGGTGCGCGTGGTATTATCATAACAAGGTTGCTAAAAGAAATTGAAAATAGAACTGGTAGACGTATAATAGATCTTGTCGATCTTGTAAGCGGAACATCCACAGGTGGTATAATTGCTGTTGGGTTAAATATCAGACATCCTGAAAGACCCAATGAACCTAAACTAACTGCTAACGATTTGCATAATATATATCTAACACAACTACCATTGATTTTTGCGAATCCGCGAAATATCATCGAAAATGCCCTTTTTAATACGAAATATGATGTTGCACCATTGGAAAGTGCGATTTACTCAGTTACTGGTGAATCTCTGATAAAAGATTCTCTGAAAGACATTGTGATTACATCTTTTGATACTCAATATATGAAACCAATATTTATCACAAACGATAACAAATACAATTTTTTGCCGAATAAAATAGTAGCGCGTGCTACATCTGCTGCTCCAACATACTTTTCACCTGTAAGCATTGTAGATTTCAATAATGGCGTTATTGCTTGTCTGATTGATGGCGCAATTTCAGGAAACAATAACCCAAGTATATGTGGTTATAGTCATGCAAAAAAGATTTATAATGAAGATGATGAAATTATAGTTATAAGTATCTCTTGTGGTGAGGTTGACGCATATTTAGAATCTGAGTATTTCGGATATGCTTATGAGACTGTGAATAGCTGGGGTATTCTTTCATGGATTGCTTCAACAGATGGAAGCCCATTAATAAATATGTTGATGGCTGCAAGTGAACTTTCGGCTCTTGATAAGATGGAAGAGTTACTACCTCCGAATCTTGATCAAGGATACAACAGATATTTCCGCCTTTCTGTTCCTCTGCCGAATGATATTGTTAGATCACTTGATGATACTTCTAAAATTCCCAATATGCTCACATTCACTGAGACTTATATTGCCGCAAATAATGCTATGATAAATAGACTCTGTGATTTGCTGGTAACAAACTATGAGATTAAGAACCCTGTAAGATCGTATGTGTCATCCACTCTCAATAACATACCTCCCATCGATGCTAATTGGTATCTTCTGCCGGATAATGCGTTTACCGCTTCGTCTGCAAAATTCGGAAAGGAGGCATTTAAAGCCCGCCCATCATTAACTGGTTGGGAAGCGAATGCATCCGCAATTAACGGAGTATGGGAAACGCCAACAGAGTATCTGCAAATAGCATTCCCATATACATATGAAATCGCTTCGATAATTGCATATGGTTCAGGTATAACAACTGCATTTATTAAAACTTTCAATGTTGCGACGTCGCAAGATGGGGTTTCATGGTCATATATCAAGTATGAAGGTGTGAATAGAATGTTTGTATGTGAGAATATAAATAATGCTAATAACTCTGGGGATGTATCATATAACGGGGGCTTCCCGCTTGCAATAAACGATGTTTTCTATATAGGATTTCCACTGAGAACAAGATATATTCGAGTTTATCCTTTGGTATATATAAATTCCCCGACCATGAGAGTCGATGTAACAGGTGCATTTATACGATAGAAAAAAGAGGGAATTTTTTCCGATTTTTTGATTATATATATGTATATGTATATATAATAATATTATTTAATATTATTTATTATTTTTCCAAACATTTTTTTCTTGGTCAACCGGCAATACGGAGGTTTTGGTATATATACGGTATATATGTCGTGACGTCACGTGTATATATGCGGTATATATGTCGTGACGTCATAGGGGGAAGAAGTATGAGATGAGAACTGGGGGGGGAGAAGTATGAGATGATATGATAACTGGGGGGGAAGAAGTATGAGATGAGATGATAACTGGGGGGGGAAGAAGTATGAGATGAGTTGAGATTTGGGGGGGAAGAAGTATGAGAACTGGGGGGAAGAAGTATGAGATGAGATGAGATGAGATTAAATCATACAAAATGCTGTAACTCTTCGCCAACTCATCGCCTTTCGAAACCGCGACCATCGCCGGAATCCTCTTTGCATGCTCTACACATCTAGGCTACTTTCGGGAACTGGATCTTAGATTTACCCGGGTTTGTGGGGCTGAATATGTCTCTTTTGAGGTCTGGAAGTCTGTATACCATCTCTGACTGTTGACTTCTGATAGTTTCTGGGTTCCTGCTATGGTCAACTTCTTTAATTCACGCTCCGCCTTACCTTTCTTCTTGGTTCTGGCTTGTGTTAACGGTTCGTCTGGGACATCATCCGCTTTTTCGATGCCTTCCTTGCGAATCGCCGAATCGACCCGGGCTTCTTCTTTCGCTTGTTCGAGTGCATCTACTGTGGGCGCTTCGTGATACTCAACACCTTTGATTGGTAACAGTTCATGAAAAGCAAACCTCCCTTCGACCATTTCACCGTTCGGGTTTCGCAACCGAAACTTGAAACCCTCTCTCCCTTCGACAGTATAAACGATTCGCGACCAATTGACACCCTGTTTAGCGAATGGGTTCTTTTCTATTCTCACTCTCACAAACATACCCTGTTTCACGCCATCTAAGTAAGCAATTGATTTCTTGAACCTCTCATCTTCTAATCCGATAATCTCACGGTAATGCTCTTCCGTCGTTTCTGCTGGTTTTCTCTTAGTTGCTGAGTGGATTGTATTGTTATAGTTATACTCAATGTCTCCCAATACATCAAAGAATCGGGCTGTGTTGTTTGCTATGCAATAGTTTGTGATCAATCGTTTGATCTGCTTGTTAAACGCTTCGATTCTACCTTGGCTTCGATGATCTGCGACATCGCTTGTCTGATGGTCTATGAACTTCTTAGCAAGGTAATTCGTGAACATCGTATTTGTGAACTCGCTTCCGCTGTCACTCTGAATGCGAGCGATAGGTCGCGGAACTCTTCGTTGTAACTGCTCAAACGCCGCAAGTGCCGTAAGAGCGCTCTTATCTCTCATCGGAATGATGTAACCGGTGCGTAAGGTCGATTCCATCGCGGACATGAACGTATCGTAACCGTCGTTTTGGTTCTTGTATGCCGGGAAGAAGAGCAGATCGATTACGTAGGTATCGAGAGGTTGCCGAATCGGAATCATCGGATCTCTCTTTCTTGAAAGAGTCGGTGCGTTGATCTGAACGACTTCCTGTTTATCATACCATTCTCTCATTTTTTTGTAATCCTCCTCCGGTAGTTCCTTTCTCATTGCCCCGAAACCCTTGTAACCCGTGCGCGGATCGTAAAACTTCTTCGCGATCTTCGATTCTTTCGTTACAGTCTCAGTAGGTAATGCCTCCGGGATCAGTTCTTTAACCATCTCAGACTTCTTTAAGATTCGCGTGTTCTTCTCTTCGACCGGAATAGTGATCGGTAGCATGTTCCCTTGGTCTTCTTTCAGGCTCTTCTTTACGATTTTAGGGACTGGTCGTAAACCTATCTGTGCTGAGGGCATCTTTACTTTATTTTCAATATATTAATAATGGACGAGCCGGTTTGGACAGAACACCCGAAACCAAACTACTTTGCAATCGATCCAAACGATCCCGGTTTAAGGTGCATATGGTTGCTACATCTGATCCGTGGTTTACTGCTACTTGGAGATCGAAAAAATAAAAAGAGAAGTATTGAGCAAGTATATTAAAGACCGAATGGAATGCTGTGAATGCCATCGGCTGATATCTTCCGTTTGCTATCGAGTTGGTTTAGAGCGACCCTTCTGCTCTCCAAGTCATATAAGTTGTGGTCTTGCCTTCGCTTGTTTGTTACTGATACTGTTTTTATGATGCCTTCAAACAGACATCTCTTAAAATCGTCAAAGTGAACCTCTTTCGAGGAAGTCCCCGACATCTTTACTCTTTCGTTGGTCTCAGTTCTGAAAGCATAGAGTTTCGATCTCAGACCCACATACTCCATGATCTTTGCATTTGGAAACTCATTCTTATATTTACCAGGAACCATGCGGTTTTTGATACTCACAAGAGGATGGGATTTATCGTAATTGCTCCTATCGAGATACTCACCTATCTCTTTCATATCTTCATTGAGATTATTGGTTTTCAGGAAAAGACAGAACGAATCTGTATCGTGGAACAGTAATTTAGCGGTTTCCCACTTCTTTCTTACCACATCATAGAAGAATCGATAATTATGTAGTTTCGCGAAATCCAATACAAAAGCGCCAATTGCTACGGGTTTATCTAAGTTAACATGCTTCGAATACATCTCAAAGGCAACCGCATTTTCGTTTAATACATTGGTCGCCTTGATAAGCGGACTTGCTGCGTATTTCTTACAGAGTTTCTCACTGTTAGCGATCTTGACAGTTGAGCGACCCCTGCAAGATTCCAAGCATTTACCATAAATCGCATTGTTCATTAGTTTAAAGAAGTCGCTTTCGAAATGGTTGGTAGATTCGTGCCTGAGTAGAGTATTCAGACCAATGTAAGATTTCATGAATGGGGAAGTAGCGAATGAGAGAACTTTATGTATCTTTTTTAGAACAACACCCTTTTTAACGATGTAATTAAGAAGAGGTCGAGCGATCACGTATTTATTCTTGGGCGTAAATGTCGCTGTAAGTTTGGGGTCTCTGCTGATCTTTTCGCCCGTCAGATCTAATAGTTTACGTTGATAATCACCAAGCATCTCATTGGTGATCACTTCTTTATTCACAATCAGTGGGAAATCGTAATGATCTTCAAGAGTTGTGGGGTATTCAAGGTCAACTTCAATAAATGCGCTTCGTCCCTCTACCTCTTTAAGTGCCTCTGTGATGTCTTCCCATCGATAATCTCCGATAGGTAGTGGTTGACTGAGAGCATAACCATAAAGATTATTCGCATCCAACAATACTATATGATCGTCGGCATTCTCTACCTTTGCGTATCGTGTGGGCATGGTAGCAAATCCACCGCGAATGGCTCTCTCAACAAATTCGTATTTCTCTACATCATCGATTAGTTCAATCTTAACTTTGGTGTGTTTGAGCATAGCGTCCCAAGAGAGACCCGGTGCGCTAACGTAATGTGCGGGATCCAATCCATATTGAGAAAACGCCAATTTGCGGAATGCTTCAAACTTTCTCATTAAATCGCCCACATCCACAGATTGAAAATCCATAAAATGGGAAGCATCTATGAACTTCCACATGCCCCATTGAAGCGACAGGTATTGATCGAAATTCTTGCTCAGAATCTCAACACGTAGTTTATCGTCTTGTTGGGCAATTTTGCGGAATATTCCATGCCCACATTCATCCATGTGATCTACCACGATAGCTACTTTGGTTTGTTTTGAGATTCGCCGGTGGAGGTTACAGTTTCGGCATGCCTTTCCAATGAAATCGCCGGATTGGTGGCAATGATCGCGAACCGGGAAGTTTTCGTGGGTGAATCTCTGAGAGCAAATGTAACAGTGTTTTGTTACCTTGTATTCCGCCTTCTGATCATCTGTGAGTGGATGCATCGGAATATTTCTAAACAGCGTCTCAACGATTTCGGGTCTAATATCTTGCAGAGTAACAAAGAGAGAACCAAGGGGATCGGCTCCCTCAAAACGGTATGCTCTCACTTCTTCTCCCATTACCACTCTCAGTGAAACCGCTTTGATCTCTCGTTTACTCCTCTGAGCATCGATTGCAACCGAATGATCTTCGACTTTAACATAACAGATCACAGGAAGCCACACGGTTTTACGTAGATGTTGCAGACCGAATTCAATTACGCTTCCCGCTTTTGGGCATTTGCCTTTGCTCTCCCTCCAATCAATGCAGCGATTCGCTTCAACATGCAGGTCTAATTTCTCCTGAGTTCTAAAACGAGACAAGCAAGTCTCACAGTAATAAATGCGACCATCACATGCTTTATCAAATGTAGTTTTCAGAAGACGACTAAAAGACATAATAGTAATGTAGTGTCCCCGATCGTCTTCGGTGTTTTCGATAAGTAAAAGGTTAATCTTGGTCTTTCTTCTTGGGTTACTTGATTGATGCAGTGGAAAGAAACACTCTTTGGCGTTATCGGCTCCGTAAATGTTAATAGATAGATCGGGGTTCAGTTCTTCGAATCGATCGATTACCTCAGCATCACAGGCAACGGGAAACTGAATACCATCGAAATTGAGTTCATTTAACCATCGGCGGTATTGGCTCGGTTCGTTGCTCTTGTGTTTATTGATGTCCTTTCGATGCAGGTAAGCCAAAATTGCATACTTGAAGCAATCTTGACCGTCGATATTCTTAACATTCACCGTTGCCTTCTTGGATGCGATCCATTCGGGAGTTGCAAAATAGCATCCACCCACAGGTGCATAAGACATGATAATGCCTCTTAAAATTTCGATCTTCTCCAAACGGTAACTATCCACTTGCGTCATCTCCTCTTGCATTTTCTGTAACGCTTTGCGAACTTCTGTGTCTATGTTGCGGGATCGGGTAATTACGAAATAATCGCTGTAAATGAATTTGGTGATATAGATGCGCGGATTACCTACTTTGGTAAATTTGCAAACGAAAGTCAGACGGACTTTAACGGCTCTCAGTTGATCTAAGCGGGTTCTAATGCGTTGCGGTAGACTTGGTGCGATTCTTTCGAGAAATTCGATAGCATCCACGACAACTTCGTTTCGGGCGCGATAGGTTAACCACGAATACGCTTGATTCATTGCTTGACCATCTTCGATATCCGGTTCAATTGCTCCTAATCTCTGTCCTTCATCCATAAACTCCTCCATTCGTTGCATGCGATCGTAGAGGTCATTTGCAATCTCAGTGAGTTGACCTAATCGCGGTCGTCTATCTAAGATGGCGGCTTCTCTATCATATTCCGCTTCCGTGATCTCACCTGTAACTAAGAGAGTTCCTAACAATCCAAGTATTTCATTTTTCTTTTCTTTGATCAGTCTGTTCGTTTGGCGGGGCATCTTTACTATAAAGGAACATTTTTATTTTGGATTTTGAACGCGTTAAGTTCTAATGATTCTCACATTCACGTTTTTTGGGATATACACAGTCACACTGTTTGAATATACTTGCTTCTTTTGATAGGGTCGACCAGTGATTGCTCTTATCTTTGCGATATAATCCGCCACCTCTGCAATATCATTGTTCTCAACAATCTGCTTCCGAATGTCACCAAAGTAATCCATTTTCTGTCAAGAGATACACACAATGATTTTTTAAATAATCTGTCATTTTTTTCATCGATTAATCGAGGGTAACAGAGGTAACGGATTTTTCCCAACCTCTCCCCTAAGATCGAGATTTTCAAAAAGTTGCGCAAAATCCGTTACCTCTGTTACCCTCGATTAAATCCGTTACCCTCGATTAAATCCGTTACTTCTGTTACCCTTACCATATTCAGTAAGGTTATAAAAAATGAATTATCAGTTAAATATATTATTTTGATTTTCTTCTTCAAGCCTCGATATCGCTGTCGATTCCATCATCATCAACGAATTCTCCGATCTGTTTCTTCTTCAACCCGAAATATCCACGGGATACCTGACCTCTTTCTTTCTTGGTTTCAGATTTGATATTGTAGATCTCCCGAACTCGCTTACCAATGCTGATGGGATCCGCTTTCTCATCAACAGAACGGAACCCCTTGATGATCGTGTCACTTGGGACGAAATCAGTCCGGCTTCCTGTTTTCTCGTAGTTGTTGCGCAGCCACTCGCCAATCTTATCATTTTCAGCAAAGTAACTCGCTCCTTCATCAATGATGGTCTGTGGCGGGTTCTTCATCAATTTCAGAAGATCTTGGGATTTCCACATCTCCAAGAAGATCGACATGTTAGCCATCTTGTAATCATCATCGTCACGCAGAAGATACATAAGTGATGTATCGGCTAACTTCTCACCTTCACCAGGGTTTGGTTTGAATACACATTTGAACCGGTAGTAAGATGTCCGCCTCTCAATTGCGTTATCGGGTTTGCTCAATCCAAGGTTGTCATTTGTCGACAAGAACAGCTGAAACATTGGAACAAAGACTACGGGATCCTTGAAAAGAGCGCGAACCTTCAACTCATTGCCTCCACTGATCTGTTTAATCTTGTTGAGTTGAAGTTTATCGCCATCTTCCGCTTCATTACTGAAAACAATCCTTTTTCCAAGAATATCGGCAAGTTCGGGTGATGCCTCCGATGAACTCTTCTTTGGTTTCGTCCAATACGACATATCAAGAGATCCATAGTATTCACCATAGGTATCTTTCACCAACTCTTGAAGGAGTGATTTACCATTTGCTCCAATTCCAGTCCAGAAATGATATTTTTGGTTTTCGATCTTACCAGACAATGAGAAAGCAATGGAACCGAGAACGTAGTTGCGATCAATTGGGCATTCGATAATATCAGCGTAAATCGATTTGAGTTTCTCAACTTTCTCTTGATCGATTTCTGTGGTATAATCATAGCCAACAGTCTTACTGATCATATCATCCGGAACTCCTTTGCGAAAAGACATAGTCTTCAAGTCGAATACTCCATTTGTGAACCCGATCACGTTGGGAACAGTATCAAGTTTCCCAAAGAACAATCTATCACTCAGGTAAACTTCGAGATCATTGATAACCGACCTCCGATACGAAGTTTGTTTCAGCATCTTTGCAATTCCAAGCAACGTCTTTGCCTTCTCTTCGAACATATTACGGTTCTCTTCATCACGAAGCGCTTTTGTTGAGTATTCAATAGCACGTTTCAGATAAGCAGGACAAACTTTCGCACTCAGACAAAGATAGATTCGCTTTTCAGTATCATCCATCTCCCAAATACCACTTTTCTCATTGAACTTGAACCAAGTCTTGTTCGAAAACTTGTAGCTGTCCCGCAGAATGAGGTAAGCAACATCCGCAACATCATAATGCCCGCCATCTGAACCCGTAGACTTATCAATTAGGTGATCGATATTAGCCAAAGTCTCCTCTTTGACTCGCACGATGATAGAACGCTTCTTGCAATTCGCACTGTAACTTGAAACGATATATATGCCCTTCTCTTTTCCTCGAATCACATACCAATTGTTGGAATCGTGAACTCGATTGCAACAAGGACAATCATTCCCTTTGTTTTCAGCAGTGAAATTGTAGCCATGCTCCGTCTCATTGATGATCGTGGGTGTGATGAATCCAAATTCTTCCAGTTTCTCGAAGATAGCTTTCTGTAAGTTCTCCTCAATACCCTTTTCAACGAAACTGAAAGATCCTCTCGGAAAAAGGTAGTTTTCAATCATCCACTTTTGGAGTTCAGCACTCGGTTCGATCAACTCACAGCCTTCCGCCCATGGTTCTCTGATCCAAGTTTTACCAGGGCTTGGGGAAACGTTAATCAACCCAGCAGTTCCAGTGGATGCAATCGTTTTGCAGTCAATCTTAGGATAACCTTTGAAAGCACCCGCTTTATCCCAGATCTTAACAGCATCAAAGTCAGCAGGACGAGAGAAGTAAACATGATATCCTTTTTTGGTTTTAGCAAGAGGATTGACACCACCGAAATCATCGGGGTATTCCTCCTCGAATTTGGTGAAATCCTCCTCTTGGTCGAAGTCGATAACCACGATGTTGCGAGCGAGAATGCCCCAAGCAGTATACTTACCGGATTTCAGGGCTTCATCGAATTTATCCCAAGTCCACGATCCGTCTTTATGGGCGAAGAGGGGTTTTTTGGTATCAGGATCGACGGGGATTACGATATTCTCAGACCGGACATCGTCTTCACGAAGCCAATCAACAAGGCGTTTCAGGGATTTCTTGGCGGCAGCGTTCATCTCGATAATCGGGGGTGTCTTATCTATGATGGAGAAAAGAGTTTCTCCGGTTTCCTGTCATTTTTTGGCGGCTAACCTTTAAGTGGTTGATATCTCTTCAATTACCAAAAACGGCAATCGAGAGATGGTTACGGATCTATCGAAGAATATCGATAGACCGCTCGAAAAATGAGTAATTGGGTTTAGCGGTCAAATGGGTATCTCCCTTAATACTTTCGTGGACGTCCCCGCGACTTGTTTTCGATTCCCTCCCGCTCCTTACGACGATAATATGAAGCGAGCGATTGCGCCTTCTTATACTCCCGATAAACCGGGTCTTCGTTGTAGAGCGTTCGCTTCCTGAGAGCATCTCTCATCTTGTAGTTGCTGCGGGTCTCATCTTCTTCATCAACAAATTCTATTACACTCACCGTATCTTCGGTAATATGAATTACTGTCTCCATGTTCCACTTTATATATAGTTGAGAAAATCTTTTACCACTCTGTATTATGCGTTACGTCTTTAAGTATTTTATGGCGTCATTTTTTGGTGACCGGATTAGCTCCCGTCTACGTTCTTCAATTGCAGATTTAACGGCATAAATCTGTCGTTTCGCTAAGATGATATTGTAGACTTCGTCGAGCATTATTCGATACCTTTACCGGATATTTTAATATGGAAGAGATCGACGCCTTAATTCGTTGCTATCATCAACGGGAAAACGGTGACCAGGTTCGGGTGTATCAGGTCGTGAACCAGTAGACACAAATGAACCTCTCCGAGATCGTCTACCTTCCGTCACATTATCTTCGTTGTCTGAAAAACCAACCTCTACCGTTGTATCACAGCATCCACTGTGACAGTTGCTTACCACATGCATCTCAAACATCTCAATGATCTTTTTCAGAAACTCCATCAATTTCCTCTAATAAACATAGAAATTTATAACCAAACTCTCCGCTTGTATGCTGTGGGTGCAACACCTTTATCAACTTCCGCTTTGGTAGCGCCAGGTTCAACTGTTCCCTTTTGGGTCTTTGTCTTCAACTCATCTACCGCTTGTTCGTCAATTTGAGTTTCCTTCTTACCAATGAATTGTTTATCGGGAACACCAGTAATACCCATTCGGAATACTTCTTTGCGCAGCATTTCCTTGATTTTAGCGCGTTCTTTCTTCTCAGTTACATACTGTTCAAGAGCGCTTGATTTCGCTTCCAGATCCTTTAATTTAGCGGTCATCTCATCCCATTGCGCTCTCTGGATTCGGTGGATGTTTTGAGTTGGCGCAACCTTGTAAGTAACTTCACCAGCCATCGATTGAATTACCTTATCGGATTCTTTGGAAACACCTTCACCCTTGCGAGCGAGTGAAAGATCTTGCAGACCCAGTCCACGATCGTCGGCAGCACCGATAATCCGGCGCGCACCTTCACCGACTGCCTTCATCTTCGAGACTTCCGGCGTAATGTTCAATTGCTCACTTTGGGAGGTCTGCGGCGCTTTATCACCGGGCGCTTCTTCATACGCTGCATTTAAGGGGTCTTCTTCCTGTTGCGATGGTTTCACTTCGCTCATTCCGTTGAATTTCATGGGTGTAGTGTTGAGAGATCCATGACTTTCACCGCCGGAATACGACATAGCACCAGCGGGAACTCCTCTACGTTTCGGCGGCATTGTATATTTATAACATACAGAGATAATTTTACAATCCCCTCTTATATCGCATCAACTTATTCGTGTGAACAGCGCTTTTAATCTCTTTCGGCGCTTCCTCCTTCTCAGGCGGTTTTAATTCATCTTCTTTCTTTTTTGGTTTGCGATGGAACCGAGGAAACTTAAAGTCTTTAACGAGTTCCGCTTTATCAACATAGTATTCCACCGAATAATTCGCAGAACTCCAAATGAGAAACTGATAGGAGTGAACGTATTCCTCAAACATCTTATAGAAAGCGTCTTTATCCCGCATGATATTGTATTCTTCTTCAATGGCTTCCAGTTCTTTGCGATTGGCGGCACTTAGGAACATTGCATAATCCGAATTGACGCGAATGGTTGAAGAAACCTTACGCAGTTTCTGAGTTATGCAGAAAATTGTAATCGCCGAGTGGCGGCCGCGCGAATACAGAGATCCAATAATTTTATCACGGGTAAGGTCTACAATCTCATTGTCTATAAGATCATCGAGAACAACACATAATTGATTAACGGGTTCTCCTTTCTCAATTTTCTCTTGTCTTTCATCGAGAAGTTTAGCGATGTAAGGCGCATCCCATTTACCGAGCTGTAATGTTGCGACATCATCCCAAAAATGATTGAATGATGTCCCACTTATAACAAGAACAACATCTAACTTTTTCGCATCGTGAAGTTGTTTTAGCCAATACTTCACCGCTTCTGACTTGCCCGTCGCGCTTTTTCCGATTGCTAATACGCGAAAAGGGGGTTTAATCATCTCAGCAGCATTAAATTCGGGAACGTCAGACATGGCGTAGTAGATTCTTCTTAATAAAGATAGATAAAAATAACGAAATCTTACTGATAATGGTTTAGAGATTAATGCGGCGAATTCCGTCCTTATCGACAATAATGAACGAATGCATGAGAGCGCGAACGTTAACAGTAATTGTGCGATCAGCAGGAAGATATAGAGTGAGGAATGATGAAGACGAGTTCGTAAGGTCAACATATCCAGATTGGGCAATGTTGCGAATCGCCTTCTCACCATCAACACAGAATGGGAATCCAGTAAGGACGTAACGGTTTGCTTCCTTGTCCATATTCGAGCATTTGAAGGCATCGGCGATGAGTTCCGCACCTTTGAGTAGCGGGATCGGCTCCGTCGAATAAAGACGCTGTCCGTTGATCTCACAAGTCATCGTGATATCCTTCGCATTCGCAAGCGTTTTAAGGACGCTGTGAGAACCATTCGAGGTATCGACACCATCAGCATCACGAACAGAGACAAGAAGAGCATAAACGAGACCGGAGATTTGGCTAAGATTAATTCGGTTGGGTTGAGTGTTACCTTTTGCAGCAACAGCGATAGAATCGACGAAACCGATGTCGAGAGCGGGAATAGCCATCCCTGTGGTCTTAACCTTCTCAATAACAGTTGCAAACAGTTCATCAGAAACGTTGATAGCATGCATGTAGAGACGAGGTGCTTTAATGGAGATGTAATGGGTCATTGGTGGAACAGTTCCAGCAACTTCGAACCCAGTAATACCGCCAGTGGTGATGTTTTGACCAACATTAGCAAGTGTAACGCTCGTAGCATTTCCAAGTCCATCATCTGATGATTTATCAGCAGCAGTGCTTCCTACAACAGGAAGAGAGCGACCACCATAAGAAGTTTCAAGGTATCCCTTGTTAGCTTCCTTAAACCACACAGTGATGACGGCTTCACCCGAGAGAGCGCCAAGTGGTAGATAATGGTTCAACCACGGCACCGGAATTTCGACGAAGAAAGCGCCACCTTTACGGTTGGTTCCGTGAGCGGGGATACCATGAAGCATTCCCATTGAACGCTTCTTTTTCGCCAGTTGATCCTCAGAATAGTAGACCAGTGGGAAAATCGCCAGGAAATCAGACGGCACGTGGTAGGTATACGAGCCATACGAGAATTCAAGACGCTCTACAAGCGCACCGACGGGACGAGTGTAACCATTTCGCACCAGGTCGTCATCACCAGTAAAAGCAGTTAGTTCGGGAAGATCGAAAGCGAGTTCGATTTTACCGACAAAGTTGTAGCGGGGAAGTTTGAAAGAAACGCGTTGACCAACGTTGTTATCGTAGGTTGTCGATGGACTAACGGTTACCAGCATAAGCCCAAGACCAAGCATAAGCGAGTTATCGAGGAAGAACGCTTTGGCTTCCTCGGGCGTTGTAAGCGCCTCTTTCAGAGAAAGACGTTGAAGGGTCGAGGTAACATCCATTCTGTTTTGCTTTTACTATACGAGTGAATTATTTTCATCCGATATCTCATCGATTGTTTAATTGGACATAATGCAGTAACAAGTGAATTATTTTCAACCGATATATCATCGATTGTTTAATTGGACATAATGCAGTAACCATCTCTTCCAACAAAATACGCTGCAATCTCATCGATTGTTCAATTGGACATAATGCAGTAACGAGTGAATTATTTTCAACCGATATATCATCGATTGTTTAATTGGACATAATGCAGTAACGAGTGAATTATTTTCAACCGATATTTCATCGATTGTTCAATTGGACATAATGCAACTCTGTGTGAATTTTTGCGATTTCCGATAGAATGGGCGGTGGACTACTTCAATCGTGATTATATCAATCGTGATTATATCATAAATTTATGTTCCTTCAATCGAGATTATATCAAATTTGCATATTAATCGCGTTTATTACGTTAAAATCACACATAGAGAAACGCGGCGTTTAAACCGGAGGCAAGATCTAATTAAGATCCAGTTATATTATTCGGAAAATTATACAAATTCACGATTGATTTAAGTAAGACAAATCGAAATTAAGATAAATTTACCATAGAACATCAATAAATTATAAATGAAATACACAAAAATCAAAATATTTAAATAATTCGATAGATTTCACACAGATTATCGATTGATTGATACAAAATATACGAGAGATATAAACAAGATCAATTAAGATACGCCGAGGGTTTAAACGCCGCGTTTCTCTATGTGTCAGCACCTTTGAGTAGGGAAATTGGCTCAGTGGCAAAAAGTCGCTGTCCATTTATTTCAGTTGTGAATGTTATCTCTTTGGAGTTGGCATAGGTCTTAAGAACACTGTGGGAGCCATTGGCTTTGTCAACAGTTGCATTATCACGAACTGAAACAAGCAGAGCATATACAAGACCTGATATTTGAGAGAGGTTAATTCGATTGGGTTGGGCATTGCCCTTGGCAGGGAAAGCACTAGCATCAACAAACCCAATGTCTAGAGCAGGAATAGCCATGCCAGTAGTCTTAACCTTTTCAATTACAGTAGCGAAAAGCTCATCAGAAACATTAACAGCATGCATGTAAAGGCGAGGAGAGGTAATTGTAATACCAGGGGTTGTTGCACCAAGGCTGAAAGTTGTGATATTTTGACCAACATGGGCAAGTGTAGCATTAGCAGTATCACCAAGACCATCATCTTCTGTCTTATCAGCAGCTGTCCCACCAACAACAGGAAGAGAGCGACCACCATAGGAAGTCTCAACATAACCCTTATCAGCATCCTTAAACCAAACAGTAACAACCATTTCACCAGATAAAGCACCAAGGGGAAGGTAGTGATTGAGCCAAGGCACTGGGATTTCAACAAAGAATGAGCCACCAAGTCGGTTGGTTCCATGAGCAGGGATACCATGAACCATGCCCATTGAGCGTTTCTTTTTAGCTAGTTGATCCTCCGAATAATAGACCAGGGGGAAATGAGCAAGGAAATCAGATGGAATATGGTAGGTGTAAGATCCATAGGTAATTTCAAGTCGCTGAACTAAAGCACCAACAGGGCGAGTGTATCCATTTCGAACAAGATCTTCACCACCAAAAGTGATGGCTGGAAGGTCGAAAGCAAGTTCGAGTTTTCCACAGAAATTGTAGCGAGGTAGCTTGAAGGAAATGCGATTTCCAACATTATTCTCAAAAGTATTGCTGGGATTCACAACAACTAGAACTGGCTTAGACTTGGATTCGAGACCAAGCATAAGGGAGTTATCCAGGAAAAAGGCTTTCGCCTCCTCTGGGGTTGTTAGGGCTTCTTTCAGCGAAAGTCTTTGAAGAGTGGAAGTGATATCCATGATATTCTCTTTTATTATACTGCAACATAAAAAATCTACCAATGATCCTTAATTTATGCGAAGCTTGTAATAACTGGATAGGAAGGGTGAAGCTGAGACATTCTCATTTTAAAGTATTCATAAACTGGGTCCCCAGCTGGCTCATCACCATAGCGAATTTCAAAGGTCAGATGAACAGGTTGACCCTCGAAATCAATTGGTTCATTTACAGCATTTACAATATCAACCGAGAAAGTGGATAATCCAACCTTTTTATTATAATATTTGTAAAGTGGGTGAGCCTCTGTTGAATTATAAACTACATGCTCTCCATAGTCTTTATCAGGGACCACTATTTTATGGAAGTAACCAGTCAGGAGACCATCCCCACATTGCACCAGATCACCCAGCTCCTTTACCCTCACAAACAAAACACTGTCCCTTGTCTTTTCAGGCTCAAAAGAAGATATAATGCCATTCACTCGACCACCAGTAAAAATTCCATCAGTGAGAGCATCATAGACCTGTGATTGGATTGGGGAGTTACCATATCTTCCAGGATCAAGACCCAGCAGTCTAGCTGAACTCAACAGCTTTTGGATTGTTTGTTGGCTTGGGTTCACAGCTACTGAGAAAGCCAAGTAAAATGGTACTGCTGAGTGGAATATAATTCGTTTCAGTGATTCATCCCATTTGCAGCGAATGGATGGTTGGGGATTTCTGCCTTCGAATTTAGAGTTAATTACATTCACCAGTTGCTGGTGGCTTTGGATGGGGGTGTTTCGACTTATAATGAATTGTTTCCATTGTTCATAGTCAGCAGCTGGGCGAACTGTTGGAATTCCTGAGCTTCCAGCTCCAGGAGTTTGTTCAGA
The DNA here is from genome assembly GCA_004431415.1 of Cyanophora paradoxa. Classification (NCBI taxonomy): domain Eukaryota; class Glaucocystophyceae; order Cyanophorales; family Cyanophoraceae; genus Cyanophora; species Cyanophora paradoxa. The sequence goes on along the minus strand of QPMI01000581.1, from coordinate 19,541 downwards.
ATAATAAATGCTAAATGCATTGTCAACTGTCACATCTCCTGCTTTGGTTTCACCACTCACCATAGGGATGCTGTTATAAAATTCGGCTGAGACCAGTCTCACAGCCCTCACATTCTCATAACTACTGGGGAGTCGAGCCACAAAGCTTGATGTGGGACCATCACCAGAGATTGTATTAAATGAGCTAACCTCGATGTAATCCACAGGCATTCTTCTTTTATCTATATTTATATATTAAAATGAACCGGCTCGTTAATATTGATAGCAGGGATAGAAGCCAAGGACAAAATGAAAACTCTTACAGGGTCACCCTCACAACTCCAGTAGAGAGACCAAGGGAATGTAGGGTTCTCTATGCAGAGATTCCAAACAGTATCTATAACAGTGTGGGAACTGATCATCTAACAGTTCAGTTTAATTACCAAGATGGTTCATATAACCAAGTGATCACACAACAAGTGTATCCCCTTCCCAGTGGCTACATCAATCAGGGTCATTTTGGGGTCACACACCCTTATAATTATGGGCTGAACTATTCAAGCTTCCAAACTATTGCAGGCAAAACAGTAGCTTTTGAGTTCAAGATATTCTACAACCCAACAACCTATAAAGTGGAGTTTTACAGTAACCATGAGTTTCGTTTTATTGCAAGCAACCAGAGAATAGGAAAGCTTTTGGGTGTAAGTTCTACTGAATACACTAATGGGTATTATAGCACTCCTCCTGTTGGTGGATCTCCATATCGACCTGAGAACCTTTTAAAGTATGATGGCAAACCTATTACACCTGATCACCCAGCATGGGGAATCACCTTCTCAGGACCCAGACTCTCCTCTAAGCCCTTGCAATATTATTTTGACAGCAGGAAGATGTCTGATATGAATGCTGAGCAGTATCTGTACATGCATATTAAAGAGCTGTCCCCTTTGCCAGCAGACACAATATAATTCCAAAATCGCAACCACAAAACCAGGGAGCTATCCTTAGATTGCAATTGAGTAAAGATATAGGGGGCTATGTTTACCATAGTGGTGAACATGCAGAATTTATTCAAATCAATGACAGAAACCTGGTGATAAGGGAACTCACTGTGGAGTTTAAAGATTACTTTGGTGAACTGATTGATATGAATGGAATCGATAATTCTTTTCAGTTGGAGTTTATCGAATAAAGGCACCTGTAAAGTCAACTCTCATTGTGGGAGCATTCACATACACAAGGGGATAAATGCGAATATATCTTATTCTCAGAGAATAACCTATGTAAAAAGCATCCTTGATGCTGAGAGGGAACCCACTCAATAGAGCCACATCACCAGAGTTGTGAGCATTGTTAATGTTCTCACAGACATATATTTTGTTTTGCCCATCTGATCGAATAAAAGACCAGTTGATCCCATCAGTGGATGTTGCCACATTGAAAGTCTTAATATAAGCATTGGTGTCCCCTGATCCATAGGCAATCACAGAAGAGAGTTCAAAAGTATATGGGAAAGCAACTTGAAGGTATTCAGTGGGGGTTTCCCATATCTGTTCAGGAGCATAGGCTCCAGCTTCCCAGCCAAATGCTGAAGGTCTAGCCATGAAAGGCTCTTTACCTGTCACAGAGGATGAGGCAGTAAAGGCATCATCTGCAAGCTGATACCAATTAGCATCCAAAGGTGGTGATGTAGTGAGAGTGGATGAGATGTAAGCCTTTGTAGGGTTCTTTAGTTCATAGTTTGCTACTAGAAGGCTGCAAAGCTTATTGATCACATCATTGTTTGCTGCTATGTATGTTTCTGTGAAAGAAAGCATATCTGGGATTTTAGAAGTGTCATCCAGGGAGCTTACTATATGATTTGGAAGTGGGACTGATAGCCTATAGTATCTCCCATAATCCTGATCATAGTTGTAGGGTAACAACTCCTCCATCTTATCAAGGGCAGAAAGCTCACTTGCAGCCATGAGCATGTTAATCAATGGGCTTCCATCTGTTGAGGCAATCCATGAGAGAATGCCCCAGCTGTTCACAGTCTCATAAGCATAACCCACATAATCAGACTCTAAATGTGGGTCCACCTCTCCACAAGAGATGCTTATTACTATAATATCATCATCATCACTGTAAATCTTCTTTGCATGGCTGTAACCACACACACTGGGATTATTGTTTCCCGAAATGGCACCATCAATGAGACAGACAAATACTCCCCGATTGAAATCAACAATGCTTACAGGAGAGAAATATGTAGGAGCAGCAGAGGTAGCCCTAGCAGCAATCTTACAAGGCAGAAAGCTGTAATTGTTATCATTTGTGATAAATATTGGTTTCATATTCTGAGTATCAAAGGATGTGATCACAATGTCCTTTAGGGAATCCTGTATTAGTGATTCCCCAGTAACTGAATTGATTGCAGTCTCCAAGGGTCCCACATCATACTTTGTGTTAAATAGGGCATTTTCAATGATATTTCGAGGATTTGCGAAAATCAAGGGCAGTTGAGTTAGGTAAATATTGTGTAAATCGTTTGCTGTCAGTTTAGGTTCACCTGGTCTATCAGGATGCCTTATATTCAAACCTATTGCAATGATCCCACCAGTGGAAGTTCCACTCACAAGATCCACAAGATCGATTATTCTCCTGCCAGTTCGATTTTCGATTTCTTTTAGCAGCCTGGTTATGATAATGCCCCTTGCACCCCCGCCAGAAAGACTTAAAACGACCTTGAGAGGCATCTTTTACTTATCAGGAATTTTATAAATCCATATAGTAAAAGCCATGAGCTTCAATTACCCACCAAATCTAGAAACCATTCAAGAGGATAATGCAAGCAGCACCAAGCATGTGAACTTTGATAATATTAAAGTAAAGGGTTCAGTTTCAATTGACCACAGCTCTGATAATTCATCAAAGACTCAATCAAGGGAGCATGCTTTATCTGTGAATCAAACCGATCCAGATAAAGAGGAGGTCAGTGTTGCTTTTAGTTTGGGTAATGTGAAAGCAAACCAAGTGGCAGAGATCAAAGCAACAAGAAGGAGACCTAGGAAACTAAAAACCAGTGGCACTCACCCAGATATACCTTCCAGGTTCGATAGTGGTCGATTGATTTTCAATGTTCAAGATGAGCAGGGCAAACAGAACACAGCTTTGCGAATTTACAATGAGGGCAGCACTCCAAAAGCTGAGGTCCCCAAGTATTGCAAGTGGGTCCCATTGCCAACACAAATCAGGTCTCCTACACAAATGATGTCTACCCCAAGGATATTACATATGACTTTGCGAGGAATGAGCCTTTTGGGTTTTTTACTCCAAAAGATGTCCATCAAAAAAAGCCATCAATTACAATCAACAGTAGCCCCAGTCAGCCAGTAGCAATCCATTTACACCCTGATTTAGTCGAAATGGATAGGCACCTTTTGCCTTTGTATAGCAATGTGAAAGACCTTGGAATTCGAACCAGGCAATGGCGAAATATCCATGGCAGCAATGTGTATGCAAATGGAGAGAAGCTTGTAAGTGAGAAAACCCTAAGAGAAATCATTGAGCATTATGGTCCCAATGGACCTACTGTCCCATTCCCTATTCCATTTCCCAATGGACCACCCGATTTAACACCAAAGAAGCAACCTGGAAGAGAATACACAGCAACTGAAGATGTAGCCTTTGGGCAGCACATTGTTAGTTGGGAGCAAGTTCGCAATAAACCTATAATTGAACCAAAAAAGCAAATAGATGAGCAGTATTTACCTCCTGAAATCGATATATTAGAGCTTGATGAATATCAATTCGTTCCAGATGAGGAAGAATATTTACCAGATGGTTTTGACCCACAAGAATATGAATATGATCAGTTTGATCCCAATGAGGAGGAGATACTACCAGATGGCTTAGATCCACAAGAGTTTGAGTATGAGCAGAACTATGAACCTGATGAGGAGTATTTGCCAGATGGGCATGATCCACCAGTTGTTGATTATGAGCAACCTTATGAACCCCATGAGGAATTATTACCAGATGGATTTCGACCTGAGATCTGGGAGTTCTTTCCTGATTATGAACAAATTAATAATAAACCTGCAAAGTATCCCCCAGAGGATCACAATCATGATTGGGATGAGATCTTAGGCAAACCTCAAAAGTATCCACCAGAGGATCACAGGCATGATTGGGGTGAAATTGATGGGATTCCAACTGAGTTCCCACCAAGCAAACATGAACATATTTGGGATGAGATCAATGACCAACCAGAATTTGCAAAGGTGGAGCCTCTTGATAACTTGGGGGTTTCTCTTTACCAGACTTGTAATATCCCTGAAAGGATCTTTTTGAATGAACACTATGTTCATGTGAATGGGACACTTGCAAATTCAGCTATGAGAGGACCACTTCATATTAGGACATTACCAGGCTCTTTTGAAACCCCACCACCACCAGGAGCAACCATACCAAATATCTTTGTGTCAAGCTACATGGAGGCTGACATTCCCACAGATACATTCAGAGTCCCAACAGACCCAGCAACCTACCAAAATTACAACTCTGCTATACAGGTTCATGTAGCAGATGTAAGCAGCTTAGATGGCTCAAGACCAATGATAGTTTTCAGTCGAGATAAGTATTCCTACATTCCCATAGTGGGAACTGCAAATGATAATTATGGAAGGGCAGAGCTTGCATGGATTAAAACAGATTATGGTGGGGTTCTGGAAGCCAATCAAAGAATGGCTGCAAAAAACATACACAATGAGAGCATTTCGAGAGTAGTCACAGAGGATTACCTTCAAGCTCAGAACTACATAGATGAAACAGAACTAAATACAATCATTGCAGGTATAGGTATTGGTGTTACAGGCAATTACCTCCCTCTCACAGGTGGGACTATTGATGGAACAGTAACAGCATGTAACTTCTTTGTCCATACTGAAAGCAATCAAACCTTTCCTGTGGTTCATCCAGGAGGTGAGTATGAGATACCTGATGATCCAGCTATTATGCCCATTAAGATTGATCTCCCTTCTGATTATGTAGGAAGGGGTGAACTAAAGACCATCTCTTTCACAGGAGATTATAATGATCTCATAAATAAACCTACTGCTGCAAATCTGCATCCTGTTGCATTTTCGGGTAGTTTCCTTGATCTAAATAATAGATCACACACCCACACAAAGGCAGAAATCACAGATTTTGCACACACTCACACCAAATCACAAATTACAGATTTTGCACACTTCCACACAAGAGCAGATATCACAAATTTCGCTCACACTCATGTTAAATCAGAGATATTAGATCTCGGAAATGTTGCATATGTGGGTCACACCCATACCAAGGCAGAGATTACAGATCTTGGAAATGTTGCATATGTTGGTCACACCCACACAAAGGCAGAGATTACAGATTTTGCACACACTCATGATTGGAATACAGATATCTATAACAAACCTGCAATTTTCTCAGGAAACTACAATGATTTGACCAATAGACCAACTCTTGATCCTTTCACAGCCACCACAATCAGAGCCAACAACACAATGTATGTAGGATCAGGTCAGATTGTAGAACCAGCAGGACCTATGTTTGAAGAAACATGGTTCTTCCACAATTCGCAGAATTACTTTGATAAAACCTTACTTGTTCGTGGAAATGCCTATGCAAGAAATTTCTATGCTATGAACCCCTCAAATAATGCGACCATCAGTCGATGTATTACAGAGGCAGATCTTTCCAGTCAACTCAATGCATATTTTAATGGGAAAATCCAAGCAGGAACGTATGTTTACACTACTCCTTATCTTTGGGCAAATCCTGACCATAGGTTTAACCTCACTATTAATTTCAACAGCAGCTTTGCTAACCCTCCTATTGTAACAACTGGTATACAACACAATGAGACAGCCTACTACTATCGAATGTATGTTAGGCTTAAACAAGTTTACAGTAGCTATTTCACTTGTGAGCTTGACATAGTTCCATTAAGTTCTTTTGACAGACCAGGATTTCCAGTTACAATTCATTACATTGCTGTCGCAATTTAACTATTTCGTAATTATAAAGATGACCTCTCTATTAGAAATCCCAAACTATGAACTTGCAGCCAAATCACTTCATAGCACCTCTCATGGAGTAGTTGATTCAACACCTGGGTATATTTGCACTGAAACTTCAAGTAATACCTCTTTCACAGAGAATAATATACTCAGAGTCAAAGAAATTCGATGTGATCGAAATGGAGGCAAGATAAGAACCACAGGAATTATTATCTCGAATAAAAATCAAGTTCAAGCAGGTCAAGTAGTCCCAGATTCAGCAGTGTATGATAATGTGGGTGGATTCACCACAGCAAAGATAGTAACTTTCGATAACACAATAAATAATTCGGCTCTTGTTGTCAAGAGTGGAGGAGCATACATTGGAGATGGGGCAAATGTTGCAGGGACTGTAACAGCGAATCAATTAAATGTGAATGGGACAAGTTCATTTACAGGATTGATGACCTTCAATGGTGGACTCTTGGGAAATGTTAGCGTTGAAACTCGAAAAGCTACAACAAGAGTTAATGCACCTGAGATGGATAATGGGACAGATGCAAATGTGAATTATAAACGAAACGGAAATACCATTTTCACTCTCGAAAAGACAATAACAGATCTGAAAGCAATCACAATCCCGGAAAATAGTGGTCTGAAACGATCCTATTGTCCAAGAATGAATATATCAAGACAAGCTCCTGGTTTGACAGGGTCCATAATACTTACAGCTGGAACACCCTTTAACTTTATAAATGGAGCTTATCTTGTAAACAATGAAGGAAACTTTTCATCCACAAAATTTACAGCTCCTGTTTCCGGAGTATATAGGGTGTTCTTTGCATGTATGAGAGCTGGCACAACCTCTTATACTCATATTGCTACCAGCATTTATTTAAATGGAAATCCTACAACCATCCAAACAAGGGTTTCAATGCCGTCCGCAGGGATTTCTAATACATTTGTAACTCCAATTTCATATGAAATTTTACTTTCTGTTATTGAAGGTGACTCCTTTGATATACGCAATTCTTCTGGAGCCAGTCTTCAATTTGATATCAGATACTATTTTTCTTGTTATCTTGTTACTGCTACATAATATTATCTGTATAATATAAAGAATGTCCACACAAATAGCAGTTCCTGTTTTCTGTTATGCCGCCCCAAAAATACATCAACTGAACCATACAGTAACAGATGCAACACCTGGGTTTATTTGCACAGAAACAACAGGGGCTGATTCGTTTTCACAAAATTCTGTGATTAGATGCAAAGAAATTCGATGTGATCGCAATGGGGGAAAAATAAGAACCACAGGACTCATTGTATCTAACAAGAACCAAGTCCAATCAGGTCAAATTGTTTCAGATACAGCAATTTATGACAATGTGGGAGGGTTCACCACACCCAAAATAGTTACTTTTGATAATACAATTAATAATGCTGCTCTTTCAGTTAGAAGTGGAGGGCATATATTGGAGATGGGGCAAGGATTGATGGAACTCTAACAGCCAATCAAGTAAACATTACAGGAACAAGCACATTTACAGGTTCAGTAACAGCCAATGGAGGCATAAGTATTCCAGAAACAACACAATCGATAATAACAGCAACTTCCAAGGTGGTCACACCTGAAATCGATACAGGAGCAAATGTGAATCTTGTTTTGAAACGCAACAGTGATATTATGGCTACTCTGGAAGCCAATCGCTTGACAATCAACACAAATTGTTATTTAAAATATGACTATCAGCCTCGATTTTCTGTTCAACTTAATTATCCTCATGTTGCTACCAGTGAAACTGCTCTTATCAATTGGGGAGTAGTGTTTGTGAATAATAGGGGGGCATTCAATGTCAGTAATGGAAGGTTCACTGCTCCTGTTGCAGGTCATTACAGATTTACAGCATATACCCATTCAACTTCAAGTAGTCCAATAAGTCTCTCTTTAAAAGTAAATGACCAAGACCCAGGGGGTCAAAGTATCATAACACAAAATGACTCAACTCTTACGAATAAACCGCTTTACATTAGTGTAATTCTTAACATTGCTATGGGTGAGTATATAACACTTGTAACAAATAATGGGGGTAGCTACACAAATCGAACAACATTCACAGGTGAACTTTTGAGTGTCACATAAATTTTCTCTTTATAAAGTAGGAATGTCGAATATCTACCAAGTAGTTCTCTCAGATACTGAGAAGCTGGGAATGGAATTCTGTGCAGCTTCTGTTCAGGATTGGATTGATAATGTGGTTCATAACAGGGCAAGAATTGCAATTGATGATATTGTTCAGAAAGAGATCCAGTCTTGCATTGCATCAGGAATTCAAATACCAACCTCAAAGGAAGCCATCGTTTTACAGGCATTCCAAAGGGGAACTGTAAAGAAAGGTATCGAATATAATTATGTCACAGAAGAACAATGAACATTATTTTTCTTTCCTTCTTAGTAAAAGAAGCAATGGGTGAATATAATCGAGTTCAACTGCCTATATATTCCCTTGGATCCCCTGCAATGCATTTTCGCCAGCATGAAGTAAATGATGAGGTTCGTGGTTTAGAATCCACAGAGAGACCCAATTCCAATGGCAACTCCTTTGATAAAAATTCGATTATTCGAGTTAAAGAGCTGAGAGCTGATAAGAATTCTGGTGTGGTTAAAACAACTCGACTTCTTGTCACAAATGCTAACTTTTTCCAGCCTACCAATGGAGGTCCTGATGCTTACAGTGTTGATCTGAAAGCCCTTGATTTCGATAAGAATTCTGCTGCTGTTACTGTGAGATCAGGAGGAGCATTTATTGGGGGTGGCTGTCGAATTTCAGGTCAGCTTTCATCCTCAATTTCGTATAATGATGTCCCAGATACTCTTGAGCAGAATGTTGAAGACCCCCAACGAATTCGATTATATACTCCTGTCGCACAGCAACCTTTTCTGCATTTCTATGTTGCATCATCTGTCACTCTTGAAAATTCAGAATTGGTTTCCATTACAGGAACTGATCGAGTGAGAAGGAATATTCCTCTTCCCACAGCAATGCTCTCAATGTGCAGAGCAAATAATAACCAACAAGGTCACAATTACCTATTCTTTGTTCAAGCATCCAACCATTTTGGTCGGGGATATTGTGTTTATAACAATCTGACATTTACTTATGATCTGTTTGTCACTGAGGTTGGAGTATACAATACTATGATTATGGGACTGAGAACAGATATAGCAGCTGTATCAGCACTTCGTGGGGTAAATGTTGCTGATATCTTCACAACCGGATTCTATGCGGAGCCAGATATTATTGATGACCCGACCCCATAAAAAAATGATATAAAAAATAGCTTGGTAAAACGTATAAGAATTCACCATCATGGATTATGCTTTAATCGCTCTCTCAGGAAAAAAAGGTCATGGGAAGTTTATGAAAATTGATTATGAAGATAAAGAACGGTTTGAGAGGTATACTTGGTCAATTGATACGAGAGGTTATGTAAATTGCAGAATTGGTCAAACACTCACCAGGGCGCACAGATATGCAATGTCTGAAATTGACCCTAAGATTCAGATTGATCATATCAATCACGACAAGTTGGACAATAGAAAAACCAATCTTCGGAGATGCACACATGCACAGAATCAGATGAACAAACCCAAAACTACACAAGAATCCACCAGTAAATACAAAGGTGTCTCTTGGAGTAAAGGAATGAAGAAATGGCTTGCAAAAATCAAACACGACTATAAACAAATTATTATTGGCTACTTTGAAAAAGAAGAAGACGCAGCAAGAGCATACAATGCCCGGGCAATCGAAATTAAAGGAGAGTTTGCATATTTGAATGTAATTGATGACCCAACCCCATAAAAGATATATCCCTTTAATGTAAAATGGCTGAGCAACCCCCACTTGAACGAATTATTACACCTCAACTATCATTAGCTGCCCCAGCAAACCATGTTTTACAGCATGCTACCTTTGATGATGTAGAGGGTCTCCAATCCACAGAGGTCCAACCTACAATGAACACCTTTGGTTCCACCCACAAACTGAGATTACAGGAACTCAGATGTGATAAAAATAATGGAATAGTTAAGACAACTAAGCTACTTGTCACAAATGCAAACTTTTCTGCTCATTATGGAGACCCAGATAGCTATGGAGATCCTCTGTCTACTTATTCTTTTGAATCTAGGTCGGGAGCTATTAACTGCAAATCGGGGGGAGCTTATATTGGTGATGGTCTTAGGGTTGGTGGGGCTGTTGGAGCGCCTTTATTTGTGAATGATCAACCCAATCCCATTGATCCCAATACAAGAATTCGAACCTATGTCCCCAGCATGAATGCCCCATACATTATAAAGATATTCCCCATTGTTGTAAATGAACAAACAGCAGTAGTAGACTCCCTTGTTGAGATTGGTGACCACTACAAGGTGGTTGTGGATATCCCACCAGATGTTTATGCTCTTTGTCAAGTAGAGGGTGGAACTCCTAATTTTGCAGTTGTGATCACCCCATATGATAATTTTGGTATTGCTTATCATGGAGTCAATTTCGGTTTGGAAGACTATCAGTTTCTGGTTAGAGCCACCAAGTTTGGTATCTACAAGTGTGTATTATATGCTGAGAGAACTGATTTTATTGCAAAGCAGAATACCTATGCTGAGTACTATGGCACTAATCGATATTTCCCCATTTTTGGGCAGGATACTGCTCCATAAGAATATTGGTTATATATAGAGTATGGATAGTAAAACAAAAAAGTTTATTGATGCTGCTATGACAGTCCATGGTAAAGATAAATTCGATTACAGTGAGACACATTACATCAAAGCTCAAGAGAAAGTATCTGTGAGATGTTTGCAGTGTAATAAGGTGATCCTTACCTATCCCTTTAATCATGTGAAGGGATCAGGGTGTAGGGAATGCAACAAAAAGCACTCTCAGGCTTATAGGAAAAGGGCTACTTCATCAATTAGAGTAGAGTATAGGGATATTTGCATTAGGTTCGATTAGGTTTAATTAATTTTTCTAAGGTATTCTTAATGGAGACTCAATACAGAGGCTTTCATGTTATGCTTGATTACAAAGCTAAATCAGCTATAGCAACAGGATATGAGCATGTTAGCTTCCTAGGTAATTGGATTATGGGAACCCTTGAACAAGCAGTATTGAGACAAGGTATTAGGATTGTTCATAAGCATTGTGAGATATTTGATGGCAAACTATCACCTCCTGGTTTTGCATTGGTTCTGCTATTAGATGAAAGCCATTGCACAGCTCATTGTTATTCCAATGAAGGCATGTTAGCAATTGATATATTCAGTTGTGGTAAAGAAGCTCAGCATAAAACACAATCAGTAGCAGATGAGATCGATAAAACAATGAATTTCTTAACATTTGAGAAGACTGAGAGACATAAACATGATAGATTCCCGTTTTGATGGGTTTCTATAATGATGATCAGGGTGATTTACCTTTTTTATTACAATAACATTGATCAGCTATTATAACAAAAGGATATAATATATCCCTTTCCTACAATAGAATATGTTACAATTTCGAATACTATCGATTTCCTTACAATAAAACTCAGCATCTCCCCTTCATTCCCCAATTATAATTTAAGTGGACTCAAGGTTGACTCATATTAATCGTAAAAGTAGTAAAAGTATATGGATTTTGTTACGAATTCAATGGGAGGGTTGACTAAGTGGGTTGAGTTGACTCAAATTTCACAGGAAATAACAATGAATCAGAGTATAAATGCATTTTTTGAATCAACTACACCAACTAACACTGAGAAAGTAGAAGATATCATATAGTATTACCATATATGGTTTGTCAGGCACTATAATATAGTTGTCAGGCACTTATATAGTATGTCAGGCATTGTCAGGCACCTTTTTAGAAAACTTTTCTATAATTCAAATTTCATTGTTGATCCAAACAATGATTTTGCCAAAATAAAATACTTTGTCAAAATCGATGGATTTAATGCCTGACAAATAAATGCTGCCTGAAAGATTTTAAATCACATTCCTAAGATCACATTTGAATCAACTACACCAACTAACACTGAGATTTTAACAATGAATGAGGTCCTTACTGAATATGGTATGTGTGACAGGTGTGACAGGTCTATCCCGTGGATTTTCAAAATCAATTTCTCACTAGGACTTTCCTTGGGATGGACCTGTCACACCTGTCACACCTGTCACACCCAATTATTTCAAAAATCCTAAGGGTCCCCCCTTAGAATCATTAAAACATGATAAAAACATATAAGTTTCATGTATAATTACGATTGAATTCAATAAGAGATCGATTTTTTTTATTTAACAAATGAATCTTTTATGGATCTTAATCGAGTTTAGCGATATATTTCCGATTAAATGAATTAAATTTAATTAAATTTAATCGAGAAAGTACATGAATATAATATCGATTAAATCAATTAACAAACAGACCAATCACACATAGTAAAATGCGGAGTTTTAACCAGAGGCAAGATCTAATTGAGATTCAGTTATATTATTCGGAAATATATACAGATTATCGATAGACTCAGTAAGACTAATCGGAAAATAAGAGAAATTTACGATAAAATATCGAAAAGAATACAAAATCCATGCAAGCTCTGCCCTTCCATAATCCATCCATGCAAGCTCTGCCCTTCCATAATTATCATTTGCAGTTCCCACTATGGGAATGTAGGAATACTTATCTCGACTGAAAACTATCATTGGTCTTGAGCCATCTAAGCTGCTTACATCTGCTACATGAACCTGTATAGCAGAGTTGTAATTTTGGTAGGTTGCTGGGTCTGTTGGGACTCTGAATGTATCTGTGGGAATGTCAGCCTCCATGTAGCTTGACACAAAGATATTTGGTATGGTTGCTCCTGGTGGTGGTGGGGTTTCAAAAGAGCCTGGTAATGTCCTAATATGAAGTGGTCCTCTCATAGCTGAATTTGCAAGTGTCCCATTCACATGAACATAGTGTTCATTCAAAAAGATCCTTTCAGGGATATTACAAGTCTGGTAAAGAGAAACCCCCAAGTTATCAAGAGGCTCCACCTTTGCAAATTCTGGTTGGTCATTGATCTCATCCCAAATATGTTCATGTTTGCTTGGTGGGAACTCAGTTGGAATCCCATCAATTTCACCCCAATCATGCCTGTGATCCTCTGGTGGATACTTTTGAGGTTTGCCTAAGATCTCATCCCAATCATGATTGTGATCCTCTGGGGATACTTTGCAGGTTTATTATTAATTTGTTCATAATCAGGAAAGAACTCCCAGATCTCAGGTCGAAATCCATCTGGTAATAATTCCTCATGGGGTTCATAAGGTTGCTCATAATCAACAACTGGTGGATCATGCCCATCTGGCAAATACTCCTCATCAGGTTCATAGTTCTGCTCATACTCAAACTCTTGTGGATCTAAGCCATCTGGTAGTATCTCCTCCTCATTGGGATCAAACTGATCATATTCATATTCTTGTGGGTCAAAACCATCTGGTAAATATTCTTCCTCATCTGGAACGAATTGATATTCATCAAGCTCTAATATATCGATTTCAGGAGGTAAATACTGCTCATCTATTTGCTTTTTTGGTTCAATTATAGGTTTATTGCGAACTTGCTCCCAACTAACAATGTGCTGCCCAAAGGCTACATCTTCAGTTGCTGTGTATTCTCTTCCAGGTTGCTTCTTTGGTGTTAAATCGGGTGGTCCATTGGGAAATGGAATAGGGAATGGGACAGTAGGTCCATTGGGACCATAATGCTCAATGATTTCTCTTAGGGTTTTCTCACTTACAAGCTTCTCTCCATTTGCATACACATTGCTGCCATGGATATTTCGCCATTGCCTGGTTCGAATTCCAAGGTCTTTCACATTGCTATACAAAGGCAAAAGGTGCCTATCCATTTCGACTAAATCAGGGTGTAAATGGATTGCTACTGGCTGACTGGGGCTACTGTTGATTGTAATTGATGGCTTTTTTTGATGGACATCTTTTGGAGTAAAAACCCAAAAGGCTCATTCCTCGCAAAGTCATATGTAATATCCTTGGGGTAGACATCATTTGTGTAGGAGACCTGATTTGTGTTGGCAATGGGACCCACTTGCAATACTTGGGGGACCTCAGCTTTTGGAGTGCTGCCCTCATTGTAAATTCGCAAAGCTGTGTTCTGTTTGCCCTGCTCATCTTGAACATTGAAAATCAATCGACCACTATCGAACCTGGAAGGTATATCTGGGTGAGTGCCACTGGTTTTTAGTTTCCTAGGTCTCCTTCTTGTTGCTTTGATCTCTGCCACTTGGTTTGCTTTCACATTACCCAAACTAAAAGCAACACTGACCTCCTCTTTATCTGGATCGGTTTGATTCACAGATAAAGCATGCTCCCTTGATTGAGTCTTTGATGAATTATCAGAGCTGTGGTCAATTGAAACTGAACCCTTTACTTTAATATTATCAAAGTTCACATGCTTGGTGCTGCTTGCATTATCCTCTTGAATGGTTTCTAGATTTGGTGGGTAATTGAAGCTCATGGCTTTTACTATATGGATTTATAAAATTCCTGATAAGTAAAAGATGCCTCTCAAGGTCGTTTTAAGTCTTTCTGGCGGGGGTGCAAGGGGCATTATCATAACCAGGCTGCTCAAAGAAATCGAAAATCGAACTGGCAGGCGAATTATTGACCTTGTGGATCTTGTGAGTGGAACTTCCACTGGTGGGATCATTGCTATTGGGTTAAACATCAGGCATCCTGATAAACCAGGTGAACCTAAACTCACAGCAAACGATTTACACAATATTTACCTAACTCAACTGCCCTTGATTTTCGCAAATCCTCGAAATATCATCGAAAATGCCCTATTTAACACAAAGTATGATGTCGGACCCTTGGAGACTGCAATCAATTCAGTTACTGGGGAATCACTAATACAGGACTCCCTAAAGGACATTGTAATTACATCATTTGACACTCAGAATATGAAACCAATATTTATCACAAATGATAACAATTACAACTTTATGCCTTGTAAGATTGCTGCTAGGGCTACTTCTGCTGCTCCTACATATTTCTCTCCTGTAAGCATTGTTGATTTCAATCGGGGGGTATATGTCTGTCTAATTGATGGTGCCATTTCGGGAAACAATAATCCCAGTGTGTGTGGTTACAGCCATGCAAAGAAAATTTACAGTGATGATGATGATATTATAGTAATAAGTATATCTTGTGGAGAGGTAGACCCACATTTAGAGTCTGATTATGTGGGTTATGCTTATGAGACTGTAAACAGCTGGGGCATTCTCTCATGGATTGCCTCAACAGATGGAAGCCCATTGATTAACATGCTCATGGCTGCAAGTGAGCTTTCTGCCCTTGATAAGATGGAGGAGTTGTTACCCTACAACTATGATCAGGATTATGGGAGATACTATAGGCTATCGGTCCCTCTTCCAAACCATATAGTTAGCTCCCTTGATGACACTTCTAAAATCCCAGATATGCTTTCTTTCACAGAAACCTACATTGCAGCAAACAATGATATGATCAATAAGCTTTGCAGCCTACTAGTAGCAAACTATGAACTAAAGAACCCTTCAAAGGCTTACATTTCATCCACTCTCACTACATCACCACCTTTGGATGCTAATTGGTATCAGCTTGCAGATGATGCCTTCACTGCCTCATCCTCTGTGACTGGTAAAGAGCCTTTCATGGCTAGACCTTCAGCATTTGGCTGGGAAGCTGGAGCCTATGCTCCTGAGCAGATATGGGAAACCCCCACTGAATACCTTCAAGTTGCTTTCCCATATACTTTTGAACTCTCTTCTGTGATTGCCTATGGATCAGGGGACACCAATGCTTTTATTAAGATTTTCAATGTGGCAACATCCACTGATGGGATCAACTGGTCTTTTATTCGATCAGATGGGCAGAACAAAATATATGTCTGTGAGAACATTAACAATGCTCACAACTCAGGTGATATGGCTCTATTGAGTGGGTTCCCTCTCAGCATCAAGGATGCTTTTTACATAGGTTTTTCTCTCAGAATTAAATATATTCGCATTTATCCCTTGTGTATGTGAATGCTCCCACAATGAGAGTTGATTTCACAGGTGCCTTTATTCGATAAACTCCAACTGAAAGAATTATCGATTCCATTCATATCAATCAGTTCACCAAAGTAATCTTTAAATTCAACTGTGAGTTCCCTTATCACCAGGTTTCTGTCATTGATTTGAATAAATTCTGCATGCTCACCACTATGGTAAACATAGCCCCCTATATCCTTACTCAATTGCAATCTAAGGATAGCTCCCTGATTTTGTGGTTGCGATTTTGGAATTATATTGTGTCTGCTGGCAAAGGGGACAGCTCTTTAATATGCATGTACAGATACTGCTCAGCATTCATATCAGACATCTTCCTGCTGTCAAAATAATATTGCAAGGGCTTAGAGGAGAGTCTGGGTCCTGAGAAGGTGATTCCCCATGCTGGGTGATCAGGTGTAATAGGTTTGCCATCATACTTTAAAAGGTTCTCAGGTCGATAGGGAGATCCACCAACAGGAGGAGTGCTATAATACCCATTGGTGTATTCAGTAGAACTCACACCCAAAAGCTTCCCTATTCTCTGGTTGCTTGCAATAAAACGAAACTCATGGTTACTGTAAAACTCCACTTTATAGGTAGTTGGGTTATAGAATATCTTGAACTCAAAAGCTACTGTTTTGCCTGCAATGGTTTGGAAGCTTGAATAGTTCAGCCCATAATTATAAGGGTGTGTTACCCCAAAATGACCCTGATTGATGTAGCCACTGGGAAGGGGATACACTTGTTGTGTGATCACTTGGTTATATGAACCATCTTGGTAATTAAACTGAACTGTTAGATGATCAGTTCCCACACTGTTATAGATGCTGTTTGGAATCTCTGCATATAGAACCCTGCATTCCTTGGTCTCTCTACTGGAGTTGTGAGGGTGACCCTGTAAGAGTTTTCATTTTGTCCTTGGCTTCTATCCTGCTATCAATATTAACGAGCCGGTTCATTTTAATATATAAATATAGATAAAGAAGAATGCCTGTGGATTACATCGAGGTTAGCTCATTTAATACAATCTCTGGTGATGGTCCCACATCAAGCTTTGTGGCTAGACTCCCCAGTAGTTATGAGAATGTGAGGGCTGTGAGACTGGTCTCAGCCGAATTTTATAACAGCATCCCTATGGTGAGTGGTGAAACCAAAGCAGGAGATGTCACAGTTGATAACACATTTAGTATTTATTATTCGGAACAAACTCCAGGAGCTGGAAGCTCAGGAATTCCAACAACTCGCCCAGCTGCTGATTTTGAACAATGGAAACAATTCATGGTAAATCGCGAGACCCCCATCCAAAGCCACCAACAGCTGGTGAATGTAATCAACTCCAAATTCATTGGCAGAACTCCCCAACCATCCATTCGCTGCAAATGGGATGAGTCACTGAAACGAATTATATTCCACTCGGCAGTGCCTTTTTACCTGGCTTTCTCACTTGCTGTAAACCCAAGCCAACAAACAATCCAAAAGCTATTGAGTTCAGCTAGACTGCTTGGTCTTGATCCTGGAAGATATGGGAATTCCCCAATCAAATCCCAAGTTTATGATGCTCTCACTGATGGAATCTTTACTGATGGTCGAGTGAATGGCATTATATCTTCTTTTGAGCCTGAGAAGACCAGGGACAGTGTTTTGTTTGTGAGAGTAAAGGAGCTGGGTGATCTGGTTCAATGTGGGGATGGTCTTCTGACTGGTTACTTCCATAAAATAGTGGTTCCTGACAAAGATTATGGTGAGCATGTTGTTTACAATTCAACAGAGGCTCATCCACTTTATAAATATTATAATAAGAAGGTTGGATTATCCACTTTCTCGGTTGATATTGTTAATGCTGTAAATGAACCAATTGATTTTGAGGGTCAACCTGTTCATCTGACCTTTGAAATTCGCTATGGTGATGAGCCAGCTGGGGACCCAGTTTATGAATACTATAAGATGAGAATGTCGCAGCTTCACCCTTCCTATCCAGTTATTACAAACTTCGCATAAATTAAGGATCATTGGTAGATTTTTTATGTTGCAGTATAATAAAAGAGAATATAATGGATATCACTTCCACTCTTCAAAGACTTTCGCTGAAAGAAGCCCTAACAACCCAGAGGAGGCGAAAGCCTTTTTCCTGGATAACTCCCTTATGCTTGGTCTCGAATCCAAGTCTAAGCCAGTTCTAGTTGTTGTGAATCCAGCAATACTTTTGAGAATAATGTTGGAAATCGCATTTCCTTCAAGCTACCTCGCTACAATTTCTGTGGAAAACTCGAAACTTGCTTTCGACCTTCCAGCCATCACTTTTGCTGGTGATACTGACCTAGTTCGCAATGGATACACTCGCCCAGTTGGTGCTTTAGTTCAGCGACTTGAAATTACCTATGGATCTTACACCTACCATATTCCATCTGATTTCCTTGCTCATTTCCCCTGGTCTATTATTCGGAGGATCAACTAGCTAAAAAGAAGCGATCAATGGGCATGGTTCATGGCATTCCTGCTCATGGAACAACCGCCTTGGTGGCTCATTTTTCGTTGAAATTCCTGTGCCTTGGCTAATCACTACCTTCCCCTTGGTGCTTTATCTGGTGAAATGGTTGTTACTGGTTTGGTTTAAGGATGCTGGAAAGGGTTATGTTGAAACTTCCTATGGTGGTCGTGGTCTTACTGTTGCAGCAGCTGATGTAGATTATCAAAAGATGACGGTCTTGGAACTGCCCCTGCTGAAACTGTTCTGGCCAAATGTTGGTCAAAACATCACAGACTTTACTCTTGGTGCAACAACCCCTGTCATTTCTATTACTTCTCCTCGCCTTTACATGCATGCTATTAATGTTTCTGATGAGCTTTTCGCTACTGTAATTGAAAAGTAAAGACTACTGGCATGGCTATTCCCTCCTGATATTGGATTTGTAGATGCTAGTGCTTTCCCTGCCAAGGGCAATGCCCAACCCAATCGAATTAACCTCTCTCAAATCTCAGGTCTTGTTTATGCTCTGCTTGTTTCAGTTCGTGATAATGCAAACTGTTGATAAATCCACTGGCTCCCACAGTGTTCTTAAGACCTATGCCAACTCCAAAGATATTACTTTCACTGTTGAAATTAATGGACAGCGACTTTATGCCACTGAGCCAATTTCCCTACTCAAAGGTGCTGAGCTAATTGCTGATGCCTTCAAATGCTCTAACATGGATAAGGTTGCTGATCGCTATGTCCTTTCAGGTTTAAGTTTCTGCATTGATGGAGAGAAGGCAACTCGAAATATTGCCCAGTCTGGTTATGTCGATTTAACCAAATTCCTCTTCTTCCTTCCTCACCCTCTACATGCCTTCAGATAAGGTAATCGATGTCAATGTTCGCGCTCTCATGCATAGCTATATAATTTTGGAAAAGATGGATTACGTCGTATA
>QPMI01000580.1:0-95001 GCA_004431415.1 Cyanophora paradoxa | reverse complement strand
ACTCAAAAGCTACTGTTTTGCCTGCAATGGTTTGGAAGCTTGAATAGTTCAGCCCATAATTATAAGGGTGTGTTACCCAAAATGACCCTGATTGATGTAGCCACTGGGAAGGGGATACACTTGTTGTGTGATCACTTGGTTATATGAACCATCTTGGTAATTAAACTGAACTGTTAGATGATCAGTTCCCACACTGTTATAGATGCTGTTTGGAATCTCTGCATATAGAACCCTGCATTCCCTTGGTCTCTCTACTGGAGTTGTGAGGGTGACCCTGTAAGAGTTTTTCATTTTGTCCTTGGCTTCTATCCCTGCTATCAATATTAACGAGCCGGTTCATTTTAATATATAAATATAGATAAAAGAAGAATGCCTGTGGATTACATCGAGGTTTAGCTCATTTAATACAATCTCTTGGTGATGGTCCCACATCAAGCTTTGTGGCTAGACTCCCAGTAGTTATGAGAATGTGAGGGCTGTGAGACTGGTCTCAGCCGAATTTTTAACAGCATCCCTATGGTGAGTGGTGAAACCAAAGCAGGAGATGTCACAGTTGATAACACATTTAGTATTTATTATTCGGAACAAACTCCAGGAGCTGGAAGCTCAGGAATTCCAACAACTCGCCAGCTGCTGATTTTTGAACAATGGAACAATTCATGGTAATCGCGAGACCCCATCCAAAGCCACAACAGCTGGTGAATGTAATCAACTCCAAATTCATTGGCAGAACTCCCCAACCATCCATTCGCTGCAAATGGGATGAGTCACTGAAACGAATTATATTCCACTCGGCAGTGCCTTTTACCTGGCTTTCTCACTTGCTGTAACCAAGCCAACAACAATCCAAAAGCTATTGAGTTAGCTAGACTGCTTGTCTTGATCCTGGAAGATATGGGAATTCCCCAATCAAATCCAAGTTTATGATGCTCTCACTGATGGAATCTTTACTGATGGTCGAGTGAATGGCATTATATCTTCTTTTGAGCCTGAGAAGACCAGGGACAGTGTTTTGTTTGTGAGAGTAAAGGAGCTGGGTGATCTGGTTCAATGTGGGATGGTCTTCTGACTGGTTACTTCCATAAAATAGTGGTTCCTGACAAAGATTATGGTGAGCATGTTGTTTACAATTCAACAGAGGCTCATCCACTTTATAAATATTATAATAAGAAGGTTGGATTATCCACTTTCTCGTTGATATTGTTAATGCTGTAAATGAACCAATTGATTTTGAGGGTCAACCTGTTCATCTGACTTTGAATTCGCTATGGTGATGAGCCAGCTGGGGACCCAGTTTATGAATACTATAAGATGAGAATGTCGCAGCTTCACCCTTCCTATCCAGTTATTACAAACTTCGCATAAATTAAGGATCATTGGTAGATTTTTTATGTTGCAGTATAATAAAAGAGAATATAATGGATATCACTTCCACTCTTCAAAGACTTTCGCTGAAAGAAGCCCTAACAACCCCAGAGGAGGCGAAAGCCTTTTCCTGGATAACTCCCTTATGCTTGGTCTCGAATCCAAGTCTAAGCCAGTTCTAGTTGTTGTGAATCCCAGCAATACTTTTGAGAATAATGTTGGAAATCGCATTTCCTTCAAGCTACCTCGCTACAATTTCTGTGGAAAACTCGAACTTGCTTTCGACCTTCCAGCCATCACTTTGCTGGTGATACTGACCTAGTTCGCAATGGATACACTCGCCAGTTGGTGCTTTAGTTCAGCGACTTGAAATTACCTATGGATCTTACACCTACCATATTCCATCTGATTTCCTTGCTCATTTCCCCTGGTCTATTATTCGGAGGATCAACTAGCTAAAAAGAAGCGATCAATGGGCATGGTTCATGGCATTCCTGCTCATGGAACCAACCGCCTTGGTGGCTCATTTTTCGTTGAAATTCCTGTGCCTTGGCTAAATCACTACCTTCCCCTTGGTGCTTTATCTGGTGAAATGGTTGTTACTGTTTGGTTTAAGGATGCTGGAAAGGGTTATGTTGAAACTTCCTATGGTGGTCGTGGTCTTACTGTTGCAGCAGCTGATGTAGATTATTCAAAAGATGACGGTCTTGGAACTGCCCCTGCTGAAACTGTTCTGGCAAATGTTGGTCAAAACATCACAGACTTTACTCTTGGTGCAACAACCCTGTCATTTCTATTACTTCTCCTCGCCTTTACATGCATGCTATTAATGTTTCTGATGAGCTTTTCGCTACTGTAATTGAAAAAGTAAAGACTACTGGCATGGCTATTCCCTCCTTGATATTGGATTTGTAGATGCTAGTGCTTTCCCTGCCAAGGGCAATGCCCACCAATCGAATTAACCTCTCTCAAATCTCAGGTCTTGTTTATGCTCTGCTTGTTTCAGTTCGTGATAATGCAACTGTTGATAAATCCACTGGCTCCCACAGTGTTCTTAAGACCTATGCCAACTCCAAAGATATTACTTTCACTGTTGAAATTAATGGACAGCGACTTTATGCCACTGAGCCAATTTCCCTACTCAAAGGTGCTGAGCTAATTGCTGATGCCTTCAAATGCTCTAACATGGATAAGGTTGCTGATCGCTATGTCCTTTCAGGTTTAAGTTTCTGCATTGATGGAGAGAAGGCAACTCGAAATATTGCCCAGTCTGGTTATGTCGATTTAACAAATTCCTCTTCTTCCTTCCTCACCCTCTACATGCCTTCAGATAAGGTAATCGATGTCAATGTTCGCGCTCTCATGCATAGCTATATAATTTTGGACAAAGATGGATTACGTCGTATAAATCTTTGATAACCTTACGATAAACAGTAAGGCATTTAAAGAAAAAATGATTATTTATTTTTGGAAACCTTTATAAAGTAAAATGCCCCTCACAATTAATGAGTTTGTAGATCGTGCAAATGCCAAGCATAATGGTAAATTCGATTATTCGAAGGTTCAATTTACAAAATGCAAGGATAAAGTTCTCATTTCTTGTCTGACTTGCAGTACAATATTTGAACAGCGTGTGGATCACCATCTAAGAGGGTCAAGCTGTAAAAAATGTAGTTTTCAGCGGTTGGGAAATGAACGCAGAAAAGAGCTGGAAACATTTATAGAGCAATCAAGAAAAACACATGGAGACAAATATTGTTATAATAAAGTAGAATATGTGAAAGCTCACACACCAGTTTGTATAAGATGCAACTCTTGTAACAAAGAGTTCATGCAACCCCCAATCATTCATATTCGAAATACTGGTTGCCCATTTTGTAGATCTTCAAAAGGTGAGGAAGAGGTGTGCAAAGTGTTGGACTCCATTGGATTGGGGTATACACAACAACATACGTTCAAAGATTGTAGAAATAAGTTTCCATTAAGGTTCGATTTCTATATTGATTCTCTTCGAATTGCAATAGAATATGATGGTATTCAACATTTCAAACCAAGAAAGTGGTTTGGTGCTGATAATGGTGAAGAGCAATTTAAACAGGTTCAAATTAATGATGGAATAAAAAATCGATACTGTGAAGCTAACAACATTAAACTACTGAGAATCCCATACACTGAAACTGATATTGAGGGTTGCATTAAACGATTCCTATCTAACCTGTAAACCATATTCAGTCACCTTGCATTATTTTTATCTGTTTCTTTATAGAAAGATACACAATGCCAATACCAAGTTCTGATCTGGATGAATTTGTGGCTGGTGAAATGATAGAACCCCCTTTCAGACTACTCATACTCGGAAAAAGTGGATGCGGAAAAACAGAAGCTGTAAAATATTATTTGAAACAGCTGCATGATGCCAAAAAGATTGATACAACACTTATTATATCCGCTACCTCATTTTCACATTTTTGGGACAAAGCTGCTACTGTTCAACTGGGTGCATGGGATCCCCAATACATGTCGAAAATTATAAAAGAAAGAGAGGCAAAAAGGGAGAAAGGAGAAGAACTTAACCATATGCTGGTGATTTTAGAGGATATGATAGAAAATGACCAGCTGGATCTCAGTCGAGATAAAACAGTGGGAATGCTTTATGTTCGTGGCAGACATGTCAATATATCAATTATAACTATTTCCCAAAAATTAAGAAAGGTCGCAAGTGTTATTCGCTGCAATAGTGATATAGTAATTATGGTTTGTGCAAGCAATCAAAAAGAGCTGGAAGCATTTGCAGAGGAGTTTTCGACTTTTCCTCGCAAAGAAGATTTCTATCAACTGTTTGAAGAGTATGTCCACTCATATCAATTCCTTGTTTATACATCTTTCAAGTATAATGTGGGCTACTATGTTGATAAAGCCGATTTAGTTGGAGATTTCGATTTTCCTCGCTTCCACAGGAAGCCCAAGAAGAAAGAAGATGAACTGAAACCACCAGAGAAAGAGGAAGCCCCTAAAGAAGTGAAAAGCCAAGTCCATAGCAATAAATTGATGCGATATAAACGCGGTTTATAAAATTATCTCTCATTCTAATAAAGATACAATGCCTCCCAAACGAAAGATAGGGATTCCAGCTGGGGCTGTTGCTATTCAGGTGGTGGAAACAATGGATCCATTAATACTGAACCAATGAAATTCAATGGTATGAATGAGGTGAAGCCCTCACAGCAAGAAGAAGACCCCCTCAATGCTGCCTATGAGGAATCAGTTGATGACAAAGCCCCACAGGCTTCAACCAGTGACCAACTCAACATCTCACCAGAAGCCTCAAAAATGAAAGCTGTTGCTGAGGGTGCCAGGCGAATTATTGGGGCTGCTGATGACAAAGGTTTAGGCTTGCAAGATCTTTCACTGGCTCGCAAAGGTGAGGGTCTTAGTAAGGAATCAGACAAGGTAATTCAGTCTATGGCTGGTGAAGTCACATACAAGACTGCTCCCACTCAAAATATTCATCGAATTCCAAGGCTCAATGGATGAGATGACTGCTAAACTCAAAGATCTGGAAGCCAAATCAAGTGCCTTGGAGCAGTATGTTACTGAGAAGAAAGAGAGATCCAAGCTAAAGGAGATGCTTCGAAAGGAAGTTTATAAAATGGGCATTACTGGTGTCCCAGATAAACAGTTTATTG
Source organism: Cyanophora paradoxa (assembly GCA_004431415.1). NCBI lineage: Eukaryota > Glaucocystophyceae > Cyanophorales > Cyanophoraceae > Cyanophora > Cyanophora paradoxa. The sequence goes on along the minus strand of QPMI01000580.1, from coordinate 89,950 downwards.
CTAAGAAAGAGAACCAAATTGATGAGCAGGCAGTAGATGAAATGAAAACAAAGACCCAGAAGGGAACTATTGAACCTGGTGCCACCAAAGCTGAAGTCGAAAAGGGAGTAGCCCCAACAGTATATAAAAGACGAGTTTGGCTTTAATTTTCTCTGTTTTATTAGAGACATGGATATAATACGAAAGTTTATTGAGATGCTCAGTCTGCATGTGGTGAGCAATTGCCACAGTGGATGCTGTGACACAACAATAGAGTTTGAGATGTCAGATACTGAGGATAATGTATCTGAGGCAAGAGAGAGAAGGAGATCAACAGTTTCAGTGGAGTCAATGCCAGCAGACCCCACAGAGTATACATATGAGCAACAGGAGTATCCAAGGAGAAGTTCTTTACCAGGCGAAAACGTTTTCTCAGCAAATATTAATGGAGGATACAATTAGTTTGATCGAGTTTACTAGTGATGAGCCTTTAACTGAGGGTGCTATTAGACACATTCTAGCAAAGCAGAAACGATATAGAGAGGACCCAGCATATAGAGAGTATAAGAAACAACAAGCCCTGGCATCCTATTATCGCAGAAAAGCCCAAAAAGAGGAGCAGAGACCCAGAGGGAGACCGATTAAATATTATTTGCCTACTGATAGTAGCAATGGACCCCCAGGTCTATAAGATAATCGAGAAAAAGCGGTCTCAGTATGCTACTGAGGCAGCTATTAAAGTTTACAGACAGGAACTGGTGTTCGCAACAAAAAATGACTTAAAGAAAAAGTAGATAGGTTGTATTGAGGAAAAATTATTTTCGTATCTACTATTAAAGAGAAATGCCGAATATCCGCAAGATACTCACAGATGATGAAAAAGCAGAGAAGCTGAGACTGAAAAGGGAGCAAGATGCCCAAAGAAAACGCGAAGCCTATCATAAAAAGAAGGAGGAACGATTATCCCAAGGAGCCGCTACAGTTCACACACCAGAAGAACTCAAAAAGATTGCCCTCAGACACCAGAGGAAATACAGGGAAAATGAAGAATATCGCGAACAGAAAAAGGCGAAAGCGCTGGAATACTACCACAAGAAAAAAGACGAACTACCCAAGACACCCAAAGAGCATAAACCGGTTGGAAGACCTCGGAAATATATCGAAGAATAAATTCTCGATCGAAACAAATTTTGTAGAAATCGATTTGATCGGAGGCAAAAAAATGACAGCTTTCTTCCCTCTTTTTTAAAACTGTACCTATATATCGAGACAGTATCCCGACCCAAAACTACTTAAGGACTTGGCAAATAATAGGATATATATAAAAGACAATTCCTCCTTCCGAAATTATTTTCTTCGTTAAAGGTAGAAGTCCCCCAAAATCGAAAATGAACAAAATCGAGAAATTCGCCACCCCTGTTGAAAATGCTACATTCCTTAGTACTCTCATTGGTGATCGCAACAAGGTCACCCATGTATTTGATTCTGCTGAAGATGCCTTGAAGCCATTGATAATAGCAAGGTTAAGACCTGGGCTGAATGCATTCAGCCTGAACAAGTCACCAGAGTTTACCTGGACCTGGATAAATTCGCTGATTTGAAGGAGAACATTGCTGAAAACTATGCTGAGGCTGAAACTGTTGTAAGAGAGATGAGAGATAAGCTATGGAAGCGATCTGGGACCACTTCGATTAACGATATTGCTGTTGCAGTTCGCCATAGAAGGGTTTATTTGATCAAGGAGGATGTCACCAAGTTCAAGATCTCAGCCCACTTTATCATTAAATCGCTTGCATGCAAACATGAAGATATCCCCAAGCTTTTCAAAGCTATGGGATTGGTGAAAAATGAGGATTATGACAGTGGAGTTTACAGCTCCACACAGAACCTTATCTGCCTCAATTGCTGCAAAGGTGAGACTCTGGATGCTCAAAATAAATCAAAGAAAGATGTTGATAAAAACGTTTGCTTTAAGAAATTCGTTGACTGTGACAAAGTGTTAATGCGAAATGAGGACTTCTTTGTATCTTTCTTCTCAGCTTCTACTAAACTTGTGGATGAATCGAATATTTCTGCATTCGCAAATTATAGCCCTGAGCCAAAACCAGTTAAAAAGGAGCCAAAAAGTGATAAAGTGAAGACTGAGAAGGTAGAAGCTGAAAAAGACACTGAACCCGAAAATCCTGTTACTTTCGAACTGCTACAAAGTGTTATAATGGGTCTGAATGGTGAGAGAGCTAATGAGTATAAAACTTGGATTGATGTAGGACTGGTCATCATCAATGTTGGGGAAGACAACAAGTTCACCCCTAAAATGCAAGCTGAACTCTTCCACCAATTCTCAGAACAGAGTGACAAGTATGATTATGATGAATGCCAGGAGAAGTTTACACAGCTTCGCAGAAGCAAGAAGAAGGCTGAGCCTGGCAAAGTGTTGACCTTCAAATCCTTGGTTTATTGGTTGAGCAAAGATAACAATGAGCTTTTCAAGGAACTCTTCCCAAAAAGTATGCATTCCTACCAGAGGACACAGATGAAATCGATTACAAGACTGCAAGTATCCCTCCTTTGGCTGAACATTACAATGTGCATAAGAGGTATTTCAATGCTCGAATGCATCATGTTGAAAATGTTGGTTGTGTGATGCTCTGGGATGAACAACTACTTTGCTGGATGCCCAAAGATATTGGGAAGCTCTCTACAAAGCATTTCCCCATTTGATGCATAAGGTGATTGTCAATGAGGGAACAGATAATGAGAAAGAGAAATGGAGCAATCATTTAGGAAATGGATTGTGGATCCAACAGCCACAAGATCAACTTACATGGATTTCCTTCCCCTCCTGCTACTCTCAGTGCAAAATGCAAGTCTGTATTTAATCTCTATCCAGGAATGAAGGTCGACCATCAGCAATTCGAAAATGCTCCAGAGGATGTAACTGCTGAGATGATTAAGCCTTTCCTAGATCACTTGTTCTTAATGTCTGGTGAGGATCAAAATACCTATGAATATCTGTTGAAATGGTTTGCCCACATGCTGCAAAAGCCTGGGGAACTCAATGGAGTATCCTTAATCTTCATTGGTGAGCAGGGAACTGGTAAAAATGTGTTGGTTGATACTTTCCAAAAGAAGATACTTGGAGATGCCCTAAGTTATGCAACTGGAAAGCCAAAAGAGGATCTGTTTGGTCGATTTGCCCACAATAGAGAGGATAAGATCTTGATTGTTGTGAATGAAGCCTCAGGCAAGGACACATTCGAAAATAATGATATGCTCAAAGATCTCATAACTTCTGATAAGATTGTAATTGAACACAAAGGGATAGATTCATACACAAAAAGCAACTTTGCCAGGATTATATTCACCAGCAATAACAACATTCCAGTGAAAATTGAAGCTGGAGATAGGCGATTTGTGGTTGTTGAAGTTAGTAAGAAATTCGCAAAGGATAGGTCATACTTCCTTCCACTTGTAAAATGGCTAAATGATCACTGCAATATTCGAAACATTGCCCACTATTTGAGAACCAAAGTTGACTGTGAGGATGTGAACTGGATTGCTGATAGACCCCTTACAAATAAATACTATTTAGCCCAACAGGTGTGCGCTCCAATCATTCTTATGTTCACTAAGTGGCTTGTGGATCGAGGCTTAATTTCCGAGAATAAATGCAAGTCTGGTAGCCTTGTGGAAACCTGGAAGTGGTTCCAGGAGTTTATTACCAGCAATAAATATAAAAACGATTATAATAGTCGCCGATATTATACTGAAATGAGAAGTGTTACATATATCCAAGTGAAAACTACAAATGGCAAACAATACTATCATTTCCTATTCCCACAAGTATTTGAGGAATTCAGAAAGATGAAGCTTGTAGATGATGAGACTATTGAGGAAGAAGCTAATCCAAGGATGAAACAGGACCTACCTGCTGCTGATCCTGATGCATCAGATTATGATTCTGATGTTGAAGTTTAGGTTTACTCAAAAGTGGACTCACAGTTGACTCAAATTTATCATAAAAGACCCAAACAGTCTTTTATTTATGGTTTATTTATCGATTAGGTTGACTAAGTGGGGGGAGTTGACTCATTTTTTCACAGATTCTAAAAGAGGACTCTGCCCTAAAAAGAAATAAAAAGTGCCTCAACTCCACCCACTAAGTCAACCAAAAAATGATTTAAGAGATAGAAAAATATATTTATATGTAACTAGTAAGAAATGGCTGGAACAGATCATGATTCTGGATCCATCTATATGATTGAGAGTCAGGAAATGAACAAAGTCTACATAGGAAGAACCTCACAGCCACTTCAAAAAAGATGGAGACAACACAAATCAGGTCAAATGCCATCTACAGCAGACCTATGCAAGGCTTCTGATGTGAAGTTCTCAGTCCTGTATTCAAGTAAGAAGGGTGGGCATGAAGACCTAATGAACAGAGAAGCATATTACATGTATCTCTTTGAACCTTGGATAGTCAATTTACAAAAACCGAAATCCCGATTTAGGATTAATAGGTTTTTGCGATTCCATTCAGAGGAAGCCAGTGGATCCATTAAAACATTTTAAATTGCGTTTAGAACATCCTAAAATAAAATATCCCCTTAGAATAGGAACAAGTTAGGAATAATGCCCCGAATTACCAACAAACTCATAAGGAGAAGAAATGGGAACTCATGGGATTGCTGGGAACACTTTATGCAGCCCATGAAATTACAGAGGCTGAATATGACCGGGAAATAGATTTAATTGCAAAGGGCAGACCCACTTTAAGCAGATTAACCAGAAAAGCAAATAACCTATATGATAAAATTGAAACCTTGGATGAATTGGATAGGCTTAGGCAAATAGAACCAGATGCAGAAGATGGAACAGCCATGAATGAATTATATCGCTGGCTCACTTACAGAGCCAGAAGGGAAGTTGTTGTAGATGTGATTGAATTCCTGGATAGAATTGCTACATCCCTTCCAAATCGATTAAAGCAGGGTTTAGATCAATTCAGGGCAATCAAGGTTCGCTTGTCTTTTATCTGCAAGTTCGTTAAAGTGAGCAATCCACAGGTTTGGATATCGAAATACATTTACAGTGATTACTTTGTATTAACCAGGTCGAGAAATATTCGAACTGAGCTGAATAAAGCAGCCCAAATGTGTCAGGAGCAGATGAATGTGGTTGATAGCTATCGCTTAGAAAGAATTGAAATACTCAGAGTGGCTATTATGAGTTATGCTCCAACTGGTGGATGCTTTCTACAAACCCCAGAGTGGATTGCTAGGAAGAGAGCCACAGTAAATATTCGAAATATTGATGATTCCTGCTTCGAAAATGCAATTTTGGCATATATTCACAGAAAAGCGATAAACTCCCATAAGAGGAATGAGCTTTCACAATATCGCAAATGGAAATACTCAGCAATCGCTTATAATCCGCTGGCTCTCAATTTCGATAACATCCCATTCCCTGTTGCCTGTGATGCTGATATTATTGATAAATTCGAGGCTCAAAATGCAGGCATTAGCATTAATATATTTGGAATCGATGGAGAGGTTATTTATCCCCTGCATCAATCAAGTAACCCAGGCAGAAAGCATAAGGTTAATCTCATGCTGATATTTGATGATGAAGGGAATGGTCACTATATTACAATCATGTCCCTTTCAAGGCTATTGAAAGTAAACCATGAAACATACAATGATCAGAAGTTACACTACTGTGACACATGCTTATCTCGATTCAGGTCTGAGGCTAAACTCACTGCTCATGTGGACTCAAACAGATGCATTGATTGGAGACTCTCAAAGGGAATCACACCAAAACCTGAGACCACCATAGAGTTTGGACTGAAAAACCTCAGGAAAACTGTTTGGCTTCCTGTTGTGGTTTACTGCAAGATTGAACATAGAAGCATCCCCATAGATGCATCGAAATCCAAGAGGGAAGTCTCAGCAGTCAACATTAGAATAGTCACTGGGGCAGATGTTCAAGATTTTCGATTTGAGGGTCAGGATCCAATGGGAGGTCTGTTTGAATGCTTGGAATCCAAAGCAAGAGAGCTAATTGACTTCCTGTTTACCAATATTCCCATGAATGAACTCACAGATGAGCAAAAGGCTGTTTACAGGGCTACTAAACACTGTTACCTTTGCAGTGAGAGGTTCACTAAAGAAAACTTCAAATGCAGGGATCATGATCACCACACAGGTCATTATATTGCTCCTGCATGCAGAAACTGCAATCTCCATAGGAGAATCTCAAAGCAAACCAAAGTTGCAGTTGTTGTTGACCAAATGGATGACTGTGGGACATTCATTTTCAGAAAAATAGCAGGCATGGGTGATAAAAAGCGAATCGAAATCCTTTCGAAAAACTTTGATCAATACCTGTCATTGCAATGGGGTCTTTACAAGTTCATTGATGCAAGCAATTTCATGGATTTTGGAGCTGCTGATGTAGATGAGTTAATGAACAAATTCCAGGCTTTTAGAAGGCTTTCACACTCAGTATATGGATTGGACCCAGTTCATTATGTATCTGCACCTGGGTTATCTTGGGATGCTATGCTTAGGACCACCAAGGCAAAAATAGAGCTTATAAGTGATGTAGAGCAATACGAATTTGTTGAGAGGGGAATCAGGGGTGGCTTTGCAACAATGCCTTGTAGGTATGCTGAGGCTGATGGTGAGAACTCCCATATAATGCTGTTTGATGCTAACAACTTGTATGGCTACTGTTTGAGTCAGCCAATTCCAGTTGGTGATTTTAGATGGGAGACCGAATTCAACCCACAAGATAACAGATCCAGTTTCCTGGAAGTTGATCTGGAATACCCAATAAGGCTATATCTAGACCACAGTGATTTCCCCTAATTATTAACAAGAAAATAGTAGAATATGCGGAATTATCACAATATCAAAAGAGCCTGTTGGATCTTTCAGGAGAAGAGCTTGATAAGACCCCTAAGCTAACTGCAACCTTTGGTTCTGTGGCAAACTATGTGATTTCTGAGCCTCTCCTACAGTATCTGTTGGACAAAGGGGTGAAATTAAAGAAAATTCACAGGGTCCTATCATTTACTGTGGCTCCTGTAATGAAATCTTATATTGAGCTGAACACTGAGATGAGAAGGAAAGCAGTGAATAAATTCGAGGCTGATTTCTATAAACTGATGAATAATTCAATCTATGGGAAATGCATTGAATCATGTAGAGGTAGATCTGTGGTAAAGATTGCTAATACTGAGAAGCTATTTATGAAATATGCAGCTTCCCCATTGGTGAAATCAACAAGTCCCATAAACGAAAAAGCAGTTGCTTTTGAGTTTTACACAAAGCATGTGAAACTAGATAAGCCTGTTGCAATTGGGGCTTATGTTTTGGATGCAGCCAAACTGCATAATTACCAGTTCTTCTATGATACTGTAAGGTCCCAATGGACAAAAGCAAAGTTACTATTCCATGATACTGACTCCTTCTGTCTATATATTGAATCTAAGACCTTACAAAAAGATATAGAGAATATATCCTATGCATTAGACCTTGGAGGTGATTCCAGAATGACCCAGGTAAATACAAAAATGAGATGCCAGGTTCTGCTATATTGGAGTATGTGGGTCTCAGAGCCAAAGTTTACAGTTTCAGAACTGCTGAGATTGAGAGGAGTAAGCTCTCTGGGACTTCAACTGAGGAACTCCAATTTAATGATTTTAAGGAGTGTTTATTTGCAGGTATCAGCAAGACTGTGACTGCAAAGCAGAAGAGAAGGGCAGATCACACAATAATAGATACTGTGAGTAGAAGGGTTGCCCTAAACTGCTTTGATGCAAAGAGATACATCTTACCAGATGGTATTAATTCTGTTCCTTTTAATTAAGAGATGCCAGCAACTGGAAGAATAGTTAGAAGAACCACTGAGCAACTGCAAGGTAACCTGTTGCCTATCACAATTCCAAAGGAGGAAAAAGGGGAATCTCGAATTGTTAAAAAGTCTGAGATGAAAGAGCTTGTCCCAGTAGAGATCCCAGTTGCTATTGCAGTGAAAGAAACCAGCAAGATTGCCAAGAGATTCTATGATGTGAGAACTGGTTACAAAGGGCTTCAAGCTATGAGGGCTGAGTTACCAGATGAATCCTATAAGCAGTTGCAAGAGTTCTATAAAAAACAAGAGGTAGTTCAGATCAATGCACCTGCTATATCTAGGAAGAGAGATCCCATGGTCCCAATTAGGCAACCCCTTGATACCTATGTGATTGATTTGCTCTTTTTCCCAGCTTATAAGAAACAAAACAATGGCTATGATACATTTATGACTGCAATGGAATCAACACTGAGAACTGGGTATATCATACCTATAAGGGATAAATCAGCTCTCACTACATTGGCTGCATTTAAACAGCTTGAGATGAGAGTAGCAAGACCCATAGTAAAGGTTCAATCAGATGCTGGGAGTGAGTTCCAAAATCGAATATTCCAGGAATATTTATCTAGTAAATTCATAGAACACCAAGTGAGTGGAACTGCTGACCATAGAAGCCAAGGTCGAATTGAAGCCTTTAACAAGCAGATTAAGAGACTGATCACAAACTATTGCATAGCTAATAACACAGCTAGATTCTTTGATGTGTTAGGTGATATTGAGTATAATTACAATAATACAGTTCACTCAGCTACTAAGATGAAGCCAGGCGAAACTACAGAGGAGCATTATAGGTATATAGTGGGATTAGAAGATGAGAGATTCAAGAAATCAATAGCTTACCTTGATACCATGCAGCCTGGCATGTTTGTTAGAGTGAAAGTTGAGAAGAACCCCTTTGCTAAACAGGGTAACAATTGGTCTAGGATGGTTTACACAGTTGATAGTAGGGAAGGCTTTAAGTTTAAGCTAAGGAGTCCCAATGGTGAGATCATAGAAAACAGGTTTGCTTTCCATGAGCTGTTGCCTGTGAATGCAGTTGAATATCTAGAAACCCCTACAGTGGATGCCTTAGAGCAAGCCAAGGAGGAAGCTAGGGTTGATGCTGCTATAAGGAGAGAAGGCATAGAAGCTGCTAATGAAGTCCCAGATAAGCCTTTGATAGAGGCTAGGAAGGAGAAGGCTGGAAAAGTTAGCAGGGAACTCAAAAAGCTCACTATAGCAGGGACACAGAAACTTTCAGAAGTGAATAGCCAGAGATGGTATAATGACTTTCAGACTACTAAGGAGTCATATACAGCCCCTAAACCTCAAAGAACACTAAGAGAAAGGACCAAAACTAGCTAGTTTCATAGCCGAAAACTCGTTTTTTCCAAATATATGTATGTGTGATATACATATATGCATATGATATACACATCAACGTGTAGATCTTCTCAAGCGCTTCACAATGCTATGCAGAACGCTGCAAGTTGACTATCTGGTGATGAGATACAAGCGTTTGAAGATGCCGACAATCGAAAAACCGAAACTTCGGCGAAACTTCGGCGAAATGTTTTATTCTTTATGGAAATCGATTTCATGTAATCGATTTCATGTAATCGATTTCATGCAATCGATTTCATGTACGTAATCGATTTCATGTAATCGATATCATGTAATCGATTTCATTTAGCACGAATTATCTTTTAATTAGTGGTTTCAGGCACGAATTATCTTTTAATCAGTGGTTTCAAGCACGAATTATCTATCAATTAGTGATTTCAAGCACGAATTATCTTTCAATTAGTGATTTCAAGCACGAATTATCTTTTAATTAGTGGTTTTAGGCACGAATTATCTTTTAATCAGTGGTTTCAAGCACGAATTATCTCTTAATAAGTGATTTCAAGCACGAATTATCTTTCAATTAGTGATTTCAAGCACGAATTATCTCTTAATTAGTGATTTCAAGCACGAATTATCTTTCAATTAGTGATTTCAAGCACGAATTATCTTTCAATTAGTGATTTCAAGCACGAATTATCTTTCAATAAGTATTTCAAGCACGAATTATCTTTTAATAAGTGATTTCAAGCACGAATTATCTTTTAATTAGTGATTTCAAGCACGAATTATTTTTTAATAAGTGATTTCAAGCACGAATTATGTGGTTTAAAGCACGAATTATGTGGTTTAAAGCACGAATTATGTGGTTTCAAGCACACCAATCAGATTGCGCCAAACATATATACATAAACAATATGACAATTAACACATCGCCGTGATCGTCATAATCTCCCGAGTCCGCCCGTGTGTCATATATATCATATACATATGCAACGTCATGATGACGTCATATCGAAAACTCCCATACAAAACACTAAAAAGCATGTATCTCTTCACCAACTCATCATCTCACAAAGATAAAAACAGATTCGGAATCCTCTCAACGAGACCAGCGTGACTATGTAAGTATCATAGGCTCAATAATTCATATGTTTCTAAGCATCTGCCCTAGATTCCCCCTATTATATTATATTTATATTTAAGTGGACTCAAGGTTGACTCATATTAATCGTAAAAGTAGTAAAAGTATATGGATTTTGTTACGAATTCAATGCAAGGGTTGACTAAGTGGGTTGAGTTGACTCAAATTTCACAGGAAATATTTGGGACCTAAAGTTTTCTAAAAAGGATTTGAAAAAATGTGTCAACTCCCCCCACTTAGTCAACCCTGACCATAAACAGTAAGGATTTGAGCTAACATGTATCACAAAGTGAACATTTTGAGTCCACTTAGAAGATCCACTTTTGAAATCCAAGTTGATTTTGCTTGAAATTTCAAAGTTGATCTAAAAGTGAGTCCACCCTGATTGATTATGGTAACAAAGTTGACTAAGTTGACTAAGTTGAGTCATCTTAAGAAATTCAAGGAGACTAAGAGTTCAAATTGTTTATGAAAAGTGAGTCAACTTAGACCACTTATGGTAACAAACTTAAATATTCAATTGATTTAATCGGAAAAGAACATGATTTAATCGAATTTATTGATATAATTCCGATTAGATTCATTTAGGATTCAATTAAGATCAATCGAAGTTATTGATATAATTCCGATTAACTACAATTAAGATACAATATCGATTAATCGAGTTTATCGATATAACATCGATTAAATTAATTGAAAATGCATTTAAAAATATGAAAATTCATGTGAAAATTCAAATAAATTAATCGATTTTATTGATATAACATCGAATCACACATATGAATATTCATATTTTAATCCTGAGGCGGAACGCCGAGGGATTAAAATATGAATATTCATATGTGTAACACTTGCTTCGACGAATATAATGCCGGAGCGAGTCGAGCAAATCTAATGCGTCTTTTCGTTGAATGGGGTCATTCGTTTCAGGTTTTGATATATGAAGGCGTGAGCGCGGACCGCGTTTATGCTGTTGACAAAGCCTCTGGAACGACTTCGGCTCTATTGCGCTTTGTGCGCGTAAAAAAGCAGCGCGATCGAAAGTCGGTAGCCAGGACTGTTTGAGCAACCAACTTGTATATTCTGGACGTGATGTCGCGATCCACAGGTAGGAGGCTCCTTTAAAAATACCAAAGCTGATGCAGTGACTTGGGGTGAGTTGACTCCTGCCTGGCCAACAGTCTTCTAGATTTAACTCTTCCTCTGCCGTTTCGAGTTCGAGTTCCATTAAAAAGATAAAGGGGTGTTATTCCCTTCATTCAAACCTGTGGGAAGTTCAGCCGCAGAAACGGCTTGTCCTCTTCGCTGGTATGTTCTATAACGTAAGCATCACGAGCTTGAGCTGCTGCTTCGGCGGTTGCAAAGTAGCCGATGTTCTTTAGACGGCCATTGATCCTGTAATTTGCTTTCCATTTACAAAGTCGCTCATAGAAGCTGACGCCAATGAATCCTGATGTGTTTGTGAGCCGACGGTTTTGGTTCAACATCTGCTGACGCTTTGTCGCCAAACGTAGATTCTCGCGACGATTATCGAGTTTGTTATTATTAATGTGAAAAAATGAGAGTACCCCCATCAGGGTGGGCCCGCCCTCTTTGCCACCCTCAACCCCCAAACCCACCCCTCACTCACCCACTCCAGCGCCTTCCCAGCCCTCATTCTTTCCCACTCTCTCGCTACGTCTACCGCCCTTCTCTCCCTCTGGTCTACCTCCCCTTCCATCCAGCAACCACTAGGTAGTATCTAGTGTCTAGGTCGATCGATATTGCAAAACGATATAGCAGTGAATTGAGGCGGGAGCGTCAGCCAGAAGGCTTCCTGCTCTTCGAGCCCCAAACGCGCCGGTCTTTGAATCACCAACGGGTCACCGCAATTGAGGTTTCTCTTATTTTGTCTTAAAGAGATCCCTTTCCAATATTGCTATGTGAAGTTGCGTTTGGAACAAGCAAAAAAATTGTGATATATACTTCCAATGGACGTTACCCAAAATAATGCAGCGACTCGGCGCTTCCGGTTGGCCAGAATCAAAGACCAGATCGAAGCGCTCGCGATTTCATTGTATAATCGACGCGTCATACATGGAGCTTTCAAAAATAAATTGATTAGAATTTCAGCACAAGGGTCGAGAACACGGTTTGCAACTTTGGAAAAGTACGCTTCACTTTTGAACGAACTTGCAAGACTTCCTAGGTCAGCGCGTCCTGTGTCAGGTCGTCGACTAGAGCTAGCGATTGCTGAGGGCCAGGCCGACATTGTTCGAGGGTTCTCAGAATTACCTGAGGTTGACGGTGGAGATGATGTTCAAATCAATGACAGCAATACGACTACAGCGCTTGACGGGCGATATGCGGAGTGGAAATACCAATTGCCTCGCGGTTCTGGCCGCGTAACCTCGATGCAAGCCCGATTTGAGAACAACGAACTTTTCAAACAGAACGCAATAGCATTCGTTAGCGCCCAGGTAAATCTTGCAGAGGCGGTAAGAATGGGCATTGCACTACAAATCTCTGGATTAGCGGTATACAGAAAGCCAGAGACTGATACAACAATTGCAATCATTATTGAGCATCGTCGTTTCGATCGCATCGAGCCAGGGGCAAGCATCGAGACTGCTCTGCGCTCACAGCTGGAAGAACTAGACATTCTTGCGACAGAGAAAAGCAGGGATTCCTCAGTTTTCGACACATGGATACATCTGGTCTTTAAAACTGTGCGATACTTCCGCCGCATGGGTGGTCGTGGACGTAGGTTCATACTCCCGCGGTGGCTTGTGGAGAAGCAGGCACTCATCAATATCGATGCTCCGAACAATGAATGCTTCAAGTATGCTGTACTTGCAGCTCAGCACGCGCTACGACCGGGCCAGGATTCACGCAGTGCTTGTCATTATCGACCGTATGAGAGCTCTTTAGACTGCACTATGCTCACATTTCCCACCCCGCTAGATTCAAAGGTTTTCAAAAAGTTCGAGCAGGCTAACAACGTAAACCTATGTATTTATACGACAGCATTAGATGAACAGGACATTGTACCAATCCATATCAGCGCAGCAAAAGACGCAATACCAATCTTGTATGTACCTGCAGGCAGCGACAATGATGTAGGGCATTATCTCTGGATCAAGAACATCTCACGTCTGTTTGGAAAACATGATTCTCCCGCCAAACACTATTGTCTTGCGTGTCAAACAGGTTTTAGCTCAGGTGCTGCGTTTGAGAATCATCTTAAATATGACCGTTGCCTCGATCGAGACGAGCATGCGAGAGATGTTCTGCCTAGAAAAGGAGCCCACATCCAGAAGTTTATTAACTATGAGTACTCAATCCGGCAACGTCTGGTCGGATATGCTGATTCAGAGACGATTACAATGCCGATTCCCTGCATTAGTGGAAAGACCGAAAAGAAAGGTGTGCATGTGATTGCTTCAGTCGGCTGTCTGGTTGTATCTTCGAAAGGTGAACAATTTTGTTTCAAATACATGGGTTCGGAGAGCGAGGACTGCGCCGAGAAGTTCGTGCAATGGTTGGACGAAATGGAACCACAATTTCGAGAGCTCTTGCGAGAGACTGCACCAATCCAGATGACTCAGGAAGAGGAGCAGCGTTTTCAAACGAGGACCGAGTGCTACATGTGCACGGACACGTTCAAGGATGCGAAAGACAAGCACCGCGATCACTGCCACGATTCTGGACGATACCTCGGGGCCGCCTGCAGAGCGTGCAATCGGCGTCGCGCAAAGGCAGCAGCCGTTCCAATATTCTGGCACAATGGTCGAGGATTTGACTTCCACCTGCTCGTGCGCGCTCTAGCATCTGGCTATAATCGCCGTTTAGCAGTTTGGAAGGAGTTTCAAGCACATGTCGAAAGCGAGTTTGAAAGCAAGTACGGTGGACGTGAGATGACCCCAGAGCAGAAAAAGAAGGTGAAGAAGGGGCTCGAACGCCGGCTCCGCCCGCAGAGTCTCCTTTCGATAAAATTCGATCAGGTCTTTCAGAATAGCGAGCGAATTTCGCAGTTCAAGTATGGAATTTACGTTCTACGCGACTCGGCTCAGCACTTGAATGCAAGCTTGGACGAACTAGCAAAGGCTCTGCCCGCGGAAAAGAAGAAGATCACGCGCTCGCTGCATCTGGACGAGACTCAGTTCAAGCTGATGACAGGCAAAGGCATTTACCCTTATGATTACATGACGAGCTGGGCTCGCTTTCAAGAGACTAAACTACCTGCACGTCGTTATTTCAAAAATCAGCTTAAACAGAAGAAATGCTCGAAAGATGAGTACGCACATGCCAAGGATGTTTGGCGAGAGCTCGGCTGCAGAATGCTATCAGACTATACAATGGAGTATATGATGACAGATATCACGTTACTAGCGGACGTGTTCGAAAACTATCGCGATACGTGTATTGAAACGTATGGCCTAGATCCTAGCTATTTTATGTCATCGCCGGGATTTGCTTGGCAGGCAGCACTTAAGCACACTGGAGTGAAGCTCGAGCTCTTTCACGAGGGGCAGCAGGATATGCACAGATTTATAGAATCGGGGATCAGGGGCGGAATCTCAATGATCTCAAAACGCTACGCACAAGCTGAGAACAAATATTTGAGCATAAAGTTCAACAAATACACCCACGCTGTTGAGCCTACAGTCTCACAGTCTACATGCATGTCTAACTACTACCGAACACACAAGGAATCGTGGCTCATGTACCTCGATGCAAACAACTTGTACGGCGTCGCAATGAAGCGCAAGCTACCCACAGGAGATTTCCGCTGGGATAAACTAGATCAAGACGTCGATGTAATGCAATACGTTGCAAGCCTTGACGCGGATGGAGCTCGTGGCTATGCTCTCGAAGTCGATATGTACATGCCTGAGCATCTCCACGACGAGTTCTCAGACTATCCGCTGGCCCCTGAACGGATGTGTGTGTCCAAGGAACACCTATCAAAGCGACAACAGGATATGATTAACGACGAGAAGCTTACCTCAGTTGAACGAACTCCAAAGCTCGTTCCGAATCTGCTTCCAAAAAAGAATTATGTTGTTGATGGACGCTTGCTTCAGCTCTATACGTCACTGGGAATGATAGTAACCAACATCCATCGGGTCCTATCGTACGAACAAAGCGCATGGCTAGGGCGTTTCATAGATCTCAATACTCAAAAACGTAAAGAATCGCAGTTCACATACCAGAAGGACCTTTACAAGTTGATGAACAACAGTGTCTTCGGAAAGACGATGGAGAACGTGAGAAAGCACTGCTTTTCAGAGCTTGTGACTTCGGGAGACCGTCTGGTGAAGATCAACAGCGAACCAAATCGGTTGAAGCAGGTGGTGATGTACGAAGAGAACCTTGTATTCGTTTCCAAGCGCAAAAGTGAGTACAATCTGAACAAACCTATCTACTGCGGGTTCGTCATCCTCGAACTTTCCAAGCTGCACATGTACCGCTTTTACTACCAGGTGCTCAAGCCGCTTTGGGGCCAGCGGCTGACACTATTAGGTACGGATACTGACAGTCTCATCATCGAGGTTCGCACCAAAGATATCTATGCTGATTTACGCTCAATCAAGCATGAGCTGGATGTTAGCGACTACCCAGAGACACATCGATTCTTCGATGGCATGACAGCCGATGAGGTTCGAGCTCTACGATCGATGGGGAAAACTCCGGGATTATTCAAGGATGAGCTCCATGGTCTGCAAATGACAGAGTGGATCGCTAACCGGCCGAAATCTTACTATTATTCGCGTGAAGATTGCACGGACAAGCAGGTATGCAAGGGTATTCAAAAGACGTACTACAACAGACTCACAAGGGATGTATTCCTCCGGTGCGTCTGTCCTAAAGAGGGAGAAAAGCAATCGTATGACATCAAAGGAATTCTCGGTTTCCGCTCGAAACAACATGAGATTTATTTACAACGAACCTCGCGCCAGGCTCTCCATCCCCTTGATACCAAACGCTTCCTCGAGACTGACGGGATCAACACCCGAGCGATTGGCCATTATAAAAATCGCGCCTGATTTACAACGATGTACCAGATTACTGCGCCACCGGGTGCGTGGCAAATTGACGTGCTGTTCATTGGGAGATTTCGCCTGTTCGCAGCGGTCGAGATTGCAACCCGTTTCGCTGTGGTACGTAAGCTCGAGACTTTTAAGCAGCTTCCAAAAATGATCGAGCAGCTACCTGGAATATGGGGCTTTTCAGGAGACAACGGCTTCAACACAGCGGCAATTCGGGAAATGGCTGAAGAGAACTCGTTGAAAATGCATACTGATGTGGCTAAGGATGATCACATTTCAAAAGGCTCCAAGCTGGGAATTATCGACAGGTTCGCGAGGACATTGCGAGCACTGATTCAGACTGATACAGAAGCTCGTGGCTCCCCGCATTTCCTCTCACGTTTGCCGGCAATTGTCAAGGCGTACAATGAAACAGCCCACAGCTCTTTCGGCGGGGAGCACTCACCAAAGTGGATGCGGGAAAATACACAGGTAGCCGAGCAGCTGCATCAAGTTAGACAGCGACAGAACGATATTGAACGAGACAATTCGAACATACCGCGCACAGGGACCGAAGTGCAAGTTCTCGAGCCGAAGCCAAGCGTTTTTGCGAAGGGAACCACAAAGCCAAGCAAGGAGACGTACATAGTTGCTGGCGCTGATAAGAACCGTGTTCGACTCGTTACGAAACAGGGTGTGGAAATTTCTAGACGTGTTAAACCATCGGAAATACGTCAACCGCGTGAGCTTGCACCTCAAACACGAATCGAAAAAGAAGAAGTGCAAATGCGACAGCAGAGACGATTGAGACGTGAGGGTTTGATCGAAACGAAAAAATACAGCGGCCAAAGCCGGCAGTATCGAGAGCTCAAGAAGCTTGAGATTGCAGGGGAGCCAAAGCTACGAGCAGGTGCTAAAGCTGCATCACCTCGAGCTCTACAGAAGCTCCGCTCTTCGCGAGGCATCTACGCGCAATAGCATTCCTGTGGTACTCCCGGATCCGATCAGGATTCTCAGCTCGATACTTCGCTGTGATGGCAAGCTGTTTCAAACGGTATGTTTCGTTCGTGTGGCGCAGTTTGCGATTGCGTTCAGCATTCTTTCTGCGTCGCTCTGCTAAAATCTCCGGGTGACCTCGATCGGTTTAGGACCCTTCTTCTTCGGCTGATAAGGCTCCATTGTTAAAAGACGAACCTTAGGAGGTCGCCCACGGCCACGTTTAACCGCAGCGCAATCCGCAGTAATTGCAGAAGTCATTGTTCGGCTTGTCTCTCAATAATAAGAGACATAAATCCTTTTAAGACAAATTAGCGCGACTTTTGAGGCTTAAAGATAATGCAATCTGTAGATGTAACAAAAAAGTCGCAGACAAGCAGCTCGCTGCGCAGATGGAGGTTATCGTTCCTGATGTACCAGAGGGCACTGCTTTGATCCCGCTGATAGGAATTCGCAATCGACGCGAAGTCATCGTCGCCTACGCTCTCGTGTCACACGATGATGCTGAGCGTGTGCTGGGATTTCGCTGGAGTTTGGACAATGGATATGCTCGAGCCAAAATCAACGGAAAGAGCGTGTACTTGCATACATTCATCAGTGGCAATCTTGAGAATGGGTTGACGTTAGATCATATCAACAACGATCCAAAAGACAATCGTCGCGACAACCTCCGTTTAGCAACAGCTCGTCAACAGAATTTGAATCGTGGACAGCGGCGAGATAACACTTCAGGATACATTGGCGTCAGCTTCCATCAGCAACATGGTAAATGGAAAGCATACTATAAGATAAATGACCGCCAAAAGCACATCGGTCTGTTTCAAACAGCAGAGGCTGCAGCTCGTGCTCGCGATGCATATGCATTGGAACATACCAGCGAAGAGGACAAACCATTCTTGCGGTTGAACTTCCCACAGGTTTGAATGAAGGGAATAACACCCCTTGGGCGCAGCCGAGGCAGCTTGTCTGCCGATTATTTTTTTAATGGAACTCGAATTCGAAACGGTAGAGGAAGAGTTTAATCTCGAAGACTGCTGGCCTGGAAGAACTCACGAATCGCCTGATCATCTGATTTCGTTCGGCATTTACAAGGGCACATCGTTCCTGTGGATTGCCTCAGCGAAACCGGAATATACTAGCTGGTTGTTGCGACAGCCTTGGCTACCGACTTTTGATCGCGCTGCTTTTTTACGCGCACAAAGCGCAATAGAGCCGAAGTCGTTCCAGACGATTTGTCAACAGAATAAACGCGGTCCGCGGTCGCAGCTTCATATATCAAAACCTGATACGAATGATTCAATTCAACGAAAAGACGCATTAGATTTGCTCGAGTCGCTCCGGCGTTGTATTCGTCGAAAACGCAGTTGAACTCTTTAACGTTTGAGAGAATTGATGAGAAACAGACGTACTCGCAATTCCTTCGAACTGTAGGGCTGATTCCACAAAGACGTTGAGTGGTTACAAAAAGGCTCATGTTATAATGACGCCCACTAGTAAAAAGCTTTTGCATTAATCGGTCGCTGTGGACGTTCACAAGGTCATTATCGAGCAAATCATCTAGAACGATTGCAATCTTGCGCTCATCTTTCTTGCGTCGCCTTTCTTTTTGTTGCTCTAGAAGACTCTCAACCAAAACTGGATCCCATTCTTCGTGAATATTGTTTGAGCGAGTCGTGTCGTCCCACTGTTCTGTAAATGCTGTGGTACTAAATACGAAGATATCGTCTAGCTGCGGAGCTACTGCATTTAATACGTGTTTAACGTAGGTGCTTTTTCCCGAGTTGGTGGGGCCGACAAACAAGAACCGTTTAGGCAGTTTTATTTCTGTAGGATCAAACAGTTTGATATCCATCTAGAAGTTACTTACCTTTAGAGTTGACATTTGATACGAGTTAATTACGAGAACATTGTGGCGCAGGACGTGGAAGTCAACAACTGCTGGCGCTGCGTTTGTGCAGCCGGTCACAGTTAGCGAGCAGTAGCTGCTGCTGGAATTAAAGAAGTCTGTGTAGCCGAGGACAGCGTTATGCAGTGAGTCTTTGCCAGATTTCGAAAGCACAATCCCATAGACATTTCCGTCCTCGAAGCCAAGGGCTGAATTGCCAGTGGTTGCACCGCGGTATTGAGTTGGAATGTGATAGCACGATGATACAAACCCAGAGATTGGCTTATTGCTGATGTCGAGAGTTCGGTTGTTGTGCATGATCTCAAACGAATCGATTTTCAGCGCATTTCCGTTGCCAGCAAATGAATTGTGATTGCGAGTGCCCAGGTGATTCGCATTACGCACTGTCATCAGGATCGCGTGCACAAGGCCGCTGACGTTGGCAAGGGAGATTTCGACTGCATTCCCGCGTCGTCAGTCTTTAACTGCCTCGAGCGCTTTGAAATAATCTCGGTGAAAGGAATTCGAATACCACCGCTCTCGTTTGCAGATTTAAGCATAGACTCAGCCTCTTCGCTAGGGATATTCACGAACTGGCAAACCAGGGCACAATCCGTTAGAGTTGCAACAGCACTAGCGACAGTTCCAACCACGCCAGCCGAACGGAAGTCAATTTCGACGGTTGGCATGTCAGCCAGTGCGAGCAGCGGGAAGTACGAATTGTCCCAGAGCTGGGAGGGGATCTTTAGTACGTACTCGCGACTCGCATCGAGAATCTCAAGAGCCGCGTCCTTTCCAAAGCCGTAGCTGCTAGCAAAAGCCTGGGCGGACGCAACGCTATTATCAATGAGCGCGTTCACAGTGAGCCAGTCTCCAGGGATCACCATCTTGAAGGATCCATGAACAAAGCGCACGTTTTCAATAAATGCACCAGCGCCATTAGGCAGCACCGAGGCGGCAGCTCCGCCAGCGACGCTGACCTTAAAGTATAGCGAGACACCGTTTAGAAGCTGCTTGCGCGGAAGGTCGAAAGCGGCAGTCTGCGCGAAGCCGTACGAGTTGCCTCGCGGACGGATCGTTTCAAGGAAAGGCTTGAACTTGGGGCTGACACCGACAGTGAGACCTGGGGATAAATAAAGTTCGCTTGAACCTTTGGTAGTGAGGAGCTCCTTTAGAGTTGTTCCTGCTTGCGCCATTTGCTATTATAGACCAGAAAATTTTCATGCATATTGTTGTAAAGATGAAGCTCCGCGTAAATGTCGATTCTAGGGACCGGTTCGAAGGCACGTCCTCGAATTTCAAGATCAATCTCCCAAGGCCCCTCGTTAATGTAAAGTCGGTGCGAGTTGATTCGCTAGAACTGTTTCATAACATGTTCAACCTGTCCACACAAGCCGCAATTATCACCGGCACCCTTGATCCCTCTGGCGTTGAGAAAACACGTGCCAACACTTTCAAGCCCGGAGTCTATACGCCAACCTCCCTTGCAAACTATCTAAGCACGCTTCTTAAAACCCAGCAGTATAGTTACGGCGGAACTACTTATCAGCGCAAGTTCGTCGTTCAGTTCGAAGAGATCTCAATGCGGCTTAGGTTCCTGTGTGAAGCGGACTTTATTTTGAGCTTCACATCGGCCGAACTATCGAACCTGCTCGGGTTTGCGAAGACTCTCAGTGACCTTTCCAGTGAGCTTGACACACCTGAGACAATCGATGGCGTACAATATTCGTACGAGCTGTTCAGCGATATGCCAGTTGATCTACTTTATCACACGTATTTGTTCCTGTACATTCAGCAGATCAAAGGCCCGATCTTGACACTTAACCCCTATACAACGGGCTCGATCGCAAAGATTCACATCGACTCAAAATTCGGGGAGCTCATCAAGTTCACATCTGAGGATCGTGTTCCGTCACAGGCTTCGATCGAAACGCTGAGCTGTCTGAACTTGACATATCGCTGCGCTATCATAATGGAACAGACGCTGTCACAAACACAGAGTTCTCGTTCGTGCTAGAGTTCGATATCGAGGATGTCTCTTACACGTCTGCTGCTGCTAAATCCGCAATTAAGAATGCAGCCAGCGAGTACGTCCCCTTCGACAGATCGTTCGCATAAGTTTTTTCCCACTGCTTAGTTAAAAGATGCCTCCGCGAAAGAAGTCGACAGACATGCAGTCTCGGCTGCGCACTCCGCAGCTTGAAGTCGCTTCCAGCCCTACTAAGAAGAATCACATCGAGTTCTTGAGTGGTGATACTGGTGCTTACCCGCTAGTCCGTCGCGCTGGTGGCGGTGAGGGTGCATCCATCGATTACGCTCTTACCGCCGACGAGAACGCTATTCTTGATAAGATCCCGAATTCGCGGACTAAGAAGACCAAGACTAGCAAGCTAAAGGATACTGACGATGGGCCGCTGTACATCTCAGAGACGGCTAATCGTAGCAGGTATTTCATTAAAACTGTGACCGGTCTTAAGACAGTTTCAAAGAAGCGAGCTAGTGACCTTATAGCTGGCATCGCGGCTGAGACTAAGATGGAAAACAAGATTTTAAATGAACCGATCACGAAGACAAAGATCGAGAAGAAGGTTGCCCCTCCTGCAGCTGCTGTTCCTGCCAAGACGATCGTTGCGATCCCTGAGGTCGATGAGAATGCTAGCGAGCTGCCCGTAGCTAACGCATCGATCCTGCGCATCGCCTCTAGCAGTGCTGATCCTGTCGGGCCGGCGATCGAGTACAAGCCAATGCTGAGCGGCTTCACTAAGCTAGGGCTCCGGCATCGCTGGGAGTGACCGAGTGGCGCAGAGAAAGTATTACCCGAAAAATGGTCGAATTACAGTAAGCTAGCATAAAAGTGAAGTATTAGTTTCTAAACTTCTATGCTGGCATAAAAGTGAAGTATTAGTTTCTAAACTTCTATGCTGGCATAAAAGTGAAGTATTAGTTTCTAAACTTCTATGCTGGCATAAAAGTGAAGTATTAGTTTCTAAACTTCTATGCTGGCATAAAAGTGAAATATTAGTTTCTAAACTTCTATGCTGGCATAAAAGTGAAATATTAGTTTCTAAACTTCTATGCTGGCAATGTCCAGAAGTATTAATATATATTAAGTAACTTCTGGGCAATGCCCATAGGTAATATCTATTCTTTTAATACTTCTGGGCAATGCCCAAAGGTAATATCTATTCTTTTAATACTTCTGGGCAATGCCCATAGGTGATATCTATTCTTTTAATACTTCTGGGCAATGCCTATAGGTAATATCTATTCTTTTAATACTTCTGGGCAATGCCCATAGGTTATATCTATTTTTTAAAAAACTTCGAGGCATGTCCACAAGTACTTTGGACAAATGTTCACGTCCAGAGGTCGCTAAGCGACTTTGGACAAAAGTTCACGTCCAAGATCCTCAACCCTGCTGGCACATCCCAACGCATGTTTTGCACAATCCAACCTCTAGTATAGCCTCGTTTGCACTATTGGAGATGTCTGCACGAGTTGCTAGCTGACTTGGGTGTCGTTCTGGAGTTCGTGACTTTGGACAAAAGTTCACGTCCAAGATCCTCAACCCTGCTGGCACATCCCAACGCATGTTTTGCACGATCCGACCTCTAGTATAGCCTCGTTTGCACTATAGGAGACGCCTGCACGAATTGCTAGTTTACTTGGGTGGCGTTTTGGAGTTCGTGACTTTGGACAAAAGTTCACGTCCAAGGTCGCCTAGTGACTTTGGACAAAAGTTCACGTCCAAGATCTCCAAGCTTCTAGCTATAGGCAACCTCACTCATAGGTGTCAGATCGCTGATTCACAGACCGGCGCGTTTGGGGGCCCGCCTCAATTCACTGCTATATCGTTTTGCATTATCGATCGACCTAGACACCAGATACTACCTAGCGGTTGCTGGATGGAAGGGGAGGCAGACCAGAGGGAGAGAAGGGCGGTAGACGTAGCGAGAGAGTGGGAAAGAATGAGGGCTGGGAAGGCGCTGGAGTGGGTGCGTTGGGGTAGGTCTGGAGAGGTGAGGGTGGTGAAGAGGGCGGGCCCACCCCGATGGGGGTACTCTCATTTTTTAATGTGATCTACAGTAAGGTCATTCTCAAGTCTCCCAACAATGAAGTAAGGTCATTCTCAAGTCTCCCAACAATGAACGTATGCAAATACATATTCTTTCCATTGATCTTGCTCGAGGTATAACCATTGTTCAAACACCATCGTTTCTCCAGCACTCGATCAGCATCATCCTGTGATACAAAAGCGTAGGCGACGATTACTTTGCGCCGATTGCGAATACCGCCTAACGGAATCAAAGCAGCTCCCTCTGGAACATCTGGAACGATGACCTCCATCTGCGCAGCGAGCTGCTTGTCTGCGACTTTTTCGTTACATTTACAGTTTGCATTATCTTTAAGACTTAAAAGTCGCGCTAATTTGTCTTAAAAGGATTTATGTCTCTTATTATTGAGAGACAAACCGAACAATGACTTCTGCAATTACTGCGGATTGCGTTGCGGTTAAACGTGGCCGTGGGCGACCCCTAAGGTTCGTCTTTTAACAATGGAGCCTTATCAGCCGAAGAAGAAGGGGCCTAAACCGATGGAGGTCACCCCGGAGATTTTAGCAGAGCGACGCAGAAAGAATGCTGAACGCAATCGCAAACTGCGCCACACGAACGAAACATACCGTTTGAAACAGCTTGCCATCACAGCGAAGTATCGAGCTGAGAATCCTGATAGGATCCGGGAGTACCACAGGAATGCTATTGCGCGTAGATGCCTCGCGAAGAGCGGAGCTTCTGTAGAGCTCGAGGTGATGCAGCTTTAGCACCTGCTCGTAGCTTTGGCTCCCCTGCAATCTCAAGCTTCTTGAGCTCTCGATACTGCGGCTTTGACCGCTGTATTTTTTTGTTTCGATCAAACCCTCACGTCTCAATCGTCTCTGCTGTCGCATTTGCACTTCTTCTTTTTCGATTCGTGTTTGAGGTGCAAGCTCACGCGGTTGACGTATTCCGATGGTTTAACACGTCTAGAAATTTCCACACCCTGTTTTGTAACGAGTCGAACACGGTTCTTGTCTGCGCCAGCAACTATGTACGTCTCCTTGCTTGGCTTTGTGGTTCCCTTCGCAAAAACGCTTGGCTTCGGCTCCAGGACTTGCACTTCGGTCCCTGTGCGCGGTATGTTCGAATTGTCTCGTTCAATATCGTTCTGTCGCTGTCTAACTTGATGCAGCTGCTCGGCTACCTGTGTATTTTCCCGCATCCACTTTGGTGAGTGCTCCCCGCCGAAAGAGCTGTGGGCTGTTTCATTGTACGCCTTGACAATTGCCGGCAAACGTGAGAGGAAATGCGGGAGCCACGAGCTTCTGTATCAGTCTGAATCAGTGCTCGCAATGTCCTCGCGAACCTGTCGATAATTCCCAGCTTGGAGCCTTTTGAAATGTGATCATCCTTAGCCACATCAGTGTGCATTTTCAACGAGTTCTCTTCAGCCATTTCCCGAATTGCTGCTGTGTTGAAGCCGTTGTCTCCTGAAAAGCCCCATATTCCAGGTAGCTGCTCGATCATTTTTGGAAGCTGCTTAAAAGTCTCGAGCTTACGGACCACAGCGAAACGGGTTGCAATCTCGACCGCTGCGAACAGGCGAAATCTCCCAATGAACAGCACGTCAATTTGCCACGCACCGGGTGGCGCAGTAATCTGGTACATCTTTGTAAATCAGGCGCGATTTTTATAATGTCCAATCGCTCGGGTGTTGATCCCGTCAGTCTCGAGGAAGCGTTTGGTATCAAGGGATGTAGAGCCTGACGCGAGGTTCGTTGTAAATAAATCTCATGTAGTTTCGAGCGGAAACCGAGAATTCCTTTGATGTCATACGATTGCTTTTCTCCCTCTTTAGGGCAGACGCACCGGAAGAATACATCCCTTGTGAGTCTGTTGTAGTACGTCTTTTGAATACCCTTGCATACCTGCTTGTCCGTGGAATCTTCACGCGAATAATAGTAAGATTTCGGCCGGTTAGCGATCCACTCTGTCATTTGCAGACCATGGAGCTCATCCTTGAATAATCCCGGAGTTTTCCCCATCGATCGTAGAGCTCGAACCTCATCGGCTGTCATGCCATCGAAGAATCGATGTGTCTCTGGGTAGTCGCTAACATCCAGCTCATGCTTGATTGAGCGTAAATCAGCATAGATATCTTTGGTGCGAACCTCGATGATGAGACTGTCAGTATCCGTACCTAATAGTGTCAGCCGCTGGCCCCAAAGCAGCTTGAGCACCTGGTAGTAAAAGCGGTACATGTGCAGCTTGGAAAGTTCGAGGATGACGAACCCGCAGTAGATAGGTTTGTTCAGATTGTACTCACTTTTGCGCTTGGAAACGAATACAAGGTTCTCTTCGTACATCACCACCTGCTTCAACCGATTTGGTTCGCTGTTGATCTTCACCAGACGGTCTCCCGAAGTCACAAGCTCTGAAAAGCAGTGCTTTCTCACGTTCTCCATTGTTTTGCCAAAGACACTGTTGTTCATCAACTTGTAAAGGTCCTTCTGGTATGTGAACTGCGATTCTTTACGTTTTTGAGTATTGAGATCTATGAAACGCCCTAGCCATGCGCTTTGTTCGTACGATAGGATCCGATGGATGTTGGTTACTATCATTCCCAGTGACGTATAGAGCTGAAGCAAGCGTCCATCAACAACATAATTCTTTTTTGGAAGCAGATTTGGAACGAGCTTTGGAGTTCGTTCAACTGAGGTAAGCTTCTCGTCGTTAATCATATCCTGTTGTCGCTTTGATAGGTGTTCCTTGGACACACACATCCGTTCAGGGGCCAGCGGATAGTCTGAGAACTCGTCATGGAGATGCTCAGGCATGTACATATCGACTTCGAGAGCATAGCCACGAGCTCCATCCGCGTCAAGGCTTGCAACGTACTGCATTACATCAACGTCTTGATCTAGTTTATCCCAGCGGAAATCTCCTGTGGGTAGCTTGCGCTTCATTGCGACGCCGTACAAGTTGTTTGCATCGAGGTACATGAGCCACGATTCCTTGTGTGTTCGGTAGTAGTTAGAAATGCATGTAGACTGTGAGACTGTAGGCTCAACAGCGTGGGTGTACTTGTTGAACTTTATGCTCAAATATTTGTTCTCAGCTCGTGCGTAGCGTTTTGAGATCATTGA
Source organism: Cyanophora paradoxa (assembly GCA_004431415.1). Classification (NCBI taxonomy): domain Eukaryota; class Glaucocystophyceae; order Cyanophorales; family Cyanophoraceae; genus Cyanophora; species Cyanophora paradoxa. Next base: position 63,509 of record QPMI01000580.1, on the reverse strand, counting down.
GATTCCGCCCCTGATCCCGGATTCTATAAATCTGTGCATATCCTGCTGCCCCTCGTGAAAGAGCTCGAGCTTCACTCCAGTGTGCTTAAGTGCTGCCTGCCAAGCAAATCCCGGCGATGACATAAAATAGCTAGGATCTAGGCCATACGTTTCAATACACGTATCACGATAGTTTTCAAACACGTCAGCTAGTAACGCGATATCTGTCATCATATACTCCATTGTATAGCCTGATAGCGTTCTGCAGCCGAGCTCTCGCCAAACAGCCTTCGCATGTGCGTACTCATCTTTCGTGCATTTCTTCTGTTTAAGCTGATTTTTGAAATAACGACGTGCAGGCAGTTTAGACTCCTGAAAGCGAGCCCAGCTCGTCATGTAGTCATAAGGGTAAATCCCTTTGCTAGTCATCAGCTTGAACCGAGTCTCGTCCAGATACAGCGAGCGCGTGATCTTCTTCTTCTCCGCGGGCAGAGCCTTTGCAAGGTCGTCCAAGCTCGCATTCAAGTGCTGAGCCGAGTCCCGTAGAACGTAAATTCCATACTTGAACTGCGAAATTCGCTCGCTATTCTGGAAGACCTGATCGAATTTTATCGAAAGGAGACTCTGCGGGCGGAGCCGGCGTTCGAGCCCCTTCTTCGCCTTCTTTTTCTGCTCTGGGGTCATCTCACGCCCACCGTACTTGCTTTCAAACTCGCTTTCGACATGCGCTTGAAACTCCTTCCAAGCTGCTAAACGACGGTTATAGCCAGATGCTAGAGCACGTACGAGCAGGTGGAAGTCAAATCCTCGACCGTTGTGCCAGAATAATGGAACAGCAGCTGATTTCGCGCGGCGTCGATTGCAAGCTCTGCAGGCAGCCCCGAAATATCGGCCAGATTCGTGGCAGTGATCACGGTGCTTGTCTTTCGCATCCTTGAACGTGTTCTTGCACATGTAGCACTCGGTCGTCGTTTGAAAACGCTGCTCCTCTTCCTGAGTAATCTGGATTGGTGCAGTCTCTCGCAAAAGCTCTCGGAATTGTGGTTCCATTTCGTCCAACCATTGCACGAACTTCTCAGTGCAGTCCTCGCTCTCCGAACCCATGTATTTGAAACAAAACTGTTCACCTTTTGAAGATACAACCAGACAGCCGACTGAAGCAATCACATGCACACCTTTCTTTTCGGTCTTTCCACTAATGCAGGGAATTGGCATTGTAATCGTCTCTGAATCAGCATATCCGACCAGACGTTGCCGGATTGAGTACTCAAAGTTAATAAACTTCTGGATATGTGCTCCTTTCTCCGGCAGAACATCTCTTGCGTGTTCATCCCGATCAAGGCAACGGTCATATTTCAGATGATTTTCAAATGCTTGATCTGAGCTAAAACCGACCTGGCAGGCTAAGCAATAGTGCTTTGCATTTGATTCGTTCTTTCGGAACAGTCGTGAGACGCTCTTAATCCAGAGGTAATGCCCGACATCGTTTCCATCCCCAGCCGGCACATACAGTATTGGGATTGCGTCTCTCGCAGCACTGATATGGATTGGTATGATATCCTGCTTATCTAGAGCAGTTGTATAAACGCAGAGCTTGACGTTATTTGCTTGCTCGAATTTGGTGAACATCCTCGAGTCAAGCGGGGTCGGATATGTAAGCATTGAGCAGTCCAGCGATGTCTCGTGCTGGCGGTAGTTCCCTGCATGCCGAGAATCAACACCTTCGCCCAATGGATTGCGAGCAGCAAGGACTGCGTATTTAAAGCACTCGTTGTTCGGTGCATTTATATTGATAAGCGCGTGCTTGTCTGAGAGCCACTTTGGCAGTACAAAGCCTCGGCCACGGCCACCAATCCTGCGGAAATAGCGCACAGTTTTAAAGACCAGATACACCCACGTGTCAAATACTGAGGAATCCCTGCTTTTCTCTGCCGAGATCATGTCTAATTCTTCGAGCTGTGAACGCAAGGCCGCCTCAATGCTTGTCCCTGGCTCGATGCGATCGAAACGACGATGTTCAATAACGATAGCGATCGTAGAATCTGTCTCTGGCTTTCTGTAGACACCCAATCCAGAGATTTGTAGTGCAATGCCCATTCTTACCGCCTCTGCAAGATTTACCTGGGCGCTTACGAATGATATAGCATTCTGTTTGAACTGCTCAGAATTCTCGAAGCGAGCTTGCATTGATGTTACGCGGCCAGAACCGCGAGGCAATTGGTATTTCCACTCCGCATATCGCCCGTCAAGCGCTGTTGTAGTATTTCCGTCATTGATTTGAACATCATTTCCACCGTCATCCTCAGGCAGCTCGGCAAAGCCACGGACGATCTCTGCCTGCACCTCTGCGATCGCCAGCTCTAGTCGACGACCTGACACAGGACGCGCTGGCCTAGGAAGTCTTGCAAGTTCGTTCAAAAGTGAAGCGTACTTTTCCAAAGTTGCAAACCGTGTTCTCGACCCTTGTGCTGAAATTCTAATCAATTTATTTTTGAAAGCTCCATGTATGACGCGTCGATTATACAATGAAATCGCGAGCGCTTCGATCTGGTCTTTGATTCTGGCCAACCGGAAGCGCCGAGTCGCTGCATTATTTTGGGTAACGTCCATTGGAAGTATATATCACAATTTTTTTGCTTGTTCCAAACGCAACTTCACATAGCAATATTGGAAAGGGATCTCTTTAAGACAAAATAAGAGAAACCTCAATTGCGGTGACCCTTTGGTGATTCAAAGACCGGCGCTATCATCCACACAGTATTATTGACTAACTAGAACCTAAACTCGCATATGCAATCAGCTTCGATTATATAGTTTTATCGTCTAGCTAGAACCTGGAAACCTCTCCGCTATTTAGATAGGAAGAACACAGTATTAACGCCTAGCTGCTGATTAAGCTATCTCTGCAGACCGTCGCGTTGGGGGCCCGTCTCAAATCACTGCTATATCTTTTGCAAGATCGATTGGAGTAGACGTTAGATACTACCTAGTGGTTGCTGGATGGAAGGGGAGGTAGACCAGAGGGAGAGAAGGACGGTAGACGTAGCGGAAGGGTTGGCGAGAGTGATGGCTGGGAAGACGCTGGATTGGGTGGGTTGGGGTGGGTTCGGAGAGGTGAGGGTGGTGAAGAGGGGTGGGCCACAGAATCAGGTCCTCTCTCATTTTTTTTTCAAACAGGCTTGAACATCAGGCTTGAATCAGGCTTATTTCAGGCTTGCTACCCCCCGCCCCGCCCCCAGCACCGCGCCAGCACACGTAGAAGCATCCGAACTCGAATTGCACATACGAAAAGCGCTGTTCTACATCTAAACGCACTAAACATTCAATAACTGAAACTAAACCAGACATTACAATTAGCCTCGTCGCGCTGCCCGTAGCGCCGGGGGAGCAAGGGAGCGCTGGAGGGCGGCGGTCGCCAATGCGCATCCACATCGAACGTCGCAGCTTGTGCTGCCAGTCGCCCGCATGCGAGATCTGGGGCCGCGAGTCAGCAAGGGCGAGCGGGCCTCGGCCGGGATCGGGCGCCGGCGAGCAGCCGGCCGGGAGGAGCGCGTACCTTCATCGAGGATCGCGAGGCGAAGTCGCGCGGGGCTGCACGCCTCGAAGCAGGCAAAGATCTGGAACCGCGAGTCAGCAAGGGCGAGCGGGCCTCGGCCGGGATCGGGCGCCGGCGAGCGGCCGGCCGGGAGGAGCGCGTACCTTCATCGAGGATCGCGAGGCGAAGTCGCGCGGGGCTGCACGCCTCGAAGCAGGCAAAGATCTGGAACCGCGAGTCAGCAAGGGCGAGCGGGCCTCGGCCGGGATCGGGCGCCGGCGAGCGGCCGGCCGGGAGGAGCGCGTACCTTCATCGAGGATCGAGGGGAGCGGCCGCGCCGTGCTCAGCCTGATTCAGCCTGACCAGCCGACTCCAGCCTGATAACTATTCGAATTAGGCTTGGGTGCAGGCTGGAGTCCAGCCTGTAAAGAAATCAGGCTAGCCTGTTTGGCAATCAGGCTGGATTCAGGCTGGCGGCTCAGCCTGATTCCAGCCTGTTTTCGAATCAGGCTAGCCTGATATTAATCAGGCTGAAACAGGCTCCGGCGACCCCCCTTTTACTAGTGGGTCTCAGACCCGTCGAAGGCGGCGACGAGGGCGACGTCCGCCAGGTCCTGCTCGGTGATCTGCGCATGCGGATTCGAAGGTGAAGGGTCGTTGTCAGAAGCCGCCCGGCCGTCGCAGTACCGGCTTAAAATTCGCATGACGTCGACCTCACCTGCTGGTTCTCCTCGTCCTGGACGGCGTTCTTGCCCTTGGACTTCTTGGCGGAAAAATCCTTGCCCATGGTTGCGGTGGAGAGAAGAAGAGAACGAGGTACGCGACGCAGGAACTCTGGGTAGAGTTGACAGAGCCTCGGAGTCGGAGTTTTGTTGGGGGGTACAGCTCCCCGCGTTATTGCTTCTCCGGCCATGCACGGGTTCCTGGCGCCCGTCCCTGCGTTCCGGCTGCGCCCCAACACCCTGAGCGTGGTACCAAGTGGTGCGCCCTCGCCCACGACGTGCCCCGAGCTCAACCCAAACCTCACGCTCGCGCTCTCCCGCAGTGGGGACAGCGCCCGCGAGGCCCGCAGCGAAGAAAACTGCGCATCTAAGCTCTTCCTTCGTCCAGAAGCGGTTCCTCGGTAGCACCACCAGCCAGGGTCGCATTATGGGCCGCCCTGCGCGTACGATAGCTGAGCTCCCGGACGGTGCGAGCACCGGCCTCCGTCAAGCTCCCACATCCTTTCTATAGCTCTGCAACGCAGATGCGCCCGTCACCGCGGAGCCGGCGACCCGCACGGCGGAGCCGGAGCTCGTGGTCGCCGAGCAGCGGGCCTTCCTCCTCGAGCGCCAGGCGGCGGTGCTCCCGGACGTCGTTGAAATGAAAAAGGAGCTCAGGAAGCGCTTCCGCGCCTCCCTGAAAGCGATGACTCCCCAAGAGCTCGAGGCCGACTGTTCGCAATGCCCGCCCCGTCACGCAGGCCGCGCCTCTCCTGACGCCGCGCCCGGCAGCGCGCGCGGTGTGTGAAGCTGTGCTTCGCTCGGACGCGTACCGCCGCGCGAAGCACGTGGGCGTGTACGTGCCGCTCCCCTCGGAGCTCTCGACGTACGTGGTGCTGCAGGACCTCCTCCGCCCCGGTGCGCCCCGCCCGGGCCCGCCCCGCCTCGGGCCGCGCGCTGAGCGGGGCGGCAGGCTCGGGGAAGTACGCGTACGTGCCGCGGACGAACATGGCGGACTGCTCCATGGAGCTCCTCCGCATCGACTCGCTCTCCGAGGCGCCCCCGCCCCCGCCGCCCCCGCCGCGCCTCTCACGCGCCGACACCGCCCGCCGCCGCGCAGGTCGCCTCCGGGGACGAGCACGAGTACGCGCTGAGCGAGCCGGCGGAGACGCGCGAGGACGGCTCGCCCCGCGTGAACGGTGCGCGCCCCTCCCGGCCCCTCCCTGTGCAGCGCCGCCCACCGCTCCCTGCCGCAGCCTTCGAGGAGGGCCTGGACCTCATCCTGGTACCCGGCCTCGGCTTCGACCGCCGCGGGGGCCGCATCGGCCGCGGCAAGGGGTCCGCCGACCCCGCGCCCCCCGCTCCCCACCCTCCCGGCCCCCGCCGACGCCGGCCCGCACGCAGCTTTTACGACCGGTACCTCGAGCGCTGCGAGGCGGCCGCCGCGAAGCTCGGGAAGCCCCGGCCCTTCACCAGTGCGCCGCCCCGCGCTCGCCCTCCGCCCGCCCCCCCTCCCGGGCCCGAGCCCGGGCCGCAGTGGGCCTGGCGCTCGGCGTCCAGGAGGTGGACCGCGTACCCATGGACAAGCACGACCGGCGGCTCGACCAGGTGCCCTCCTCTGCCCCCGCCTCCCCCGCGCCCGTGACCCTGACCCGGCTCGCAGGTCGTCTTCCCCCGTTAAGCAGACCGCTTTCCTTTCACCTTATTACCTAACTATCACCTAGCATCTTTTCATTTGTGTTTTGCCCAGCGATGGCCTCGGATACGGGGTTCCATCGGCAGCCTTTAGCTTCTTTTCACAGCATTTCGGTTTCAGTACTAGTGTCAGCCAGGCCTTTTCTGTATTGTATTCGCCGCCTTTGTTTCGCAGTTAATGTTATGAATTCACCGAGTGCCACGGTGGGATAACGAATCGCGACTGCCGGCCAAGGCCGAGCTGGCGCTGGCCTAGGCCTGCCCCCGGGCCAGGTTGCCGGCGGCCAGCGCGCGCGGTGCCGCAGTGCCACGCGCGCGCGTACGTATACGGTACGTGGATTGTCCCTCGAATGCAACATGCCTACCCCGTTTCCAATTAATCGTGTACGCACCTGCAGGCAACTTCAGGCCGCGAATCAGGCGGAATCAGGCCATGGCCAGGCAACGTTAACGATCGAACGCAAACGTCCACCTGCAGCTGTACAGATGCCGGGCGCGGGCGCCAGAGGCATCCCGGACGTCGCTAGGCTCCAGCTGGATGGACAGCATAAGTTCTCGGCCGAGTTGCAGGCAGCCCTGCACGCTCAGACCAACGTCCGCATGACGCACTCGAGCCAGCCGCGCATCGCTCCCGTCGCCTACGTCGGCGGAACGCCGGCCCCTCCGCTGCGGGACCTCGTTTCGCTGGATATGTACAGCGCCGAGTGGAACTTCGACTTCGGAGACGGGAGACGGTGGGCCAAGCCGTAGCCGCATGCTGGCGTGCATCGATATCAGCTCATTTCTGGCGCACGCAGGTACAGCGGCACGACTGATTTCAAGTGGCGGGGCACGGAGACCCCAGGACATTGCGTACAGCCGGGCATCACGTCTTGCTCGCTGTACCAGACCCTCGAGTTCTATGACGCCGTGCTTCACGCGGACGAGGATACTATCAAGTGGCGCGAGGGCGGGCTCCACTACCTGGTGAGCATGCGCCCTGCGGCCGCAGCTCCCTGCGGCTGCAGCTGGCCACAGTGAATTCGAACTGCGGAACTTGATCAAAACCAACACCCTGCAGATTACGTACGATCCATCGCTCGTGTGGGGCCTGGCCGTGAACTTCGCCGTCCACGGCACCTGCCTCCCCTACGCCGCCTGCCGCTGCGACCGCAGGTGCGCTCGGGCCGCGGGGCTCCGGCCACGCACACGCAGCGCCTGACGGAGGGCGCGACGGGGCGGCGGCAGGGCGACCGAGCCCCCAGCGAAGCTCGTGCAGCTGCGCGACAAGTGGGACGCCGTCCTCCGCAGGTGGGTCCTGCCGCGTCCCCGCGCCCGCCTCGCCCCACTCGCCCCGCCTCGCCCGATCCTCGGCCGCGGTCGGCCGCACAGGGCGAAGGATGACTGGAGAAGCGTGGAATGTATGTTCGAGCACACGCCCTTCGGGTGCCAGAACAAGGGCGCTGGCTGCCCGTGGCAGCACACCGCGGGAAAGCGCTTCGGTCCGCGCTTGGGGCCCCTGCCCGACCCCGCATCCCTATTCCTGATTTGTCCCGCCCGCAGCGATGCCGTGAGCCCGAGACTGCGGCGAGTCTGCGCCGACCCCGCCGGCGGGCCGTCGATCGGTGAAGTTTATTCTTCAAAAAGCGGCTATCCTACGTGAACGAGCTCGAGCCCGAGCTCGGCTACCGGTGCCCGTAGCCGCTCGGGGGCGGCGGCTGCCAGGAGCCCGGGCCGTGGCCCTCGCCCCTGGGCCCGCCGTAGTGGTTGGAGTCCGCCCCGTAGTGCCCCTGCGGCGGCCCGTACCTATGCGGCGACGAGGGCGCCGAAGCCTGCTGCCCGTAGCCGTAGGGCCCCGGCGGTTGCTGGTGGCTGTACCCGTACCGCTCCTGCGCCTGCTGCTGCTGGTAGTGGTCTGAGTGCTGCTGCGAGTGGTGGTCAGAGTACTGCCCGTGCTGCTGCTGCTGCTGCTGCTGCTGCTGACCGTAGTGCGGGGGTGGGGGCCCGGCGTGGCCGTACTGCGGGGGCGGGGGCCCGGCGTGGCCGTAGGCTCCCCCATGGGAGGGGCCCGGGGCGGGCGCCCCGGGGCCGCCGTGGCCGACGGGCGGGTGGACGAAGGGGTTCGGGGCCGGCGCGAGCGGCGTCGGCTGCTCGGGCCCGTGCGAGTGGCCGTGGCCGTGGCCGTGGGCGTGGCGGCCGCCCGGGCTGGGGGGCGAGGCCGGCCCGCCCCGCAGGTCGAAGATGCGGAAGGGCATCGGGGGCGCCCCGGGCTCCCGCACCACCTGCCCCCGGCCCCGCTCGGAGGGGGGAAGGGGGGGGGGGGGGCGGAGGCCGGGGGCACGCACGCGGACGTGGGCGCACTTCTCGTAGAGCGGGGTCTGCGTGCGGGGGTCAGGAATTCGAAGCGGGGGAGCAGGGGGCACCGGAAAGGGCCGGGCCTGGGAGACGTGGCCGTGGAAGCCGCGGCGGTCGCAGCCGCCGATCACGCGGAGGCCGTCCGGCCACGTGAGGCGGAAACAGCCGACGCTGCCGGCGCGGCGGCCCGTCGGAAAGAGGGCGGGGGGCGGTGCGGGGGCGGGCGCACGAGGGCGAGTCGGAGGGGGCAATGACGATGGCGGCCGCCTCGGGCAGCAGGCTCTGGTACCTGCCCCGCCCCCTCGCTCCGGCCCCGCCCGGCGCGACGGCCCCCGCCCCGCTCGCGCGCGCACCCGAACTGCGTGTGGAGGTCGACCGAGGAGAGGAAGAGGCTCTGGGAGGGGTGCGTCTGCGCCCGGGGGCCCGTTGGGGCGCCGCGGGGCCCGGCGGCGCGGGGCGCAGGCGCAGGGAGGCCGCACGTGGATCCAGCCGGCGGAGAGGAGGTTGTGCTCGAGCTGCGGGTAGGGTACGCGGCTCGGTCGGGGCGGGGCCGGGTGCGGGGTACGAACGCCGCGGACCTGGGTGGCCATGAGGCTCTCCTCGCCGAAGGTCTCGCAGTTGTCCGCCGTACCCGTCTGGCGAGGGGTGAGGCCAGGGCGGGAGGACCCAGGGGAACGCGTGGGGCACCTGCTGGGGGACGAGGACCGCGACGACGCGCAGCGAGGAGCCCTGCGCGCGCCGCCGCTCGATCCGAGCCGCGGCGCCCGCCCCGCCCGGCAGGGGGACGGCACCTCCTCGACGGCGCCGAGGATGCCGCAGGTCTCGACGTTGCGCCGCGTGTTCTCCGACGCGAGCCGCTCGAACTCGTCCAGCAGCTCCCCTGCGCCCCGGGGGTACGGCTCGCCGCGGTTCCGAACCGGGGTACGCCGCCGGGGTCGCACCGGGGACGATGAGCTCCTTAAGGACGGGGGGAGGGCCCGAGGCGGCGGGGGTACTGGGCCGCGAGCCGGTGGCGTTGCCGTTCCAGTTCGGAGGCGGGGACATCGAAGGGGACATGGACGGGGAGCGGGAGGGGATGGCGGAGGGGTACGAGGACTCGTCGCCGCCGGGTCTGCAGGGCGCGTGGTCGGCGCGGGGGCCGGCGCAGGCGGGGGCGCAGTGCGGGGGGAGGTACGGGGGCGTGGCTGCGCCGCTGCGGAGGGCGCGCTCTCGCTCCTTCTTGTCCGAGCTGGAACCGCCAAGCAGGAACGAGAAGAACGAGCCCTGCGGACGCGCGCGCTCACCGCCGTAAGGCCGGTGCGCGCGCGCGCTGCCCGGCCTGCGCACCGTTCTGTTGTGCTTGCGCTTCGGCTGCGGAGCATACGGCTCCCCGCTCGCGTTCCCGGCGCTGCTGGCCCCGTTGCTGCCGCTGCTGCTCCCGCCGCCGAACCCGAAGCTGCTCCAGGACTGCAGCGGTGGTGTGAGCGGTTCGCCGCGCGGGCGCTGCGCGAGGCGGGGGGCACCAGAGAATGACTGTGCTTTGAGCTCTTGGAGCTCTTGTCCTTCTTCCTGCTCTTTCCGCTCGACCCCAATTCGAGCATTCCGCTCGCCCCATCCTCGTGTGTGATGGTCAGGTTCGCGACGGCGCCTGCGATTCGGTTCAGCGCTTCAGTGCTGCGCGGTTGCAGTGCCACGGCCCAGGCGGCAAGCCAGTGACAGCGCAGGGCCGCAGGCTCATCCGCGACGTGTCACGGCTTCCTCATTCAAAACGGCGCACCGCTAAGGCCCGACTCTGTGTGGCTCTCGAGCGGCTGCGCCATGCTTCAGCGATGCGGAGGACGGGGATGGCCGGCTGTGTCTGCAGTGCGGACCTCTGCTCTGTACATGTAGTGCGCCGCTGACCCCGGGGGCCCGGAATGAGTTCGCCCCAGGTCCATGCTTCAGATTAGCACCCCGGCTGGGGGCCAACCGCGGAGACGGCGGACTTGCAACTTGAAGTTGCAAGGCAGCGAGGGGTACGCGTGATTTGCAGGCTGCAGCTGACTGCATTCTGACCGCTGATTGCCAAGGCGAACGCTTTGACCGGACAGAGGCGTTCGATCTGTCGCGGGCCGAGCTGTGCACACGCACATCCTGTCCTCTAGGCGAACGCATGGAGGGCGAGCGAGCGCAGAAGCGTGCGAGGACCGCGGGCGAGCTGGCGGAGGCTGATACGAGCTCGGCTCAGCTCCAGCACGCCGACTCCGCGGCGATAGCGAGCTCCGAGTCACCCCCGCAGCTCGACGAGCTGCACCGCGACGCGCTCGGGGAGGTGATGCAGCAGCTCGGGTTCATTCAGGCATCGCGCCTGCGATTAGTCAGCAAGAAGATGCGCGATGTCGTCGACGCGGTCGCGTGGCGCACGATTCGGCTTAGAGTGAGGAGCGACGAACAGATCGTACGCTTTGCAGCTCAGCTGAGGCGGCCTGCCGGCATGCGGCCCATCACGTTAGACGTACACCCGATGCTGGAGGTGGAAATCCAAACCCAGCCTCCTCCGCCGCGGGCCCGCGACGCGCCTGAGATTCACGGAGCCGTCGTGTCGCTGTTCTCGGCTTGCTCGGCGTGCAGCGGAGGCCTCGGCGGCTTGCTCATCAAGGCCTCGGGCAACGAGCTGGCGGGCCTCGCTACGGCTGTGCTCGGCGCGCTGAGCGCCAGCGAGGGGGGCGGCGGCGCCCGCCAGACGCTGAAGAGCGTCGTCCTCGAGCAGGAGAGCTCGAGCACGCCGGCGCCGCGCGAGCTCGTGCGGCTGCTGGCCTGCTTCCCGCGGCTCGAGCGGCTGCGGCTGCCCCTCGTGCTGGAGGAGGCGGCGGCCGCCCTCCCGGCCGCCTTCCCCGCGCTCCGCTCCGCCGCCGTGCGGCTGCGGGACGGGGCGGCCCTCGCCGCCTTCGCGTCGCACCCGGCGCTCGAGGAGCTGGACCTGGAGCTGGAGCCGCCCGGGCGCCACGCCGCCCCCAGCCCCTACCACGCCCCGCCGGCGCGTCCACACGAGAGCGCGCGCGGCTTCGAGGCCTTCGCGGCGGGGCCCGCCGCCCGGCGCCTGCGGAAGCTCCGCGTCTCATTGTGCGCCCCTCCGATGCCCCCGCCGCGCCGCCGCCTCTGATTTCGAGCAGCGGGGCGGATGGCTTCCACGTGGGGGAGCTGCCGGCGCTCGGCCGCCTGACCTCCCTCGAGAAGCTCCAGCTCGCCGTCGGCACCGCCGTGCGCGCGGCCCCGCTGGCCCCCGCCACCAGCCCCGGCCGGCGCTTGCCGAGGCCCCGCGCAGCTGCTGCGGGAGGAGGCGGAGGCGGGGCCCCTGGAGGTGAGCATCTGCGGGCGCCACACGCCCCCGCGGGAGCCGGCGAGGGTCAGCCCGGATGTTCTGTGGCTGGCGCTGAGGCCCCTGGAGAGGCTCCGCGAGCTCGGCCTCGCCCTCGAGCCGGGCCGCCCCTGCCCAGACGCCGCCCCCTGCCCCGCCGTCTTCCGCGCCCTCGCCGGCGCCCTCGGCGCCCTCTCCGCCCGCTCCCTCGTCGCCCTCCGCCTCGTCCTCGGTGAGGGGGCCGCCCCCGCCCCCCGCCCCCGCCGCCGGATCCGCGGGGCGCGCGGCTGACGCGGCTCTGGCCGCGCTGCTCCACGACGCGGGGCCGGCGCTCGTCGAGCTCCGTTACGCCGACATGGGCCGCGAGCCGACGGCGACGCTCGCCGCCCTGCCGGCCTGCCCGCGGCTGCGCGAGCTGCACCTGCCCGGCACGCCCTCGCCGCCGTCGCCGGCGCCCTCGCCGCCTGCCCCGCGCTGGAGGCGGTGAGCGGCCTGCGGGTGCCCTTCGACGACGAGGCGGGGGCGGAGGCGGTGCTGGGGCCGCTGCGGGGCCTCGCGGAGGGCTGCCGCCTCGGGGACGGCTCGCGCCTCGTTGCCTCGCTGCTCCCGGGGGAGGGCCTGCGGGGGGACGCGATGTGCCGCGCCTGGCGCACCGTCCAGCGCCACTTCCGCGCCCTCTTCCCCAGGGCCGTCCTCCTCTAGGGCCCCCGCCCCCCACGCCTCGGCCCCTCCGGTCCCGTGCGCCCCCGCCGCCCCCGCCGGGGCCCGCATTCCGCTGACAGTCTGGCAGTCCGCCGCCTCCCCCCCCCCCCCCCCTCCCCCTCCCCCCCGCGTGCCCTGATCAGGCCGCGCCGTTGCTGTCTGGAACGCGGGGTCTTTGTTGAGCTGGTCTGTTAACGTTTCTATGTATCTATGTATGTCAAATTTTTAAAAGATTGTGGGGACAGTGATATTCAAATTAATGCGCTTCATCTGTTTCTACTGGGCCAGCGCAGTCGGAGCTCGGCGAAAGTTCGGGAGGCCCCTGATTTCATCGATTACGCGCCTACTGCTGGGCCCCGCCGGAGGACTGCGCTACTCGCCGCCGAAGTTGATCTCGCCCATCTCCTTCATGGCCTGCGGGGGCGGGGCGTCAGCGGGGGCGGGGCGGGGCGGGCGGGGCGGGGGCGCGCCTCGTAGTCCTCGAAGGTCATCTCCTCCATCTTCTTGGCGACCTCGACGCTGCGCAGCAGCCGCAGGCGCCCCGCCCCCGGCCGGCTCCCCGACGCCGTCGACGGCCGCGGCGGTAGCTCCGCGCTCCGGCCCACCGCCGGCGGCGGGGACGGCGAGGGCCCCTCGCCGGGCTGCGCGGCGCGGGACAGGGGCCGGCGCCCCCCGGGGGTGGGGGAGGACGGGGGGACGGGCGAGGCCGAGAGACCGCGCAGGGGGGCGGAGCGCGCGCTCGGAGGCACGTCGCAGCCGCGATACAGGAGCCGGTGCCGCCGCTCGCGGGCAGCCGACGGGGACTCGCTGCGGCCGCAGTCCGGCGCGGCCGCCGCATCGTCTCCGTCCGGGTCGCACGGGGACCCTAAGCTGGCTAGAGAGGAGCTGTTGCGGACTGTCGGCCGGTCGTCTTCCAGCCCGGAGAGCGATTCAGAGAGCGGTGAGTCCAGACGCGGAACTACGAGCGGCATCGGCAGCGCGCCACCGATCCGCCCGTTGTTGGAGCTGATTGAGCCGACAGGGTCCAGCTCTCTTTGGCGCCCTTTGGCGGACCGTGGCCGAGGTTTCCTCAGCACTGGCGGTGCTGAGTAGATTTGGTCGTCCTGCGGGCGGCGCGGTCAGGCGTGCTGCCATGTGCCAGAGGAAGCTATAGGGCACTCGGCCGGCCGCTATGGTCGCTGGCTGCCGCCGCTGGACCAAAAAAGCCTCTCGGCAAACACGGCCAAGCGGGCGCTTGCGGGGCTTCCATTTGATGCCATAGCAATCAGCATTGGCAACGCACTGCATCCAACGCATCCGCTCCGAAGCTTGCGTCGGCCATGCTGCGAAGCTTGCGTCGGCCACTCTAGCTCCCCTCACTGGAACTGTTAAGAGAGCAAAAGCTGTTCAATTGCGCGCGAGGAGCTGTTTGGCTCCGCAAAGAGGTGCGAGAGGAGCTTTTCTGCCCTCTTGCTAGATTTCTGGGCTCGACTCCGTCCGGGGCCGCTGCATCGATCGCGTACCCGCACCGCCCAAAACAATTTGATCGATGAAAGAGAACACCCCGGTGAACTTTGCGACGCACGCAATACTGCCTTTGCTGGCTGCGGCCGCTACCGGCGCGCTCTTGGCAAACTGGCGCTCCAAGCCGGCACCGAAGAAGAAGCCCGGCCAGCCCGTCGTCGTCGTCGATGCCTTCACTCAGGTACTCACGACGCCTTTCCCACGAGCACGCCCTAGCTAATTTGCCCTCGCGCAGTGCGCCTATGGTACGCCAGCGTCCGCCTAGGCATACGCCGGTCGGCCGCCGCGCGCCGGTCGGTTGCCGCGTGCCGGTCGGTTGCCACTCTCGGATCGACTGCCGCGCACCGATCGCACGGGTTTGGGTCCCGGCACGACTCTCGCGTCGCTGACCGGGCGCGCGTCGGCGCTCAGGCGGCAACCCGGCGGCGGTGGTCGTGCTTCCGGCGGCTCGGGACGACGCTTGGATGGCGCTCGTGGCCCGAGAGATGAATCTGAGCGAGACGGCGTTCGTGCAGAAGCGGCCTGACGGCTTCAGCCTCCGCTGGCTCACGCCCACGGTCCGCCCCCGCGCCGCCGCGCCCGCTAGCGGGAGCGCGCGGCGGGCGCCCTTCGACGCGGGGCGGGGCGGGGCGCAGGTGGAGGTGAACCTGTGCGGGCACGCGACGCTGGCGGCGAGCCACGTGCTGTGGGAGGAGGGCCACCTGGCGCGGGGCGAGGCGGCACGCTTCCACACGCGCAGCGGCGTCCTCACCGCCCGCCGCGAGGGCGACCTCATCGTCCTCGACTTCCCCGCCGCCCCGCCCCGCCCCGTCCGCCCGCCCCCGCCCCGCCCCCCGCCCCCGCCGCCCGACCCCGCCGGGGGCCCCAGATGGAGGCGAGGCTGAAGGAGAAGGTGCTGGACGTGCTCGCCCAGGGCCTCGGCGTGCCCCGCAGGGCCATCGCCGACGTCTGGCACGGCGGCGAGGACGTCCTCGTCCTGGTACCCCGCCCGCCCCGTCCCCCCCCCCCCCCCCTTCCTCCGCACCGCCGACGCGCGGGCCGGGGTACAGATCGAGGACGAGAGGCTCGTGCGGAGCGGCCTGAAGCCGAGCTCGGCCGTCCTCAACGACATCGTGTGCAGGCGCGCCGCCCCGTACCCCCGTCCCGCCCGCCCCCCTGAGGCGCGGCAGGGGTATCATCGTGACGGCGCCGAGCTCGGGGCCCAGGGAGGACTTTGTCAGTCGGTTCTTCGGTGCGCGCGGCGCCCGCCCGCCCGCCCGCCCCGCGCGTTGAAGGCCGAGGCGTGACGCGCGCGCCCAGGGCCGCGCTGCGGCATCGAGGAGGACCCGGTGAGTCGGGCCTCCCCTCCCGGCGCGGAGCTTCTTCCGACGCGGGGGCAGGTGACGGGGAGCGCGCACTGCGTGCTGGCGCCGTTCTGGGGCGAGCGGCTCGGCAAGCACTCCATGCGGGCGCACCAGGCCCGCCACCACGCCGCCCCGCCGCCCGGTCCTGCCTGGCGCCTGACGGGGACGGGGCCCGGGGCGGCAGGCGAGCGCCCGCGGGGGCGAGCTGGAGGTGGAGCTGGGGGAGGGCGGGCGCGTGCTCATCAAGGGCCGCGCCGTCACCACCCTCCGCGGCCACCTCCTCGCCTAGCCTCGCCTCCCCCACCGCCCCCCTGAACGCCCCCCTACGTGTCTCAATGTGATTCGAGATCGAGCATGGGTCCGACGTCGACGCGTGTGGTCCTTTCGAAATTGGGCCTCACGGGGTAATCTCCTCATCCGGAATCGAGCCCGCGGTTGTTCGGGCCGCAGCGACGAGCAAGAGATCTAGAGAGAGAGAGAGATGGCGGCCGCGGGGAAGCGCCCCGCCGCCGCTGTGGCGGTCGTGAGCGAGGTGAGCTGGTGCTGCGCGCCCTCGCCGCTCGGCTCACGCGCGCTCAGCGCCCACGGCTGTCGGGCGCACTCCGGGCCTTCCTCACGGATCGCGCGGACTTCGATCTCGAGAGCGCATATGTAGAGCGCCTGCAGATCATACAGCGCCGGCTGAGGTCCGCCCGGCGCTGCGATCTCCTACCGGACCCCGCCACGCATGACCGCTTCATCCGCAGGTCGGCCGGCATCTCGGACGGCCCTGAGACGCCGGGATGGTCGTGGAAGGAATTTGCAAGAGGCGTGGAAGGTGCGCGCCGCCCTGCGCCGATGGAGCGCAATCTGAGCCTTCGCGTATGAACCGCCCGCCGGCGGCAGGCCGCGCGGACGAGCGGGAGGTGCGGAGGAAGTTCGAGCGCTTCGTGCAAGTGGGCGGGGAGATCAGCGGGGAGGCGATGGACGCGGGGACGGCGGCCCAGATGGCGTACGACGTCGTCAACGCGAACCCCGACGACCCGCCCGACGCCAAAGCGTGCGCGGGGCCCCCGCCGCGCCGCCCGCGCCCCGCCGACGCCGCGCAGGTCCGTGCTGCGCGAGTTCTTCGCCGGGTGCACGCCGGCGGCGGCGAAGGAGGCCGTGAAGCTCGCCGGCGAGCTCCACGCGTGGCGCACGGGGGCGGCCGCCGCGGGGCCGGCGCCGGCGGCGCGCGGCGGCCCGCTGATGGACCGCGAGTGGGGCGAGGACCTGCCGGAGCTGCGCGGGCCCCCGCCGGCTCCTCCTCCTCCTCCCCGACAGCGACTACGAGGCCCCGCAGCCGCCCCGCCCGTCCGCCCCGCCGGCCCCGCCGCTCCCCGCCGCGCCCTCCCGCGCCCCGCTGAGCCGGTTTGCGCGCGCGCAGGATGCCGGGTCGGGCGGGGCGCGGGGTGGGGGCGAGGGGGCCGGGGGCATGGGCGGGGAGGTGGGGCGGGAGCTGGTGCTGCGCTGCGAGGACCACTGCTCGCGGGCCGGCGGCCTCTTCTCGCCCCTCGAGCTCGCCGAGCAGCTCCTCGAGACCCTCAACAAGCCCGCCTCCGGTCCGCCCGAGCCCGCCGGGCCCCCGGGGCCCGACCCGCCCCCGCCCGACGCGCCACCCCGCGCAGACGACGAGATCCAGGGCCCGCTGCTCGACCTGCTCGGCTTCGAGGCCTTCGACTTCATCGCATGGGCCATCTCCGCCGCCCCTCCCTCCAGGCCGCCCAGGCCGCCGCCGCCCGCGCCGCCGCCCAGCAGCCGGCCGGCGGCGCCCAGGGCGGGGCGGGGGGAGGCGGGAGGGCCCGGCGCTGGGCTCGCAGGTGGTCGTCCAGAGCGAGTCGGAGCGGCTGATGGGGAAGCTGCGGCGCAAGGAGGAGAAGCGCGCCGCGCGGCGGGCGGGGGCTGGGGACGGCCCGGCGGCGGCGTCGGCGGCGGCGGAGTTCCTGGCGGCGGCGGCGGCGGGGGCGGAGTCGGACCCGCGGACGCTGCGGGAGCAGCGGGAGCGGGACCTGCGGGAGGCCCCCGCGCGCGCCGCCGCCCTCCTCGGCACCGGCACCGTCGGCGGCGGCGTCCAGAAGATGGCCCTCCCCGAGGGCACCGTCTCCAAGAAGTTCAAGGCGCCGCCCCGCCGCCCCTCCGGCCCTGGGCCTGCCCTGAGCCTGCGGCAGGGGTACGAGGAGGTGCACATCCCGCCGAGCGTGCCGTCGGCGATGGGCGGGAAGGAGCGCCTCGTGCCGATAGCCGAGATGGACGACTGGGCCCGCCCCGCCTTCCACGTCCGCCCCGCCCCTCCCCACCCACGTCCGCCGGCCCCGCCCTCGCCTCACACCGGCGCAGGGGATGCGCTGCCTCAACCGGATCCAGTCGCGGCTGTACCCCGCCGCCTACCGCTCCAACGAGAACCTCCTCGTCTGCGCCCCGACCGGCGCGTTCCCCCGCCCTCCTCCTCCTCCTCCTCCCCCTCCGCCGCCGCTGACGGCGCGGCTCGTGCAGGCGCCGGCAAGACGAACATCGCCATGCTCGCCATCCTCCACGAGGCCCGCCCCTCCATACCCCCCCTGGCACCCCCCCTGACGGCCTCTCGCGGGGCAGGTGGGGCAGCACATCGTGCGGGGCGCGCTCGCCCGCGACGAGTTCAAGATCATCTACGTGGCCCCCATGAAGGCCCGCCGCCCGCCCCGCCTCCTTTCGCTCGGACCCCCTCACACGCCCGGGGCGCAGGCGCTGGCTGCGGAGGTCGTCGAGAAGTTCTCGGAGCGCCTGGCGCCCCTCTCCATGGCCCGCCCCGCCCCGCCCCGGTCCCCTCGCGCACGCGGCGCCTTCGCGCTGACGGCGGCGCAGACGGTGAAAGAGCTGACGGGGGACATGCAGCTCACCCGCAAGGAGCTCCAGGAGACCCAGGCCCGCGCCCCTGCCCCGCGGCCGGCAGCGCCCGCCGCCGGCGGCCGGCTGACCCCGGGGCAGGTGATCGTGACGACGCCGGAGAAGTGGGACGTCATCACCCGCAAGACCTCCGACACCGGCCTCGTCTCCGTCCGCCCCGCCCGCCCCGCCCCGCCGGCCCTGGCTTGTCTGAGCCCCCCCGGGCAGCTGGTGCGGTTGCTGATCATCGACGAGGTGCACCTGCTCGCCGACGACCGCGGGCCCGTCATCGAGACCCTCGTCGCCCGCACCCTCCGCATGGCCCGGCCCCTCCCCGCTCCCCGCTCCCCTTCCCCGCTGCGCCGCTCACGGCGGGGCAGGTGGAGAGCACGCAGAGCATGATCCGCATCGTGGGGCTCTCCGCCACTCTCCCCAACTACCGCGACGTCGCTGTCTTCCTCAGGCGAGGCCGCCCCC
Source organism: Cyanophora paradoxa (assembly GCA_004431415.1). Taxonomy (NCBI): domain Eukaryota; class Glaucocystophyceae; order Cyanophorales; family Cyanophoraceae; genus Cyanophora; species Cyanophora paradoxa. The sequence continues at coordinate 45,044 of QPMI01000580.1, read as the reverse complement.
GCCGCCCGCCTCCCGCCCTCTGCCCAGCTCCGCCTGACCGGGCCCGCAGGGTGAACCCGGAGACGGGCCTCTACTACTTCGACAACAGCTACCGGCCGGTGCCGCTGGCGCAGCAGTTCATCGGGGTGAGCGAGGCGAACGGGGCGAAGCGGCTGCAGCTCATCGGGGACATCTGCTACATGAAGGTCCTCGAGAGCCTCCAGCGGGGCCACCAGGTCCGCCCTACCCCCTCCCCCGCCGCCGCCGCCCTCCCCGCCCTCCGCGACCCCGCCCCGCCCCGCAGGTGATGGTCTTCGTGCACTCGCGGAAGGACACGGGGAAGACGGCGCGCATGCTCCGCGAGCTCGCCCAGCGCGACCAGAAGACCGGCGCGGCTCTCGCCCGCAGCTCCCGCCCCCGCCGGCGGGGCCGCTGACGGGGCGGCAGCGCTCTTCCTGCGGGGCAAGGCGCTGGACGAGGGGGAGGACGAGGGGAGCTTCACGGACGAGGCGGCCAGGCGGCTCGCGGCGCTGCAGCGCGAGCTCGGCAAGTCCCGCAACACCGAACTCAAGGACGTCGGCGTCTCCGGCCCGTTTTCTCCCCCCGCTCCCCCGCCGCCTCGCCTGACGCGCCCCGCAGGGATCGGGCTGCACCACGCGGGGATGCTCCGCTCCGACCGCAACATCGTCGAGCGCCTCTTCGCCTCCGGCCACCTCCGCGTCCGCCCCCGCCCCGCCCGCCCCCCCCCCGCCCTCTTCTTCCCCCCTGACCCCGCGGCAGGTGCTCTGCTGCACGGCGACGCTGGCGTGGGGCGTCAACCTCCCCGCCCACACCGTCGTCATCAAGGGCACCCAGGCGCGCGCGCCCCCGAGGCCGGCGCGCCCCTTCGGACGGCCCGGGCTCACCTTCGCGGGCCGGCGCAGGTGTACGACGCGCAGAAGGGGACGTTCACGGAGCTTTCCATGCTCGACGTCATGCAGGCCCGCCCCCGCCCGCCCCCCCGCCCCCTCTCGCTCGCCCTGAGCGGGGAGCGGGGCAGATCTTCGGGCGGGCGGGGCGGCCGCAGTACGACACGAGCGGGGAGGCGATCCTGATCACGGCGCACGACAAGCTCAAGCACTACCTCGACCTCCTCAACCACGCCATGCCCATCGAGAGCCAGGCCCGCCCCGGGGCGCCCCTCCCTCTCTTCCCCGCCCGCCCGCTGAGGCGCGGGCGGGGCGGCGGGCGCAGTTCATCAAGAAGCTGGCGGACCACCTGAACGCGGAGTGCGTGCTGGGGACGGTGACGAACGTGCGGGAGGCGTGCGAGTGGATCTCGTACACGTACCTCTACGTCCGCATGATGCGCAACCCCATGGTCTACGGTCCGCCCGGCAGGAGGATGAGGGGAAAGGGCGTCAAAGCCGCCGCTCAGCGCCTCCCGCAGGGATCACGTACCACGAGAAGGAGATGGACCCATCGCTCTCCGCGAAGCGCCGCGAGCTCGTCGAGCTCGCCGCCAAGCGCCTCCACGCCTGCCAGGTCCGCCGCGAGGGCGCCCCGCCCCGCCTCGGCCCGGCCGGCTCGCCGGGCCGAGCCGCCGGCGTGGCAGATGCTGCGGTTCGGGGAGAAGAGCGGGGCGCTGGGGGTGACGGAGCTGGGGCGCGTCGCCTCCCACTACTACATCGAGAACGAGACCGTCGAGGCCTGGAACGAGCGCCTCAAGCAGGCCCGCCCCTCCCCGCCCCTCCCCCGCCCCGCCGCCGCCCCGGCGACCCCGCCCTTACGCGGCTTCGCAGCACATGACGGAGGCGGAGCTGATCTCGCTGGTGGCGGCGGCGCACGAGTTCGCCCACGTGCAGACCCGCGACGACGAGCTCCCCGAGGTGCGGGGCGAGGGCCGGGGGGCGGGGGGCGGGGCTGGGCCAGCGCCGCCCTCTGAGGCGCCAATGCGCGCGCCGGCAGCTCGAGCGGCTGCTGCACGAGGCGTGCGAGTACCCCCCCAAGCACGGCCTCGACGCCGAGCGCGCCAAGACCAGTCCGCCCCGCCCCGCCAGCCAGCCCCGCCCCCGCCCCGCCCCGCCCCTCCGACGCGGGGCGGGGCCAGGCATTCTGCTGCAGGCGTACGTGGCGCGCGCCTTCCTCGAGAGCTTCACCCTCATCACCGACACCGCCTACATCGTCCAGTCCGCCGGCCGGTGCCCGCCCGCCGTGCTGCTCGGGGCCCCCGGGCGGGGCGGGGCGCTGAGGCGCTGGCGCAGCATCTGCCGGGCGCTCTTCGAGATCGTGCGGGGCCGGGGGTGGACGAGCCTCACGGACAAGCTGCTGACGCTGTGCAAGTGCATCGAGCGGCGCGTCTGGCCGGACCACACGCCCCTCCGCCAGTTCGAGATCCTGCCCCCCGACGTCATCGTCAAGCTCGAGACCCGCGGCGTGCGCGATTGCAAGCCAAAGCGCGCGCCCCGCGCGGCCTGAGCGCCGGGCCGCAGGCGACGGTGGAGCGGCTGCGGGACATGAGCGAGGCGGAGGTCGGGCGCCTCGTGAGCCACCCGGCGGCCGGGCCCCGCATCGCCAAGCTCGTCCGCCAGTTCCCCGCCCTCGCCCTCTCCCCCCTCGTTCAGCCCATCACCCGCACCGTCCTCCGCGTCGTCCTCAGTGAGCCGCCCGCCCCCGCCCGCATCCTGCCCGCCCGCCGAGGCCCCGGGGCGGCGGCAGCGATCACGGCGGAGTTCGAGTGGAACGAGCGGCAGCACGGGAGCGCGGAGGGGTGGTGGATCTGGGTGGAGGACGCCGAGAACGAGCACATCTACCACTCCGAGTACTTCCTCCTCCACAGGGCCCGCCCCCGCCCCCGCCCCCCGCGCCTCGACGCCCGCGCCGACCCGACGACGCGAGCAGAAGGCGAAGGAGGAGGCGCAGACGCTGGACTTCACGGTGCCGCTCTTCGAGCCGATGCCGCCGCAGTACTTCGTGCGGGCCGTCTCCGACCGCTGGCTCCACGCCGAGGCCCACGCCGAGATCGCCCTCTCCTCCGTCCGCCCCCGCGCCCGCCCCGCCCCCGGCCCAGCCGCCCCGCCCCGCCCCGCCTGACGCCGCCCCTCCTCCCTCTCCGCAGCTGATCCTGCCGGAGAAGCACCCGCCGCAAACCGACCTCCTCGACCTCGCCCCGCTCCCCCGCTCCGCCCTCCAGGTCCCCCCGCCCCTCCGTCCCTTCCCTTCGCCTCGCCCCTCACGCGGCGCCCAGGACCCGACCTTTGAGTCGCTGTACACCTTCTCCCACTTCAACCCCGTCCAGACCCAGGCGCTCCAAGCCGCGCTGCGCCCGCGCGGGGTCGGCTGACCTCGAGCTCGCTCGCCGTGGCAGGTGTTCCACACGCTGTACCACACGGACGTGAACGTGCTGCTGGGGGCCCCCACGGGCTCCGGCAAGACCGTCGTCGCCGAGCTCGCCATGCTCCGCGTCTTCCGCGAGCACCCCGGCCGCAAGGCGCGCGCTGGCCCCGCTCCACCCTCCGCCCCGGCTCCGCCGCGCCTGTCTCACACGCGGGCAGGTGATCTACATCGGGCCGCTGAAGGCGCTGGTGCGGGAGCGGATGGAGGACTGGAAGGTCCGCCTCGCCGGCCGCCTCGGCAAGGGCCTTGTCGAGCTCACCGGCGGTGCACCCGTCCCGGCCCCCTCCCCGCGACCTCTTGCCGCCCCGCGCCTCACGCCACGCGACGCTGGGCAGACGTGACGCCGGACCTGCACGCGCTGCTGAACGCCGACGTCATCTGCACGACGCCGGAGAAGTGGGACGGCGTCTCGCGGCACTGGCAGAACCGCTCGTACGTGAAGAAGGTCGGCCTCGTGATCATCGACGAGATCCACCTCCTCGGCGGCGACCGCGGGCCCATCCTCGAAGTCGTGCGCCCCTCCCCCTCGCCCTCCTCAGCGCGGCGTCCGCGCGGCCTCCCCCGACGAACGAGCGGCCCCGCGCGGGCGGCGGCAGATCGTGTCGCGGATGCGGTACATCAGCAGCCAGACGGCGGCGCCGGTGCGCTTCGTGGGGCTCTCCACCGCCATGGCCAACGCCCGCGACCTCGCCGACTGGCTCGCCATCGACACCCAGGCGCCCCCGGCCCCGCATCGCTCCCCCGCCCCGCCCCCCCTCACAGGCCGCGCAGGGCCTCTTCAACTTCCGCCCGGCGGTGCGCCCCGTGCCCCTCGAGGTCCACGTTCAGGTACCCCCCCCCCCCCCGCCCCCCTCTACCCCCCTTTCCCCCTTCCCGTCCCGGCTCTGATTCGGGGCCAGGGCTTCCCCGGCAAGCACTACTGCCCCCGCATGGCGACGATGAACAAGCCGACGTACGCCTCCATCGTCCAGCACGCCGGCGAGAAGGTCCCGCCCCGCCCCGCCCCGGCCCCGCCCCGCTCTCCTCGGCTCCGTCCTCAGCCGCGCGGGGCAGCCGGCGCTGGTCTTCGTGTCGTCGCGGCGGCAGACGCGCCTCACGGCGCTGGACCTGGTCGCCTTCGCGGCCGCCGACGAGCGCCCGCGGCGCTTCCTCCGCATGGCCCCCGAGGAGCTCGAGGGCCTGCTCGAGGCGTCGGGGGTGCGCGACGCGAGCCTGAAGCACACGCTGGCGTTCGGCATCGGGCTGCACCACGCCGGCCTACACGAGCGCGACAAGGCCCTCGTCGAGGAGCTCTTCGTCAACGAGAAGATCCAGGCGCGTGACCGTACCCCCGGCCGCCTCTTCCCCCCCCCCCCCCTGAAGGGGCTGCAGGTGCTGGTCTCGACGTCGACGCTGGCGTGGGGGGTCAACTTCCCCGCCCACCTCGTCGTCGTCAAGGCCCGCCCCGCCCCGCTCCGCCCCCGCCCCCGCCTCCCCTCACGTGGGGCACAGGGCACGGAGTACTATGACGCGAAGACGCGGCGCTACGTCGACTACCCCATCACCGACGTCCTCCAGGTACCCCCGCGGCCCCCGAGCGAGCTTTGAGGGCCCCGTCTTAGCCCGGGGGGCAGATGATGGGGCGCGCGGGGCGCCCCCAGTTCGACGCGACGGGCGTCGCCGTCGTGCTCCTCCACGGCGCGCCGTACCCCCTCCCCGCGCCCCCCTCCCATCCCCCTCTGAGCCGGTACCCCCCAGACGCGAAGAAGAACTTCTACAAGAAGTTCCTGTACGAGCCGTTCCCCGTCGAGTCCTCCCTCCCCGCCGTCCTCCACAACCACCTCAACGCCGAGGCCGCCGCCGGCACCATCGCCTCCCGCCAGGCGCGGGCTCCACTCCCGCTTCGCCCCCTTTCTGAGCGCCCCGCAGGACGCGCTGGACTACCTGACGTGGACCTACTTCTTCCGGCGCCTCGTCATGAACCCCTCCTTCTACCACCTCCAGGACGCCAGCCGCGGCGGCATCGAGCGGCACCTCTCCGCCCTCGTCGAGCGCGCCACGGCGGACCTCCAGCACGCCGGCTGCCTCGAGCTCGAGGGGGACGCGCTGCGGCCCACGACGCTGGGGCGCGTCGCCTCCTTCTACTACCTCGACTACCGCACGGCGGCCATGCTCCACCAGCGCCTCGGCGCGGGTCCGGCCGCGCTGCCCGAGCTGCTGGAGATCCTCTGCGCGGCGGAGGAGTACGCCGAGCTGCCCGTCCGCCACAACGAGGACGCCCTCAACCTCCAGGCCCGCCGCGTTCCCCCCTCTCTCTGCCTTTCCTCCCCCTCCTGCTGAGCCGCCCCGCAGCTGGCCAAGGCGGTGCCGTGGGGGATCGACCCGCGGCGGGCCGACTCGCCGCACGTGAAGGCCTGCCTGCTGCTGCAGGCGCACTTCGCCCGCGCCGCGCTCCCCGTCGCCGACTACGCGACGGACACGAAGGCCGTCCTCGACAACTCCGTCCGCATCCTCCAGGCCCGCCCCCCCGCCTCCCCCCGCCTCTTCCTCCCCCGCTGATGGCGGCGCAGGCGATGCTGGACGTGGCGGCGGACTGCGGGGCGCTGGATACGGCGCTGCAGACGCTGCACCTCTCCCAGATGGTGATGCAGGGCCGCTTCCTCGGCGCCTGCGGGGGCGGCCTGGCGTGCCTGCCCCACGTGGAGCGGGAGCACCTGCCCGCCCTCGCCGCCGCCGGCGTCTCCTGCCTCCCCGAGCTCCTCGCCCTGCCCCCCGACCGCCGCCCCGCCGCCCTCCGCGCCGCCCTCCCGCCCCGCCCGCCGACGAGGCCGCCGCCGCCGCCGCCCGCCTCCCCTCCGTCTCCGTCCGCTGGCGCCTCGAGCCCCGCGTGCCCCGCCCGGGCACCGAGGCCGCCGTCGTCGTCGAGGTGCGTACCCCCCTCCCCATCCTTCCCCTTGCGAGTCGGGGCGAGGCGGGGGGGCGCAGGTGACGCGGGAGTCTCGGTCTTCCCTCAAGATCGCCACGGGGCGCTTCCCGAAGCCGAAGGACGAGGGCTGGTTCGCGGTGGTCGGAAACCCCTCCTTCGGCCCGCCCCCCAGCGGCATCTCGGCCGGGGGCGAGCTGGTGGCGCTGAAGCGGCTGGCGCTGCGGCCGGGGTCCACGACGCGCGCCCCGCTGCGCTTCCTGGCGCCGCCGGCGGCGGGGCGGCACCGGTTCACCCTGTACCTCGTCTCGGACGCCTACGTCGGGCTCGACCAGCAGTACGACGTCCCCTTCGACGTCGCCGACGCCCCCGAGCCCGCCCCCGAGGCGGGGCCCGGGGCGGGGCGGCGGCCCCGCGGGGCGCCCCCGGCCCCCCGCTACGACGAGGAGGAGGCCGCCGCGGGGCCGGGGGACGACCAGGAGGGCTTCGAGGGCGAGATGTGAGCTCGATGTGAGCTGTCGTGGAGTGCAGACTAGCCCGCAGCAGAAGGCCCCGCATCGATCTCGTGATCGAATGCGTTTATGGATCCACAAGCGCTGTGTCGCGTGCAGAGTCCCTGCCGCTGGCTTCACGGTCTCCACCGCGGCTCGCTTCGCAGTGGGGCTAGCGGGCTGGACCCCGAGCTCGGGGGGACCGCGGTCGTTGCGCGCGCCCGCGCGCGCGCGCGCATCTCAGTCTAGATCTGGATCCAAGGCGCAGGAGGTCTCACGGAATCCGATTCGTTCGAGCATTTCTGCGCTGCGTGTTCCTGCACTACTGTTGCGGGGCGGCGGGGGTGGGCCGCTGCGGGCTCGCGCCGGCGGGGTTCAAGCACTCCTGGACTAGCCTGCGAGGGCGGGGTCGGGGGGGTCAGCGGCGGCCGGCGGGGGCGGGGCGGGGCGGGCACCGGTAGAGCATGCGGAACATGTCGGGGAAGCGGGCCTCCCCCTCCTCCATTGCCCGCTGCGCCTCCGCCGCCCCCGCCGCCACTCGCTCCGCCCGCTCCCCGCACTGCCCTCGCCCCCTGTCGCGTTGGCCGCTGGCCGGGGGGAACGGGCAGGGGCCCGGCGCACCGCGGCCAGGAGGGAAGGCACTGGCTGGCCCCCGAACTTGTTGAACGCCGCCACGTACTGGCCCCGCCCCCGGTCGGCCCCGTCCGGGTGCGGGGCGCGGCGGGGAGGGGGGTACGGCGCACGCTGAAGGCGTCGAGGGCGCGCACGAACGCCTCGTCGGGCCCGAAGCGGGACGCGTAGTCCCCCGAGACGTCCCCCACGGCCTCCTGGGAGAGGCGTGGGCGGGTTACGGGGCGGTGCGGGGCAGGGGGCGGGGGGTACGGGGCGGACGCGGAGGGCGGCCTCGATGCGGCGGAGGCGGTCGTCGGCGCGGGCGCGCCCCTCCACGCTCTGCAGGCCCCGCACCTGCCCCCGCCCCGCCGCCCTTTTCACGCGCCGCGCCGCGCGGCGAGGCCCCGGGCGGGGGGGCGGGCGCACGGCGGCCGGCTCGGCGGCGATGCCCCAGCGGAGCATGGCGCGGGCTACCCACTCGAGGCGCCGCCCCGTCCGCAGCTCGTGGTATCTGCGCCCCGGCGCTCGCTCGCGGCGGCGGGGGAGGAGGCGGGGGCCGGGGCGGCGCACCGCTCCATGAGCGTCTTCGGCGGCTGCGCGGGGTCGCTGGGCGACTGCGGCGGCTCCGAGGCCGAGGCGCGCCCCGGGGCGGGGGCGGGCGCGGAGGAGGAGGCGGCGGAGGCGGGGGAGCGGGGGAGGGGCTCCCGGGGCCCGCTGCGAGCCGGCGCCCCGGCCCGAGCGCCCCGCCGGGCTCCCCGCCCCGCTGCTGTACCCCCGGAGTGCCGCGAGCTCCTGCACCGGCCCCACTCGGCGCGGAGCGGGGGCGAGGAGAGGAACGCAGCGCACGCGGGGCCCTCGCGGGAGGAGCCGGGGCGGGCGGGATTATTTCGAGCGCGCCGGGCCCGATGCGGACGGCTGCGGCGCCAGCCACTCGGCGCGAGCGAGACTGGGGCAGGGCGGGGCGGGGCGGGGCGGGGGCGGGGGAGGGCACCGGAGGGGGGCCGGGAGGGGCGCGGGGGCGGGGCGAGGTCGGGGAGGGGGATGCCGAGGACGCGCGCCTGCCGCGGCCGGGGGCGTCGCCGGCGCGGCGGCAGACTCGAGCTCGGGGCGGCGGGGCCGACCTTGGCGGCGACCTCGGGGCGGGTGAGGATGTCCGGCAGCGTCGGCCGCGCCGCCGGGTCCAGCGTCTGTGCCCCGCCCGGCCCGCTCAGCGGGGCCGGGGTGGGGGGCGGGGTGGGGGCCGTGGCGCGCGAGGCAGGCGGCGACGAGGGCGGCGAGCTCCGGGCTGTAGCGCTTGCTGATGGGCTTGTACGCCCCCTTCTGGATCGCCGCGAACAGCGCGTGCTGCCCCACCCCCGCCCCTCACGCCGCGCCGCCCGGAGGGGCGGGGGAGGCGGGGGGGCGGGCCTTGTTGGCGGCGCCGAAGGCGTGGCGGAGCGCGGCGAGCTCGTAGAGGGTGCAGCCGAGCGCCCACACGTCGCTCGCCTCTGCGGCGGGGCGTTGGCTGCGCCGGGCAGGGGCGGGGCGGGGCGGGGGGCGGGGACCGTTGTAGGGGCGCCCCGCGGAGACCTCGGGGCTGATGTAGATGAGGGTGCCCACGCGCAGGCCCGTCCACACCCGCCGCTGCGTCATCTCCATCGCCCACCCCACGTCGCTCAGCTGCGCGCGGCGCCGCATCGCCCGAGGGGAGGGGGGGAGGCTCGAGGGGGGTACGGCGGGCGGGGCGCGCCTTGAGCGTGTCGTCCGCGTCGACCAGCACGTTCGAGGGCTTCACTGGAGGGGGTGGGGGATGTCAGATGGGGGTACAGGCGAGCACGCGGCAGGGGAATGGGGTAGAGGCACCATCGCGGTGGATCACGTGCTTCGAGTGGATGTCTGCGCGCCCCGCCGCTGAGCCCGCGTGCGGGGCGAGGTGCGCGGGGCGCGCGGCGCACGCCACAGGCCCAGAGCTATCTGGATGAACTGCAGGGGAAGGGGCGGGGCGGTGAGCAGGGGGAGGAGGGGGCGGCGGGGGTACGCGGGGCCCCGCGCACGTAACGCCAGACGGTGATCTCGGGGAAGAACCCCGCGTGGCTTTGCGCCCGCAGCTTCTGCGCCAGTGTACCCCGCTCCGCGTACTCTGCCGGGCCCCCCCGCGTCCCGCGCGGCGCGGGGCGGCGCGGGCGGAGCGGGGGGCGGGCGCGGGCACCCATGATGATGTGGATGGTGTCGTCCTGGACGAAGGAGGTGTAGTAGCGGATCACGAAGGGCGAGTTGCACGAGGCGAGGATCTTGACCTGCGCGCCCCGCCTCTCAGCGCCGCCGCGGGGCTGGGTGCGGTGCGCGGGGCGCGGGGCGGGGCGGCCGGCGCGCCTCGTTGACGGCCGCCTCGAGCGTGTTCCTCCCCATCTCCGTCACCTTCATCGTCTTGCACACGAAGACCGCCCCGTCGCCTGCGCCGCGGGGTCGGGCCGCGCCGGCGCCCCCGGCCCGCTCGCACGGCGCCGCGCACTCTTCCGCTTGACCTTCCAGGCAGAGCCGAAGCCGCCCTCGCCCAGCTTCTCCAGCCACTCGTATCCCTGCGCGCGTGCCCCTTAGCTACGCTAGGGGTGGCTCGAGCTCGCGCCCCCGGACCTCCTTCGTTGCTGGGAACCTCCACGCTGGCGCTTCCGGCACGGCGGCGGCGAGAGCTGCCGTTAGCTCCTGCGTCTGCTTCGAAAATCCGCCCACGGCAATCGGCGCATCGGCGGGGGCCGACGAGCTGGCGTTGCGCCCGGCGCTCTTCACGGGCTTCTTCCCGCCGAGACGCTGGACTTGCTTGGCTGTCAGCGCGCCTCCCTTCAGGCCCGCCGCGTTCAGCATCGGCGGCTTCGCGGCTGCAGGCCTCGATGGGCCGCCGGGCGCCGGCGCGGCCCTCATCGCCCGCTATCCGCTACGAGTTCGCTTGGCTCTCTAGACGCTTTCCCGATGTTAGCGCGTGCTATCGTTTGCTCCGAGGCTCTCGGCCGTGGTGCCGCCGCGCCGTGTTTTGAACGGGGAACCCGTAACCGGCGCCACGAGGATTCGAGCCGCAGCCTGGCAGCTGTGCGTATGCCCACCCCGTACGCGTGCCGCAGTGCCCAACTTAAGCGCAAGTTGAACTCCAGCTGCCGAGCTCAGCGGTATGCCGCCGTGCAATTGACGCAACAGATCGTCGGCCTACAGGCGCAGGGCACCCATGTAGGCCCCGAGCTCCTCCGCCCCCTGTGCGTCGTGGTCGCTCCGCTGCCGCCGCGCCGCCTGCCGCCGCGGCGCCCTCAGCCGGCGTGCTGCAGCTGCGGGGGCCGGGCGGCCGGGGGCGGGCCCGGGGGGGACGGACCTCGGCCTCGAAGGCGCGCCGGCGCTCCTTCTCCTGCTGCTGCCGCTGCCGGTTCGAGAGCTTCTTGTTCCCCTTCTCCTCCCGCCTGCCGCCGCCGCGCCCGCCGCCGGCCTCAGCAGCAGCGCGCGCGCCGCGGGGCGGGCCCAAGCTCACACGGAGCGCGGCGGAGAGGGGGCCCGTGGCGGCGGCGGCGGGGGCCCCCTGTTGATGAGGCCCGGCCCGCCCCTGCTGCGCACTGCGGGCGGGGCCGCGGTGGGCGGGCAGGGCGAAGGAGGAGGGGCGTCCCCACGGCGCGCGGGGCGCGCACTGCGGAAGGTGAGGAGCTCCGCCGCCGCGTCGACGTCGCCGCAGCACTGCGCGGGGCGGGCCGCCGGGCGGGCGTCAGGGGCGGGGTGGGGCGGAGTGGGCGGGCAGGGCCGGCTGCCTCGTCGATGGCCTCGCGGATGCGGGCGAGGTCCTCGCAGCCCGAGGCCCGGCACACCGCCGCCTCCTCCTCGCTCATCCGCGGCCCCGCCCCCACCCGGGCCCGGGCCCCCCGGCCGTGCGCGCAGGCGGGAGCGTCGAGATGGCCGGCTCCGAGTCCCCCGCCTGCTCCCGCGAGCGCACGCTGCCGTAGTGCTGCGCCCGCGTCGGCGCCGGCGCCGGCGGCGCGGGCGCACGCGGGCGGAGTGCGCGGGCGGGCCTCGTGGGAGAAGTAGGCGAGGTGCATGGTCGGGGCCCGCTCGAAGTTGACGATCTCCCTGCTACAGCGTCGAAGGCAGCGGGACGAGGGGGCCGGGGCCGGGCTGGGGCGGGGCGGGGCAGACCAGGCGGGGCTGTCGACCTGGTGGATGACGACGTTGACGCGGTAGGCGTTGCAGGCGGCGACGATCTCGAGCTGCCCGCCCCACTCCCCGTCCTCCTGCATCTCCCCCACGTACTGCTCGAAGCTCTTGTCATCCTCTGCCCGTTCCCCGCCCAGCAGCATCAGCTCGCCTCTAGCTTGGCGGGCGCGCCGGGCGGGGACGCAGCGCGCACCCATGAAGGGGGCGTATCTGCGGATGAGAGGAGAGGTCAGAGGGGGGGCGGGGGAGAGGGAGGGGCGGGGCGGGCCGGCGTACTCGTCTGGCCGCGCCGCGATGTAGTCCATGATCCGCTTGCGGTACTCCGCGTGCCGGTGCTGTGAGCCGCACAGCTGGTCCGCTATCGACCGGAAGAGGCAGTTGCCATCGCTGCGGCGTGCCGGCGAGGGTCAGCCTAAGCGCTCGCGCGCGGACCAGGTGCGCAGTCGCGCGCAGGCCGCCGGAGGGCGCGCCGCGCGGTTCCAGCTATGCGATGCCGCTCACCCCACGACATCGACGATCCTGAATCCTTTCAACCGCACTTGGTCGCTGCATGGTAAAGGGAGTTAGCTGGCGCGCCGCGGCGGGTCGAGAGCACGCAGTCACCCGAGCTTCTTTACTAAATCGTTGTCCCGAGGTTGCTTGTGCTCCTTCGTCTTTTTCGCGGCGCCGCGCTTCGCCTCGCGGCCCATAGCCGCCGCCAGGGCGCAGGGTTGCGCTCGCCCGGGGTGTGGCGGCTCAGCGGCAGGCTGCGGACGAGCAGCGGCCTTCTGCGGGGGGTAGACCCATGTGCACGGCACCGGCCTGTACCCACCCCCGGCGCCGGCCCGCCGCCTTTGCGGCCATGCCGGTCTTCCCCCCAATATTAATTGCAACCCCAATTTGAGGCCTCAACATATAACGTTAACTAGTGAGCTTTGAGCTTTGAGCTTTACAAGTTAATTTGAGCTTTGAGCTTTGAGCTTTGCAATTGAGCTTTGAGCTTTGAGCTTTGAGCTTTGAGCTTTGAGCTTTGAGCTTTGAGCTTTGAGCTTTGCAATTGAGCTTTGAGCTTTGAGCTTTGAGCTTTGAGCTTTGCAATTGAGCTTTGAGCTTTGAGCTTTGAGCTTTGAGCTTTGAGCTTTGAGCTTTGAGCTTTGAGCTTTGAGCTTTGCAATTGAGCTTTGAGCTTTGAGCTTTGAGCTTTGAGCTTTGAGCTTTGCAATTGAGCTTTGAGCTTTGAGCTTTGAGCTTTGAGCTTTGCAATTGAGCTTTGAGCTTTGAGCTTTGAGCTTTGAGCTTTGAGCTTTGAGCTTTGAGCTTTGAGCTACTTCAATTTAGGCCTCACCATATAACTAGTGAGCTTTGAGCTTTGAGCTTTGAGCTTTGAGCTACCCGAGCAGAGCTCGATCGCGAGGCCGCCGGCATGCCGCGGCCTCGCCCTCGCCCTCATCCATCGCCCTCGCCCTCGCCCTCGCCCTCGTGAGCAAGGGCCAGGCCTAGGCGTGGCCGCATCTTCTCCCCCCTGCGGCCACGGGGATGAGGCGGGGAGTGTCCCAGGCCTCGTGGGGAGCGCACTTGTGCTTGTTTGTGTACAGGTAGCAGGCCCGACAAAAGATCTGCCCTTCGGAGGGCCAGCCCTTGCGGCCATACGCCCACCGACCGGAGGACGACTCCGGCGTCGGGCAGTCTGGGTTGGAGCACCGGCCCTCGAGAACCTGCGGACGTCGACGCGGCTGATGCAGCAGGGCCGGAGAAAAGATGCCGCCGCCGACGACGTTGCCCTTCTGAACGTGTTTACTGGGGAGTGAGCCCAGTCGCACCGTTGGGAGCGCGGAGGCGCACCGCGAACATCCTCAGCACGGTGTAGAGGCCGCTCGACGCCTCTGCCAGGCGCAGCTCCGGGTCCGAGTGTGCCAGAGCTGCGAGCGCATCAGGATGTGCTGGCGGGCGCGCCAGGGAAGGTGCGCCAGGGGAAGGCGAGCGCAGGCGGCGCACCCTCTTTGAGCTCGCCGATGCCCATCTTCATGATCTCCAACATCTCATCCGCGAAGCGGTCCGCGCTGAAGCCGGCGCCGTCCAGGTACGCCCGCACGTACACGATGGCGACGTGCTTCCGGCCCCACTCCGCGTGCGCATCTCGCGCGATGTCGTCCTCGCGGGGCGACTCCTTCAAAGCCCGCTCCTCCTCGTCGCGCATGGTGAAGTACAGGCCGTCGAGGTCGACGATGAAGAGCACGAGGCCGTTCTGAGCACACAGGTGGTCAGGGGGGAGGGAAAAAGGAAAGAGAAAGGGAAGCGAATGGAAGGGATAGACAGACTAGAGCAGCAGATAGAGCAGCAGAGCTATGGCGCATCGGAGCACGAGCTGCGCTGGCGCACCTTGCTCTCCGTCATCAGGTCAGGGCGCCACAGGCGAGGCGAGCTGGCCACCTTTGCATCCTCGATGAACATGTGATGCTTGCCAAGCTCGGGATCCTTCTCCACCCGGCTCCGAAAGGCAGCCCCGACTGTCTCCGGAGTCCTGCCCACCCCCTGCATGTACTCTTCGGCCTCCTGCGGCCCGCCGGCCCCCGCCCTTCAGTTTAAACGAGGAAGCGCAGTCCTAGGAAGAAAGGACTAGTGTGGAACGCAAAGAGTGCACCTTCCGCCGGAGCCGGGAGAACTTGTTCAGAATGGTCTGCGCCGCGGCGTCCCCCCTGCACTTGTGGATCCGCAGCCACCCCAGCCGGTTCGCCTCTTTCCGCAGCTCGTGGGCTTTCCCGTACTCGCCATGGGCCCAAGGGTTCCAGTAGGAGAACGGCTCCGAGATGCGGATGGAGGCGTTCACACCCATGGTCTTCGTGCACACGTCAGTTTAGCTCTTGCGGCCAATTAAACGAAAGAGCCGACCGTGGTCTCCGTCCCGCTCTCGGCGCACAGCTTGGGGAAGTGCTCGTTACGGCCCAGCCTGCCTTTGAGGTGCCCCGGTGCTTCCGCGGCGGCGTCGTCGTCGTCGTCGATCTGTATCACCTCGCCAAAGGGCAGTTTCCGAACCTGCCCGGCGAAGCTCAGCAGAGCAACCCCTCTCAGATGATCTGACGGTGGCGCGGCGGGCCCACCGCCTCCTCGTAGCGCCCGGCCCTGCGCCGGTTCTCCTCCGCCTCCGCCTCCGACTTGATGGGGACGGCATTCAGCTCTCCGTTGCGCACAAAGGTGAAGATGCCGCCCGCGGTCCTCCCCTTCTTCAGGTCCTGCGCAGCCTTTCCTGAATGATCATCACCATAATAGTAAGGGTACCGCACCCCGCTTGGCGGCTCGAGAAAAGGGACGGCGCCGCCGGAAGGCGGCACCTGTGCGCCCGTAAGCCTCGCAGTAAACGCCAACGGTGCCTGGGCGCACCGGGGGCTCGGCGGAATCGGAATCGCCGGCGCCGCTGCCGCCGGCGCCGCCGCCTTCGAGACCCTCGCCAGACTGGGCGAGGCCGCGGTCGGCGCGTCTGAGCGTCATTAGCGGGTGGGCGCGGGGCCCCACCGACTCGTCGTAAGAAGGCATCTGTGCGCGCACGGAGTGAGTCCAGCTGCGAATGTCCGCGGCGGCTCGGCGCGAACCTCGGGCGAGGGCGGCGGGGACGCGCTAGAGCGCGCCGCAGGAGGGATAACGGCAGCGCTAGCAACATGTCGAAAGGCACGCGCGGGCGGCGAAAGCACGCCCGAGAGCCGCGGCGGCGATCGGCGCCCCGATGAGCTATGTTCGAGCGCGGCCTGCCGCAGCGGAGACTGGACGCGCGGCCGCTTGACGCGGTTTGCACCGACGCAGGGCGTGGCGAATGCATACATGCTGCCAGGCACAGTACATGCCCGTACCCCCCACGGGCGATTGCCAAGTACCCCGGGCGCGGCCCTACTACTACAACGACGGGATGCCGGAGACCGCAGCGATCGGAAATTCGGTGTTCGGTGGCATTCTTATAGCGATCGGAGCCGGCTTGTTATGGACAAGTTCTGGCTCGAGGGTGAGCACGCGCTGGAACGCTCTGGCGGCACAGACGGACTAGCGCCGACAATGGAGCAATCCTGCCTCGTCCGATGAATCCAGCGCCCCGGCTAGGCCCACGCGCGCACGCGTGCAAACCAGCGAGCCTATACCGCCGCCCCCCTTAGCTGCGCACGTTCCCGGCGCGCGGATGCCGTGCTTATAATGCATATCGTCTTCATGGCTAGATAGCAAGGAGCGCCGCGCCGCTCATAATTCCAATGTTCTGACTGCTGTCGGTTCCGCACGCAGAGCCCGCCGCCGCGCGTGTGCGAGAGATGCCAAGGGAAGGGAGGCGCGGATTGCTTCGCTTGCTCGGGGACTAAAGTGATGGCCGGTGTGCCCATGCCATCAGCACCTCCCGGTCCAGCGCTAGCATGCGCAGGCCGCGCCGGCGCCGGCGCCTCTAATCCGGATCCGCTCGGCAGGCGGGATCAAATGCAAAGTGTGCAGGGGGCGGGGCAGGATACTCTGCAAGCGCTGCAAGGGCCAAGGGTTGTTGCTGCCTTTGTAGCACGCGTAGCTTAGCTTTTTGAGGCAACTAGGTATACGTAGAACGCGTTTGATCGTGTGCTTTGTTAGAAATAGCCTTCAGGTTCAACAGAAACGTGGTTCAAGTCGTTCGCATGCAATCCACACCGTTAATTGAGCGGGCGCCCAACTTGAGCGGCCCAAGGTGATCAAGAGGATATCGATGGTGATACGCATCATTCATGACCAAAGAGAAAAAGCACAAAAGATGAGGGCGGGCGCCTGGCTTGTCGCTAGAGCTAAGGGCTACGAAATAGAAGGCGAGGGCTGCGGGCTACTTCCAGGAGGGGAGGGCGGCGTCGGCCTTGGCGCGGCGCTCGAGCTGCGGGGCGCGGGGGCGCGTGAGGCGCGTCGGGGCGCGGGGGCGGGCGCGGCGGGGACGGACGGCGAGGGCGGAAGCCTCGGCGCGCTTGGCGGCGAGGATCTCCTTGCGCTGCCGCACCCGCTCGTAGTAGTCCTCCAGCCCCTTGCGCACCCGCTCGTCCACCGACGCCGGGCCCGCCAGCGGGTTGATGCCCCGCGCCCCCGGCCCCGCACCCTCCCCCTCGTCCCCCTCCTCCTCCTCCTCGCCGTACCCCCCGTCGTCCTCGTCGCCGTAGCCGTAGCCGGCGCCGTTGGCGTCGGGGTGGCCGTAGCCGTAGCCCTCGCTCTCGCCGGCCGAGTCCCCCTCGAGGAGCTCCTCGGCGCGGCGCCGCGCCGCCGCCTCCGCCGCCCCCGGCCCGCCCGGCGTGCGCCGCTCGAAGTCCAGCCGCCGCCGCTCTCGTGGGGCCTCCTCCGGCTCCCCCGCCGCCGCCCGCACCGCCATCAGCTCTGCGCCCCGCGCGTCGGCCCCCGCCGGCTCCGGCGCGCAGGAGCGCCGGGGCGCGGGTCGCACCCTCGATGGGCGTGCGCGGCATCGCGGCGGCGAAGGAGGCGGAGGCGCGGAGGCTCGAGGAGGAGCCGCGGAGCTCGCCGCGGGCCCAGGACGGCGCGGAGGCGGCGCTGGCGGGGGCGGCGGCCTCCTCGGGGCCCCACATCGGCTTGCGGCGCGCGGTGCGGGCCTTGTGCGCCGACATGCGCAGCTCCGTGGTGAGCTGGAAGGGCTGCGGGCGCGTCCCCTGCGGCCGCCACTTCTCGCCGGTCGCGTGCGGCACGTTTTTGCGCTCCTCGCGCATGCGCCGCGCCACCTCGCAGCGCTCCAGGAACTCCTGCACGCCCTTGCCGCCGCCGCCCGTCGGCGAGCCGGCCCCGCCCTTGGGCGACCGCGGCGAGAGCGCCAGCGCCCCGATCTCGTACGCGCTGACCACCGCGTCGCTCGGGCTCTGCGCGCGCCAGCGGCTCGTCAGCGGCGGCGGCTGGCGCTGGGAGGCGGAAAGCGGGGGCGGACCTTCTCGAGTGAGGGGCGGAAGGTGCAGGCGGCGATCTCGCGCTGCTCCATCTCCCGCCGCTGCCGATCCAGACGCTCGTCCAGCTTCGCCTTCCTGCGGGGGCGCGAGGGCGGCCGGTCACGCCGCGCCTGCCGACAAACACGGGTGCGGCGCGGTGCGGGCGGGGCGCGCCAGCGCATGTGCCGCTCGAAGTGGTCCCCGAGGCCGCCCGGCGGATGCTCCATCCCCGGCACGTTCTTCAGCGTCCGCGGCGCGAACGTGCACTCCTGCCGCCGGCCCGGCGCGTCACGCGGGCGGCCGGGAGGCGCAGTCGGCGCGCGGCGAGCGGGGCGGGGCGGCACCTTGACTTCGGCCTCGTCCTTCTGGGCCTTGAGCTCGGCGCGGCGGCGCTGGACGTCCTCGTTGACGTGGTGGTAGAGGCGCTCGTGCGTGGCGACCGGCGGCCGGCTCGCGCTCGCCATCTGGGCGCTGTTCGCGTCGATCTTCGGCTGGAAGGTCAGGTTCGCGTCCTGCACGCCCCGCGTGAACTTGTCGGGCGAGACGGCCTTGTTCGCGCCCCACGATTTGGCGTTGAACGACTTTACGCCGCTCAGCAGCCGCTCCTGGACGCTCACGCCCGTCCTCGAGGCAATCGCCTCGCTCCGCGGGTTGATGGCCGGCTTCTTCGGAGCGAACCGCCCTGCATCGCCCGTCAGCGCCGCGTGGGCCCGTGCCGGGGGCGGCGACTCACGCTCTACCATGCGCTCCCTCCGCTGCTCGTACTCGTTCGCCTTCTGGTAGAGCCGCGACACCACGTCCGGGCGCGAACGCTGCCGCTCCATGTGCCCGTAATGCTCAACATGCTCGTGCGCGTTCAGCTCTTGCTCGTCAAACATGTAAGCTTCCGCTTCCGGGTGAGACTCCTCGTGAGGCCCGCCGTTTGCCTCCAGCTCCGCGGCCCGCTCGCGCTGCTCGCACGGCAGAGTAAGGAAGGCGATGGCGGAGCGAGCGCAGGGGGCAGACCGCGTCGTTTTCCGATGGCAGTGCGGCCGCAGGCACTTGCGAAACCGGCTGGGGGCCTTCTGCCGCCGCATCCTGGCCAGCTTGTAGTGCCTGAAGTGCCTGGAGCCGCTGCTTCACTCGTTGCTCGAGGACCGACATCGCTCGCTCGGGCAGACCCGCCCACGCGGGGTCGCGGGTGAGTTGAACTTGCTGTCCGGATGAGCGCTTCGTTCGTAAACCGGAGTGACTGGTTCGCTCCTCGCTCGCTAACTAACGCCAATCGATCGACAATAGGGGTATGCGAACTTGACGCACGCTGCGAGCTCCGACTCGGCGATATCGATCCAGCTCACCGCATGGCCTCGCAGCTAGCGCGCTGGCTAGCGCCCGCATGATGGAGCGCCTGTATGACACACAGCACCTCAAGTACAAGTACCTCAAGTATGATCACGCGAGAGGTTGCGTACGCGCCGATGTTCGTCGGGTCGGTGCTGTCGCCGCCGGCAGCGCGCCGATCCTCCTCCTGCAGCAGCGCTCTGTACATTTCATCCAGCTGCAGAAACGCAATCGCTGTCCGCGGAAGGCGAGGCCCTGCAGCTGTGACCGTTCCAGCGAGACACTCATTCAGCACGGAAGCACACGGAATTACGTGGACCTAGCTGCAGGGAAGGGGCGGGGCCGACGGGCCGGGGGTGGTCTACGCGTCGTCGTCGCTGGCGGAGCCGTAGGCGGCGAGGAGGGCGAGGCCGGCCGGCTCCTTCGCCTTCTTCTTCTTCGCCTTGACGATCACCAGCGGCACCGCCGGCGCCGCCGCCTCCTCCTCCTTCGCCTTCGCCACCGGGTCCTCCTTCCCCGCCGTCAGCACTGCCCGGCGGGGCGCGGCCCGAGGGTCAGCGGCGGCGGGCGGCCGGGGGGGCGAGCGGGGGCGCCGCACCGGCGGAGGCGGAGGGCTTGGCGGCCGGCTTGGCGGCCGGCTTCGGGGCCGGCTTGGAGCTGCCGCTGCTGCCGCTGGGCGGGGCGGGCCGTCCTCGGGGGCGCCCTCGGCGTCGGCGGGGCCGGTGCCCCACTGCTCCTTGGGGCGAAGACGTACTTGCCGGCCCCGAACTTGGACGCCTTCTTCGGCGCCTGCCGCGAGCGTCGGCGGCGTCGGCGGGCGCGCGGGGCCCGGGCGGGGCGGGCGGGGCGGGGCGGGGCGGGGCGGGGCGCGCCTCCGAGTCGACCGACCAGTTGTCGTCGTCCTCCTCCTCCCCGTCCTCCTCGTCGTCCCCGCCCTCGAGCCGCTTCACCTGCGCGCCGGTGAGCCCCGCGCCTGCCCGCGCCGCCCCCCGCCAGAGGCACCGTGTAGGTGGCCTTGCGGAACATCTCGGCGGCGAGGCGGTCGTCCTCCTCCTCCTGCAGCCGCTGCGGGGCGCGCGTCGGGCGTCGGGCGTCGTGCGCGGCGTGCGAGGGGAAGGGGCCGGCGGGGCGGGGCGGGGCCAGCGCACGCGCTTCTCGGCGGCCTCGCGGCGGCGCTCGTCGAGGAGGGAGTCGACGTCGGTGGCCGAGTTCGCCGCGTTCAGCGCCTTGATCTCGTCCAGCGCGTCCAGGATGTCTGCAAGGCGTCGGCGGCGGCCGGCCCGGGGCGGGGGCGCGGGGCGCACCCATCTCCCGCTTCGAGTCCATGGTGCGGTTCTCGAGGGCCTTCATCGCGTTGCCCTCCTCCTCGTTCGCCCGCTGGCTCTTCGCCCTCTCCTCCTGCGGCCCCGCCGTGAGCCGCGCCCCGCCGGGCGCGCGGGGCCGGGGGCGCGGGGCGCGGGGGGCGCACCTCCTCCGCCCGGGCCTTCCACGGCTCGAAGTTCCGGATGACTCCGACCTCGGCCGTGTAGTCGCTGCGCGCCCCGTCAGCACGCGCCGCGCCGGCCTGCTCTCGGGGGCGGGGCGGCGGGCCTGTTCTTGGGGTCGGTCTTGATGGTGAACTCGGCGGAGCAGCGGGGGCAGCGCATGTAGAGGCGGAAGATCTTGATGCCGAGGTAGTCCTCGTTCTCCACCGTCTCCTTCCGCGAGTTGAACTTCTTCCCCTTGTAGATGTACTCCCCGCACGTCGTGCACCTGCCCGGGGCCCCGCCCCGCTCGCCCCCCGGCCCCCGGGGCGGGGCGGGGCGGGGCGCGCGGGGCCGGGCGCGGGGACGCACTGGACGCTCATCGGCATCATCATACGAATCTTGATCTGGTCATTCTTCGGCCGCTTCCGCTTCGTGAGCTTCTCCGGGTCGAAGTCCGGCGGCTGCGGGCAGGCGCCGTCAGCCGCGCGCTCGGCGAGGGCGCGCCGCGGCGGCAGCGGGACGCAAGGCGGGCCGCAGCACGCACGTAGTACTTGTTGATGACCTTGCGCTCGCCCATGGCTTAGCTGCGGGAGCCCGGGGCGCGGATGTGAGCCTCACACGACGCCCGCGAGGGCGGCTGCGAGTGCTCCGCGAAGGCGCACTGGCTTGCGCGTGGTTCGCGGGGCCCGGCGAGAGTTCTTCCACCGATGTGCGCTGTGACGCTCGCTGGGGCGACGGCGCCGTCAGTGCAGGCCGACGCGCCGGTCCGCGAGGCGCGACGGACCTGAAGAACGAGTCTTTCCTTCGAGAGAGCTGTGCGCCAGATGCCTGGCCGCGGAAGGGGCTGCGCGAGCCGGTTGGACACCGCGGCGGTCGGGGCGTATGCAAACAACTTCTTGTGCACCTGATCCGCGCGTCTGCTGCGCGGCGAACGGCCAGGCTCAGGAGTTTGCTTCTGGGCCTGGGTACTACGAAGGAGGTGGGCTGGGTACAATCGAACAAACGCGCGACAAACTCGTCGGCCGCCTTCGTCTCGCTGCTGCCTCCTGTCCTTCTTGATCAACGCAGCGGCCGCATCCGAGCTGCGACTTGGCCGGCATCGACCAAGTCGGCCAAGCATGTTCAAGCTGGTCGTGGAGGCGAACGGCCCCCAACCCGAGCTCCCGCAGCCCATCATCTCCCACGAGCCTGCGGCGCCGACCCCGCTGCGCAGGCCCCGCCGCAGCACCAGCAAGGGCAAGGTCGGCGTTCATCTGACGCCCTGGACGCGCGTGTCGCCCCGAGTGCATGGCTGATGAATCGGACGCAGGACGAGGTGAAGAAGATGTCGAGCGTCAAAGGAGCGCCCTCCGACAAGCCGCCACACTCGCCGGGGCCGATTCCCAGCGCCGCTTCACCTGAGCATTCCAGCTCGCACGTGGGCCGTGCAGCTCGTCCGGAGCGCTCCCAGGCAGCCACACAGCCGGCGCAGGAAGCCTCGAGCGCTTCGGCGGCCGCGCCGATCTCGCCGCGAAAGCTCGAGAAGATGCCGGCGACCGCAGCCGCGCCATCGGAGCCGAAGGAGGAGGCGGGGGCCATTCCCGCGGGGCGCCCCGAGAAGCCGCCGCACGCCGGCGGGGGGAAGCCGCCGGTGCCGCCGCTGGCGCGCGCCGCCTCCGGGGACGGCGCGAAGGCCGGGGGCCCGAGCCCCGCGGCGCCGCTGCCGGCGGCCGGCTCCTCGTCGGGCGGGCCCTCGCCGCGCTCGCCGCGGGCGCCACAGGCCCCCGCCGTGCGGAAGTACGCGGCGGCGGCGGGCGGGGGCAAGGAGGAGGGCGGGGCCGTTGCGGCGCGCACGACGGAGACGGAGGGGGTTTCCTTCTACGCGGGGAACCCCAGCGTCGAGGCGCGCCGCCCCGGCCCCGCACCCACGCCGCCCCCCGGCCGGGTGCGATCCTCCCCTGGCAGGTGGTGACGGGGGTGCTGCACCTGTACCGGGAGCGGCCGGGGCCGGGGGAGCACGTGGACGGGCAGCTGCCGCACGGGCGCCTCCCCGCCATCCGCTCCAACGTCCTCGCCGTCCTCGCCGTCCCCGCCTCCATGGCCCCCGCGTCCGCCCGCCCCCGCCCCCCGCCTCGCCCCGGGGGCTCCCGCCCGCCTCGAGCCCCGCCCCGCAGCGACTTCTGCGTCTTCATCTGCTCCTACCTCAACACCGTCTCCCACGTGCCCGCCCCGCCCCCGCTCTCTCCGCCCGCGTACCCCCGCCGAACCCCCCTCCCCCCCCCAGATGCGGATCCTGCGGGACTCGTCCCCCAACAAGTACATGGCCGTCGTCACGTTCACCGACCAGGCGCGCGGCCCTCCCCCCTCGAGCCGAAAGCGCCCCCGCCGGGACTCGAACCCGGGCCGCAGGCCTCGGCGGACCGCTTCTACCGCGACTTGAACGGGAAGACCTTCACGGCCCTCGAGGTGCGGGGTACCGCGTTCCGGGGCGCGGGAGGGGAGGGGTGCAGCGCCGCCGACGGGCCGCCCCGCGCGCAGCCGGAGACGGTGCACGTGGTGTACGTCGCCGACATGCAGGTCGCCCCCGCCCCTCCTCCTTCCCCCCCGCGCGGCCGGTGCCGACGGCGGCGGCAGTTCACGTCGCCGAGCGAGGCGGGGGCCGCCCCGCTGCCCCCGCCCGGCCAGACCGAGCTCCCCACCTGCCCCGTCTGCCTCGGCCCGCCCCGCCCCGCCTCCCCGCCCCGCCCCGCCGCACCGGCGCTGAGGCCGGCGTCAGAGCGGCTGGACTCGGCGGTGAGCGGCATCCTCACCATCCTCTGCAACCACTCCTTCCACTGCTGTCCGCCCCGCCCCGCCCCGCACCCGCCCTCCCCCGCTCCTCACCGGGGGCCGGGGGCCAGCGTGCCTGTCGAAGTGGGGCGACTCGTCGTGCCCCGTCTGCCGCTACTGCCAGGCCCGCCCCCGCGTCTCGAGATCTCCTTTCCCCGCCGCCCTCGAGCCGGCGCCGGCGCCGCGCAGGAGCCGGCGGCGGGGAGCGCGTGCGACGCGTGCGGGGCGCGGGAGGACCTCTGGATTTGCCTCATCTGCGGCGCCATCGGCTGCGGCCGCTACTCCGTGCGCTCGCGCCCCCTCCAGGCGCTCATCCCTCCCGCCCCCGCCTGAAGCCTAAGCCCTGCCCTCCCCCCGCAGGGCTCGCACGCGTACGCGCACTTCACGGCGACGGCGCACTGCTACGCGATGGAGACCGTCTCCCAGCGCGTCTGGGACTACGCCGGCGACGGGTCCCGCCCCTCCCCCCCCTCGCCGCCCGGATTCCTCCAACCCCTAGGGCAGGTACGTGCACCGGCTGATCCAGAACCGGGCGGACGGGAAGCTGGTGGAGCTCTCGGCGCCGGCGGGGCCGGCGGGGCGGGGGCGGCGGGGCAGCGGGGAGGCGGCGGCGGGGGCGCTTTTCGGGGCCCCCGAGAGCGAGAGCGGGAGCGGGAGCGAGGAGGGAGAGGACGGCGAGTGGGAGGCGGTACCCCCGGAGGCCATGCGGCCCCAGGGCGCCGGCCCCGGCCCCGCCTCGCCCCCCGGCCCCGCGGGGCCCCTGGGGCCCTTCGGGCGCGGCTCCCGCGCCTGGCGCCGCGAGGAGCGCGACATCGTCATGAGCGTGCGCCCGGGCCGGGGCCGGGGCCGGGGCCGCCCCCTCGGCGGGTCCCCGCCTCAAAGCGTGGCGGGGCGCGCGCAGAGCAAGCTGGAGGCGCTGGCGATGGAGTACAACTACCTCCTCACCTCCCAGCTCGAGAGCGTGCGCCCGCCCCGGCCGAGTGGCGGGGACGGCGCTCGCTTAGCTCGGGGGCGGGGCGCAGCAGCGGGTGTGGTTCGAGGAGCGGGCGGCGCGGGAGGCGTGCGAGCTCGCCGCCGCTGCTCCGCCGCCGAGGACGAGGCCCGCCGTACCCCGGCCCGCCCCCCGCCGCCCGCCCCGCCTGAGGCCGCGGGGGCAGGCGCGGCGGGCGGGGGAGGGCCGCGGGGCGGCGGAGGAGCGGGCGGCGGGGGCGGAGAAGGAGCGGCGGGCGCTGGAGCGGCGCGTGCAGCTGCTCCAGCGGAAGGCCGAGGCCGCCGCCAAGGAGGCCGCCTTCGCCAAGCAGGTGCACCCCCCTCCGGCCCCGCCCCGGGGCCCCGGGGCCCCGCGCGCGGGCTGACGCTGGGTCGGACGAACGGTCAGCTGAACGAGCAGCTGCTGGCGAACCAGGCGGAGCTGCGGGCCGCCCTCGACGCCGAGAAGGCCGCCGCCGCCGCCCGCGAGGCTGCCCTCCAGAAGCAGGTCCGCCCGCCAGGACCCCCCCAGGCCCTCACCCTCCCCTGACCTCCCGGGCGCAGGTGTCGGAGCTGTCGGAGCAGGTGCGGGACCTCATGTTCTACATGACGGCCCAGCAGGCGCGCCCCCCGGGCCCCCCGCCCCGCGCCGCCCCAGCTGACGCGCGCCGCGACGGCGGCCGTCGGGGGGGCAGACCATCGCGCAGAGCCCCGACGCCGCCGACATCCAGGTGCCCCCGCCGGCCCCGGCCCCGGCCCTGCGCCGCCCCGGGTTCGAGGCCCTGGGGCGCAGGGCGGGACGGTGGCGGTGCCGGAGCCGGAGGCGAGGCTGCGGGGCCGGCGGCGGGGCGCGGGCGCGGGGCGGCGGTAGCGGGCCCTCCCCGCGGCCTGCGAGGCTGCGCCACGCGTCTCCCCTCCGGCGTCGCTTGTATCATAGACGCGGAGCCCGCGCTCGAGGGTCCCACCGTCGAGCTCGAGAACCCTTCGTTGTACAGCCTTTCGAATTTTGCATCCGCCGGTGATTCATGATCCACTGATCATGAGCCGCTGAGCTCGAGTTTTTGCATGTGAACTTTTGAGGCCCGGCGGCCGGCACCGGATCTGGAGGGCGGGGCCCCGGGGGCTGGGGGCTGCTACGCGTACGGTGCCCGGCCAGTGCCTGACTCACTGAGTCAGTGAGCGTCATTATGCGCCTTGCAACTTGGCAAATTAAAGCAAATTAAATCAGCTGCAGCCTGGGACTCCGGGGTTTCAAGCTCTTGTTTTCCGAGGCTCGGCCCGGCGGCGGCTCTGCATTTGCCAGTTGCAAGTTGATCATGATCGTGACCGTCGGACACATCCACGTGATGAGTAGGGTACTCTCATGCATATGATCACCTGCAGAATCGAGGTTTCGAAAATCTGAACCCAAGATCGAGATCGAGATTGGTACCGGTAGCCCAGGGCCCGGCGGCCGCGGCCGCTGAGCCTCGGAGCTTTCCAGTTTTTCAAGTTTTCCTCAAACCTGGCAGATCATCGGACGCCATGTGCATGATGAATCGCAAGGTAGCTGGATGTTTTGCACAAGTAAACTACCGGTACACTGTCCATCATTGCACTGCGGCATGCTTCAAGGCTTCTGAATGAAAAACTAATGCCATGGCTATAGCACTTGCGGGTCCGATTCTCGGCCCGATGATAGACTGAAAAGAAATACGACTTGAACAATAACTAGAGCCCTCCGTCCGATAAATCAAATAAGACGCGCCCTTTGCCGTGGCGCGCCACCCCATGCATGGAATAAAGAGAAAAGCTGGAAAACGAAAAACAGAAAACCCGCCCAGGGGGTACCGGTGTCGCCGCCCTACCAGCGGGGGCCGCCGGCGGGGATGGCGGCGCCGTGCTGGGGCCCGAAGGAGGCGGGTGGGGCGGGTGCGAAGGGGCTCTGCGCCACGCCCCACGTAGAGGCGCGGGCGGCGCCCGGGGCGGCCGGGGGACCGGGAAGCGGGGCCGGGGGCGCGGGGCCGGGCGCCCCAGGCGGGCAGGGAGGCCGGGGGACGCGGGAGGGGGCCCGGGAGGGGCCCCGAGAGGGGGGCGGGGAAGCCGGCGAGGGCGAACGGGTTGCCCCCCGTCAGGGTCGCGTTCAGCGAGGCGATGCCGGGGAGCGCGCCCGACGGCCCCGCCATCCCCTGCCCCGCCCCGGGGCGGGGCGGGGGCCGACCACGTGCTCCGAGGGCGAGGGCGGGGGGCAGGCCCGGGAGGGCGGGCGGGCCGAAGGCGAAGGCGGCCGGGGGCAGGGTGAAGGAGGCCGGGGCGCGCGCGGGGCCCGGGGCCCCTGGAAGGAGGGCGAGCCCAGCGCCGGCGTGGCGACCCCGAGAGGGAGCCCCGCTGCCCCGGCGAGCCGCCGGCGGGGGCCGCGGGGGCGCCGCCGGGGACCGGGGCCGGGTGCGGAAGCGGGGGGCGGGGAGGGGCGGGAGCGGGGGCAGGGCGGGGAAGCCGCCCGGGGCCTCCTGGAAGCCAGCGAAGGAGAGGGGTGCCGAGACGCTGCGGCTCGCCCCCGCCACCCGCGAGAGCCGCCCGTTCCCCGGCCCGGCGCCGCCCCCGCGCCCCAGGACGGCCGCGCCCCGCCCCGGCCCCCGACCCGCCCGCCTCCTCCGCCTCCGCCTCGGGCTCGGCGGGGGCGCCGCGGCTCTGGGGCGGGAGGCGGGGCGGCTGCGCTGGCCGCCGCCGGCGTGGGCCTCGCGCTCGGGGGCCTCGGCGCGGCGCAGGCTCCGCGTGCCGCCGGGCGTCTGGGCCGGGGCGCGCGGCCCCTCGCCGCGCCCCTCGTCGGCGTGGAGGAGGCTGCCGACGCCGACGCCGATGGCCGACACGCTGCGGGGCGCCCCGGGCCCGTGCCCTTGCCCGTGGGCGTCGCCCCCGCGGGCGCCCCCGCCCGTGATGGAGCGGCCCGACTTGCCCGACCGCTCTGCGCCCCGCCCGCCCCGCTCGACTGGGCCGGCCGGCGGGCGGAGGGGGCGGCGCACGGGTGGCGGTCTCGTCGCGGTCGGGGGCGCCGGAGCGGCCCGTGGCGCGCGCCGCGCCGCCCTCCTCCTCTTCCCCGCCCCGGCCCCGTCCCCTCGTCCGTGTCCGCCTCCGTCTGCGCGGGGGCTCAGCGGGCCGCCGGCGCGCCGTCGCAGGCGAGGCGGCGGGCGCGCCCGCTGGGGCAGGGCGACGGAGACGTTGCGGGAGATCTTCTGCCGCGCCAGCCGCTTCGTCGACGCCGACGCCGCGGCCCCCTGCACCCGCGTCGGCCGGGCCCGAGGAGGAAGGCGGGGCGGGGCGGGGCGGGGCGGACGGCGTCGAAGTCCCAGGAGCGGCGGAGGCGGGCGCGGGCGCGGGACTCGCGCCAGAGCTCCAGCGCGAGCCGCCAGCGGCCGCCCCGCGTGAGGTGCCCCCGGCCCCTGCCCCGCAGCGCCGCCTCCTGCAGCAGCTCCGCGTCCGCCTGCGCACGCCCCGCACCGCCCCGCTCGCGCCCCGAGGGCAAGGGCTCCCGGAACGTCCCGGGGCGGCAACTCGCCTTGGTGAGGGCCATCCAGCGCTCGGCGACGAGCTGCGTGGCGGCGGCGCGCACGGCCGCCGCCGCCGCCCTCGCCCGCCCCGCCAGCGCCGCGTCGGCCGGCTCCAGCTTGGAGGGCCCGCCGCCGCCGCGCGGGCCGCCCCGGCAGCAGCGCGAACGCCAGCCGCGCCCGCAGCGCCGCTGCGCGGGGCGCCCGCCTCGGCCACGACGCGCGCAGAGACGGCGGGCGGGGGCGCACGGATGGCGCAGAGGCCGGCGGCGAAGACGAGCGCCGCGGCGCGCGTCGCCTCCGCCACAGCCGCCGGCACGCTGGGAGCCGTCAGCGGCGGCGGGGCAGCGGCAGCGAGAGTGCGTGCGTGTACCCGGAAGGCCCCCCGCGTCCAGCCCCCGCGTGTCCAGCACGATGCGGCGGAGCGCCTGCGGGGAAGGCCGCGCCCGGCGTCGGCGCTGCGCCCGGGGCGGGGCGGGGCGGGGAGACGGGGGCGCACGGGGGAGGTGAGGGCCGTGGGCGCCCCGCCGTCGGGCCCCGCGGGAGGGCCGGCCCCGCCCCATCCTCCGGCGTCAGCGCCGCCAGCGCCCGGTACGCGTCTGCCCGCCCCGCGCCTCAGCGGGCAAGCCGGCCGGCGTGCTGGGGCGCGGGCACCGAGGCGGGTGGCGGCGTAGCCGGCGGGGGTGGCGGCGGGGCGCTCCGTGGCGACCTGCAGCAGCACCTCCAGCGCCCCGCCCGCCCCTCCCGCCCGCCGCCGCCCGTCCCGCCTCTGCGCTCTGCGTTCAGCGAGCGGCCGGGCCGACGGCGGCGGGGCGCCGGAGCACCGCAGGCGGCGAGGAGGGGCGCGATGGAGACGCCGAGGGCCCGCAGCCGCGCGCTCGGCGCCCGCGCGCACGTCGCCACCACCGCCTGCGCCGGCCCCACTCAGCGGGCGGGGCGGGGGCGGGGCGGGGCGGGGCGGGGCGGCGCGCCCAGCCGCCGGCGCGGACGACGGCGTCGGGGAGGCCGGCGCGGGCGACGTTCGCCAGCGTCCGCGCCGGCACCTCCCGGTCGTCCGTCTGCGCAGCCCGCACGCTCAGCCGCCGAGGGCGGGGGCGGCGGGGCGGGGGGCGGGGCGCGCCCGGCGGACGGGGTCGAGGAAGTAGTCGCCGACGAGGCGGACGAGCCCGCGGCCCGCCATCTCCTCCGCGATGCCCCCTGCGCGCCCCCCGCACGTCGGCCCCGCCCCGCCGGGCCCTCGCCCTGCGCGGGGCCGGCGGCGCACGGCTCGCGGAGATCTCGGCGAGGAGGCTCTGCAGCGCGATCTGCTCCTCCGTCAGCCCGCACTCCGCCGCGAACTTGCGCATCTCCGCCATGGGCCACGCCGCCACCAGCCGCCGGAGGCAGTCCACTGCCCCCACCCCCCGTGAGGGCCGAGCGGCGCGGCGGGCGCGGCGCGGCGCACCGGGCACGTCGGCCGAGGCGCAGACGCGAATGAGGACGGAGAGGGCCGCGATCCGCGCCGGCGTCGCCTGCGCGTTGACGGCGACCCGCACCATGACCTCCACGCCCTGCGGGTGCATGCGGAGCTGCATGACAGCGGTCGACGACTCCTCCGTCGCCTCCGCCAGCAGCGTCAGCGCCTGCAGCTGGAGCTCCTGCGCCTGAGAGGCACACTGCGCGCGCACGCGCCGCATGGGCGAGTCAGCGACAGCCGCTGGGCCGAGTGAAGGGCGGCCACGCGGCCCGCCAGCGGGCGGGAGAGCGCGCACCTGCTTGAGCAGATTGTCCACATCATAACTGGTCTCTACACTCCCTTTCCGCTGCCTCGTTCCGCTCTGTCCGCGCTCCAGCCCTCCGCGCTGGATGTCGGCAATGCTCCACCTCCGGTCAGCAGGCTCAGGCGGCGTCGCGGTGGCGTCCGCCTTCTTCGCGGTATCTGCCGACGTGCTGGACGCTCCGCATCCCATCGAGCTGCCGCGCGAGCTCCAAAGCTCCAATCCAAAGAAAGGACTTGCCAGATCTACAAAGCGGCGACGCGGTCACCTGATGCTGGACTCTAAACCATGCATATGCTCTGCGCAATCACGGTGCGCGGCGATCGCTTGCGTGTTAAAGGCGTGCTGGGGTCGGAGCTGTCACCCTTTCGCCCCCCCTTCTTCACCGCGTACCCCACTGTGGCTCTGTCCTCTCACAGCCGAACGCGAACGCTCACTGTGGCTCACAGCCGAACGCGAACGCGATGCCGCAGCGCGCCTCCGCACCCGCGCGCTCCGTAAAGCGCAACGCGAGCAGCTCGAACGCAGCGAGCCCCGTCCAGCGCCTTTTCCGTAGCTTTCAGAACGCCGTGCCCCTTCTCCGCGCTTCGAGGTGCGCTGGTCGCGCGTACGTAAGGCTGGGACGTCTTTGGGACCTGCCTAAAGAGCGCCGGCCTGCGGGTTATTCTTTGTCTTTCATCTCCGCTGTCGTCGCAATGCATCTCCGAGGCTCACGGCATACACACGCAGCGCGGGGGATCGGCCGATCGTGACGGAGCCTGCGCCTGCACCTGCGGCCCCGCGCCGCGGGCGACGCGGCGGGGGTGGCGGAGGCGGCGGAGGTGGAAACCGTCATCACCGCTCTCCCGTGCTCTCGCTCAGCGACGCGGCGTTCTTCCAGCACATCGACAACACAGGGAAGGATTACCTGGTCGTTGGCACCTCCGCGTACTCCAAGCGATCAGCGGAGGACGCCAAGCACGTCATCCGCGATGTACGCGCCCGTCGACAGCCGCGCGCAGCTTCCGGTGGCTGATCTCCTTGTTGCGCAGGCCCATCCCGACGCCGTCGTCATCGACATGGACCCGCAGGTCGCATACGCGCGCCTGGACCCGAAGCACGGCGCAGCCGCCGAGCGCATCTCGGCGTCCCTCCCGTTCGCCTACGTCGCGGTCGCCCGCCGCGGCGTGGCCGGCCTCCTGGAGACCTACTACGTGGGCCCACGCCCATAGCGCGCGGACCTCGCTCTCATGCTCCTCCTCAGGCCTCGTCGAGCTTCGCGATGCAGCGGGCGACGGGCGTGGCGCCGGACGGCGACCTGCTCGACGCGGCGCGCGAGGCGGCGGCGCGCGGCGTCCCCGTCGTCTTCGGCGGCCGCGACGCGGTGCGCGCGTCGGGGACCCGGCCGCCGGCGCCCGTCACCCTCGGGCTCGCGCGCGCAGTCCGTGGCCCTCGACTCCGACCCGGGCTTCTCGTCCGCCGTGCGGCGCCTCACGCTCGGCTTCTGCGTCCTCGCCGCCGGCGTCCTCGCCGCCGCCATGCCCCCGGGGCCCGCCCCGCCCCCCGCTCCCCCCGCCTCCCCTCGAGACCTCCCCCTGACGCCTGCCCGCGCAGGTCCGTCGCCGGCTTCCTGCCCCCGTGGTGCGCGAGCCCCCCTCCCCGCGCCGCTGTCTCTTCCTCGCCGACGGGGCGCAGGGCGCGGCCGGGCGGGGCGCGGGTGAACGAGGCGCCCGACGGGCACCGGCCGAATCTGAAGCTGCTCGGAGCGGCCGGCGTCGCCGCCTTCTCCCTCCCCGCCGCCGCGTGGGCCATCCCCCGGTGCGCCCCCCCGCCCGCCCCCTCCCCGCCCTCCCGAACCCCGGGCGGGCGCCGGGCAGGGTGAAGACGGCGCTGGCCCGAAGGAGCGGCTGGCCCGCGAGGCCCTCGCCATCGAGCGCGGCGGCCTCACCGGCGAGGTGCCGCCCGGGCCCCGCCCGAGGCGCGGGCGCCGGGGTCTGATGCGGGGCGGGCAGGCGGCGCGGGACGAGGAGCGGCACCTCGCGTGGGCGGCGGCCGCGCACCCGCGCCTCCCGCCCTCCGCCCGCCGCGTCGTCATCGTCGCCCGCCGGCCCGCGCCCGGTCCCGCCCCCGCCCCGGCGCCCGGGCCCGGCGCGCTGCTGACGGGGCGGCAGGGGCGTGGCGTCGGTGCTGGCGTCGGGGCGGCGGCGGGCATCGACGGGGCGGCCCTCGAGGCGCCCCCGAAGGCCAGCCGCCGCCTCGTCGAGAAGGTCAACCCTCCCGCCCCCGGCCCCGTCCCGGCCCCGCTCCAGCGCCGGCGCTCGCGCGCCGCCCTTTGCCCCTCCTGACGCGGCATCGCGCCCGTCGGCCCCGCAGCGGCACGAGGAGGTGGAGCGCGGGCAGGAGGCCGCCGCGAACGCCCTCCGCGCCGCCGTCTCCGCACCGGCCTGATCGCTCGCCGTCCGCGGGGCGCGGCGTGCTGCCGAAGCATTAAAAATTTAAACTAATGTCGTTAAACTCATATCGTATCAACTGGAGCTGCTCCTTTCCCCGGAGTGTCAATCCCGGTAGCGCGTAGCGCTTCAGGCCTTGATCAAATCGAGCTTGCCATGCTGGCCAATTTTGACGTGGTAACGTGCGTTCGGCGTGCGAGTACTAGTGCCGCAGTGCTAGCGCGCCTAGCGCTAGGCTGAGCCGCTGAGCCCGGCTCCTGCGGCGTCCTGCCGCACTTCGGCAACTGCCGATCGTGACGTACGCATGCGGGCCCGAACGGTCACGATCGCGATCGGGAGTTGCCCGATCCAAATTTGATCTGGCTGGGGGGTTACAGCTCATGATAAGTCGCCGATGCTGGCGGTAGCAGAGCGCAGCTGCAGCGCAGCGTGCACGTGCGGCTTAGCTCCAGACATGGCTAAAGGAGACCATGCAGAGAAGCCCTGGCCCTGGCCGCTCCCGATTCCCGCCCACCTAGCCTGGGGCACTTCTGGAACCTCCGAGCTTCTTGATGTTAGCGCTTCCGACGAGGATGAGGACGAGCTGAGCTTGCTAAGACCTCCCTCCCGTGGCCAGACAGTCGTTCTCGATTTAAAAAAGCAAGCGGCCGCGGGACCAGCGCCCCACGCAGCGGATATGGATCCGGAGGAGCAGTGGCGCGCCGATCTGAGGTGTGAGGGAGCCGTGGCGAGCGTTGCGGCGTGCTGCAGGGGCCGCCTGCTCGTCGTCGCCCGAGTGAGCTCTTGCGCCTCTTGTGCGCACACGCGCGGCCTTATTAAGCCACGCGGCAGGTGTCAGAGCCTCGGGAGATCATGCAGCAATCTGAAGACAGTTTCTCCGGGTCGCCCCCCAGTCCGCGTGAGCGCTTTTTCGCGATCACTCGTCATCCGAAGCGCTCGTCTCGCGTCTCATGCACGCGCATGCAGGCGGCAGCCCGGGCAGGGCGCCGCGCGATTGGATCGCCGTACTTAGGCCGGAACCGGAGCTGCACCGGGTGCGCCTCAGCGCGGCCCTCCCGCTCGCGCTCGTTGACGGCCGCTTGGCCCCGCGGCCTTCTCAGTTTGCGGTCATCAGCCTGTGTCGCGCCTCCAATCCCGGCGCCTCGCAGCTTCTGAACCCCCAAGCCACGGCCGGCCTCCCCGCTTTCGTCGACCGCGAGCTCAAGGCCTCCGGTGAGGCCTCTGCTCCCGTACCCCTGCGATCCTCGTGACTCCGTGGCCCGCCAGTGGCCTCCGCCGCCCGCTCCGCCTTCCGCCTCTGCGCCACCGTCCTCGGGACCGATCCGCCTGTCTACCGGATCCTAGACGTAGCCGGTGAGCGCCGTACCCCACCCCTTCCACCTGGCACTTGTATCCCCCATGCGAGGTCTCCTCGACAGGCTCGATGTCTCTCGCGGACCTGCATCGGGCGCTGTGCGCCTCGATCGGCTGGTACGGCGCCGAAGGTGCCTCTCGCCCCTCCTCCGCCCCTTCCAGGGGTACGCGCTCAACTCGGCTCAGAGGGCGAGGGTCACCTTCACGTCTTCCACGCCCGGGGCGCCTCCTTCGTGCCCGAACCCTGCGGTCCCGGCGGCGACTGCGACGTCGACGTGCGCCGTACCCCTCCATGGCCGCCTCCCCCCCTCGGCCGAACCCGGTACCCCAGGAAGCGGGCGTGCGGCTGTGCGACCTCCGGCCGGCCCCCGGAGACGTCTTCCACTACGAATACGACATGGCGAGCGCTTGGCAGGCGCGTACCCCCGCCTGAGCTCTTCGACCCCCTCCCGCCAGGGTACGACGGGGAGCGGGCGTCGTGGGCGCGGGAGCAGGTGGCGGGGACGGCGAACGAGGGGGCGGGGCGGGGCGCGGGGTGGGACCCCGCCCACTTCGACGCGGGGGCGGTCGACGAGGCGCTTGCCGCCCTCGCCGGCTGGCGCCTCTCCGCGCCCTTCCCCTAGCGCGCCCTCGCGCCTCCTTCTCCCCCTCCGATGCCGCGCCGGGCGCACGCTGGTCCGGCATCGAGTGTACAGCAGCAGTCGTGCGTGTGTGCGTGTGTAGTGTGCGTGGTGCGTGGCATGCAGATATCGTGCGAGGCAGATATCTATATCGTAGTTTCACCAGGTGTTTCATGGCTGTTTCCTGGGGCAAGTTCTGTACTTTGAGAACCGTGTAACCGTGTTTGAATGCAGTAGTTGTAGTTGAGTGTACGCAGCACTAGTTTTAAAAACCGTAGCTATAGCTATAGCCTAGTAGCGTATGTTGTTGAATCCAGCGGACAAAATCTGGAAACGGGCCGGCCGAGCTCGAGCGGCAGGCTCGCAGGCAACCGGAGCCGGGGCTGGAGGGCGGGCGAGCTCAGGAGGAGAGGACGTCCTTGAGGGCGGCCTCGAGGGAGGGGAACTGGAAGGAGAAGCCGGCGCGCTGCGCGGCCTCGGGGACGACGCGCTGCCCCTGGAGCACCACCTGCGCCGCCTCCCCCAGCAGCACCTCCAGCGCCGGCCCCGGCACCGGCAGCCACGACGGCCTGGCCCCGGTCAGAGGGGGCGTGGGAGGGGGAGGGAGCGGGCAGGGGCGCACCGGGCCATGAGGCGGCCGAGGGTGCCGCACAGCTCCCCCATCGTCACCGGCTCCGGCGCCGTCCCGTTCAGCGCGCCCTGCCCGCCGTCAGGGGGGTACGCGCTCGGGGGGCGAGGGGGGTAGGGGCACCCGGAGGGAGCCGTCGTCGGCGGCGCGGAGGAGGAGGGAGACGAGGTCCTCGGCGTGGATCCACGAGAACCACTGCCGCCCCGAGCCCAGCGGGCCCCCGGCGAACAGCGCGAACGCCGGGATCATCTGTGCGCGTGGCCCCAAGCTAAGCGGGCGGGTACGATGCGATCCGGGGGGGGAGGGGGGGGGGGGGGGCGACCTTGGCGAGGGCGCCGCCCTCGCGGCCGAGGACGATGCCGGTGCGGACGGTCGCCACGCGGGCGCCGAACTTCTCCGCCTCGTTCGCCGCCGCCTCCCACTCCTTGCACACCTGCCGCCCCGCCCCGCCCCGCCCCGCTCGCTCGCCCCTCCGCGCCGGCCCGGGCGCCTGCGGTGCGCACCGAGGCGAGGAAGTCGTTCCCGGCGGGGCTGGACTCGGTGAAGGTCGCCGTCTCCGAGGCGCCGTAGTACCTGCCGCCGGGCGTCGGTCCGGGGCGGACCGGGTTCCCGGGGCCGCTCGGACCCGATGGCGGAAGAGTTGACGAGGACGCGGGGCCCGTTCTCGGACCCCTCCATGCCCTCCACGATGCGCCCCGTCGCCACCACCCGGCTCTCCTGCGCCCCCGCCCCCCGCTCGCCCCGCCCCGGCCCGCGCCCCGCCCGGGACCCGCGCGCCCCTCCCCGCGCGCACCCGGATCTCCTTCTTGCGCGCCTCGGACCAGCGGCCGTCCGCTGCGCGGGGGTCGGGCGCGCCCCTCGCGGCGGGGGGCGGGGCGGGCGGGGCGGACCGATGGAGGCGCCCCCGAGGTTGATGACGACGTCGACGCCCGAGAGGTCCGGCACGTCCTTCGCCCCGTCGAAGTTGATCGCCCGCACAGACGACCCGAAGATTGACGCCGCGCGGCTCGGCGAGCGCGTCAGCACCACCACCTCGTCCCCGTTCTTCAGCAGCCGCCGCACGAGCCGCTGCGCGCGCGTCGGCCGCCGCCCTAGCTGCGGCAGCCCAGGGCGCCGCCCACCTTCCCGACGAAGCCTGTGGCACCGTTGACGGCCACTTTCTGCGCGGGGACGCGTTCGGAAGAGGAGGGGCCAGCACGGCACGTGTGCCAAGACGCACCCTGCAGTCGATGAAGAAGAAGCGCGGCGCCGGCCGCGACAGCTGTGTCTGTGCCGTGTGCCGGCTGCGCACCGCCTCGCCCCGGAACGCGCTGGACCGGACATCGACCGGGGCTGCGCGGTGGGCCACGTGCGGTCGGCTGGGGCGCCTCGCACGCGCGCAACATGGCGCCTGCGCACCGCGGACGGTGTGGAAGCCGCTGAGGGGCGTGAGGGCGAACGCGGCGGCCATTGCTCGACAACAGGTGGAGGGTACTGTATTTCGGAGCGCAAGTCTGTGTATCCCCCAACTTCGCGCGAGTCGCGGCGCGACGCGTTTGCGAGAAGCGTAGAAAAGATTCAGCGGCGATATCATAGAAAAGGTTCAGCGGGCCAGGGACTTGAGCGCAGCACCCCGCGACCGTCCGCCACCCGTTGAACGCTCTCCGATCTGCGCTGGACGCTGCGCACACCACACGAGAGCTACCGGATCGTCGCATCCATCGTTCGACACGGTCGATCCGGCGTGTGAGTCTGTAGTCCGGCGTGGATCGCCGCGCGCGTGCTCGTGCAAACAACTCGCCGCGCGAGCGCCGGTGTGGGCGCGCCGCGGCCGCGACCACAGCGCTGATCGGCGGCGCGGCGCAGGTCGACAAGAACAATCCGTGTGTTTAGCGGGCCGAGCCAACGCAAGGGTCTGCAACGCCGATATCGATGCAGGACATGGCGGCACCGGCGGTGAGCGGCGGCGTGCAGCTCCTGAGCGACATCCTAGGTTGGACCTACTTCGCCGCCTGGTCGATTAGCTTCTGGCCCCAAGTGATTCTCTGCTACCGCACGAAGAGCGTGGTCGGGCTCAGCGTGCGCCCCGCCTCCGCCGCGCGCGGCCGCCCCTTCCGCGCGCCACACGCCCTGGACTCTGATGCGGGGCGCAGCTGGACTTCCTGGCGCTGAACCTGACGGGCCACACGTGCTACACCATCTACACCCTGGTGCGCCCCGCGCGCGCCGCGCGATGTCGATCCAGCTGCCACCGAATCTGCGCCGAATCTGCGGGCGCCAGCTGCACTACTGGCTCAAGCCCGACGGCTCTGTCGCCATCCAGGACATCTTCTTCGGCGTCCACGCGGTAGCCCCCCGCCGCCCCCCTCCTGATCGCCCCGGCCCCCACGTGCCGACCGGCGCCGGGCGCCCGCAGGTCGCGCTGACGGCGGTGAACTGCTTCCAAGCGGTGGTGTACGAGCGGGGCGGGGCGCGCGTGGCGCGGCCCGTGCAGGCGGCCGTTGCGCTCGTCTGGTCGGCCGGCATTCTCGGGGCCGCCCTCGTGGCCGGGCGGGCCCTCGGCTGGATGACCTTCGCCCTGATCCTCGGCAACACCAAGCTCTGCATCTCCTTCGTGAAGTACGCCCCGCAGGCATGGCTCAACTACAAGTGCACCCCTTTTCCCCCCCTCTCAATCCCCCCCCCCCTCAAGCGTGTGCGCAGGCGGAAGTCGACGCGGGGGTGGAGCATCCACAACATCCTGCTGGACTTCACGGGCGGCCTGCTCTCCATGCTGCAGCTGGTGCTCCTCTCGCAGGCGGCCGGCGGCTGGGGCCTCGTCTTCTCCAACCCCATCAAGCTCCTCCTCTCCTTCGAGTCCATGGGCTTCGACGCCCTCTTCATCGTCCAGGCGCCCCCGCCCCGCCCCGCCCCTCGCCCCCGGCCCCCGACGCCGCCCCGCCGCGGCCCCCGCAGCACTACCTGCTCTACTCCAAGGGCGACGGGTACGAGGAGATCAAGGGCGACAACGCGGGCGGCGTGTAGGCCCAGGGATGTGGCGGATGCACGTGTATCTATGTTTACGATGCTGCAGCTTCGGTTACAGGGCCTCGTACCGAGGCGCGGGGTGGGGCGGGGGCGGGGTCAGCCGGCGAGGGACTGGTACTCGACGGCGCTGGCGCGCTCGGCGGCCTCCGCGGCCGCGGCCCCCGCGTCGGGCCGCTGCACCGCGTGCACCGCGTACGCCGCCAGCCTGCGCCCGCCGCCTCGGCGGCGGGCGGGCGGGGCGGGGTCGGCGTGCGC
This sequence comes from Cyanophora paradoxa, assembly GCA_004431415.1. NCBI lineage: Eukaryota > Glaucocystophyceae > Cyanophorales > Cyanophoraceae > Cyanophora > Cyanophora paradoxa. The sequence continues at coordinate 7,505 of QPMI01000580.1, read as the reverse complement.
ACCCGGCGACGGCCCAGACGAGGAGGCAGAGGACGAGCCGCGTGAGGTTCCTGCGCCCGCGTCGGCCCCCGTCCCGGGGCGGCCCTCGGGGCGCGGGCCGGGGGCTGGGGCGGACCCGGCGCCCTCGAAGGCGTCCCAGATGCCGGCGCAGACGGTCACGCAGGCCACCAGGAAGACCCCCAGGCCCGCCTTGCCTGCGCACACACGTACCCGCCCGCTCGCGCCGGGGGCCGCGGGCCGCGCGGGGCGGGGCGGGGCGCCGGGGGCGGACCGTGCCAGCGGAGGGTGTAGGTGCCGTCGGCGGTCAGGCGCATGTACTTGAAGGCGCCCCCGGCCGCCTGGGTCGCGACCGGGGCCGGCTCAGCGAGTCGAAGGGGAAGGGGCGGGGCGGGGCGGGTCGCCGGGGTGCCTGGAGGAAGAGGAGGGTGAGGGTGAAGACGCCCCCGATCTGCGCGACCGGCGGGCCCGGCGGTGAGGCGCGAAAGAAGCGGCGCGGGGCGAGGCGGCGAGGGGCGGGCGCCTCGTGGACTCCGTGGGGCACGAGGCTCTCCCCGACCGACTTCTGCGGGGGGCTCGCCGGGGCACCGCGGGGCAGGCGGGCGGGCAGAGCGGGGCGGGTCCCACCTTGGCGGACAGAATGGCGATCAGGCCAATGCAGAGGAAAACGACGGCGCCGCCTGCGCGGGACGCTCGGCCGGCGGCGGGGCGCGGGGCGCGGGGCGCGAGGGCGGGGCGGGCCCTGGAGGTTGCGGTGGCGGACGCGCAGGGCCGACTTTTCGGTGTCCGGGCGCGCGCGGTACACCACCACGCCCTCCGCCAGCAGCAGCGTGACCGCGACCGTCATGCTGACCGGGTGCGCCGTGAAGACGCTCGGCCCGAACTGACTGCGCGGGGCGGAGCTCAGCCGCGCGGGGGGACGCGTACGACGGCCGTCGGGTCGCACGAGAAGCATGCCAAAACGATGAAGAGCGTGCCGAATGCTGCCGGCGGGGGCGTCCGGGCGTCAGGACCGTGCCGCGCGGAACGCGTGCACGGAGCGGCGGGGCGGACCCGAGACGACGTGGAATGCCACGCCGAACTTCGAGTGCAGGAAACCCTTTACGCCCGTCGCGTCCATTGTCGGGGAGGGGAGCTTCGCTGCGTCTGGCCTTCTGGCTGGCGGGGCGTACGGGGCGGCTGGCGGCCTTCGAACGCGATATCAGACGCGCTGGCGACCTGCTGGACGTAACTGCTGGAGATTCGCAAAGAAGTCAAGCCAGGACGGGTACAGCAGCACGGATCGGTTGAAATTCGCCGATGCATGTGCATATGCATGTCTGTCTCGTCGGTTCGGAGTCCTTCGAATTCTTATGATCATCGAACCTCAGCCTGCTTGCCAAAAGTTGCAATTGATCCGGCTGCGCATACTCCATATGCATCGTTAACAGAGCTAAGCTTAAGCGCTTCACAGTTCAAAACGGTTCCCGCAGAGCCGGCGCGCGTTGCCCGGGCCCGCGCGCGCGCGCCATCATCGTGCTCGGCAGCCTGCAGCTGCTTGGTCCAGCTGCATTGCTAATAAATATACACGAACGTAAATATAGCTTAGTAGCTCTGGCACACGCATTCGGGGAGTCGCGCGCGGGTTTTGGCCGCCGAACGCGTCGCACATGTACAATTGCAAGGGCGCCGCCGGCGTCAGATCTAGAGGCGGATGCGGGAGCGCATGGTGATCTCGCCGCGGCAGAGGGGGCAGCGCCGGTCCCCGCTCCAGACGCGCTCGCAGCACTCCTCGCACATGCTCGCGTGGTCGCACGGCTGCACCTGCGCGCGCGCCCCGCCGCCCCCGCCGGCGTCGGGCCCCGGTGCGCGCCCCTGGGGCCCGGGATGGCCCCGGGGCGGACCTTGACCTCGCGGGGCCGGGCGAGGCAGACGACGCAGGTCGTGGCGACCTCGGCCGCCGCCGCCGCCGCCTCCCGCACCCCGGCCTCGTACCGCAGCGCGCTCGCCCGCCGCCGCGCCCCGTCCAGCCGCTCCTCCAGCGCCCCAGCTCCCCGCCGAGAGCGCCCGCAGCCGCTCCTCCCCGACGCCGATCGAGCCGGCCAGCTCCGCACGCGCCGCCTCCAGCTCCGCCCGCAGCCGCTGCGCCTCGCCGCGCGCGGCCTCGAGCTCGGCCCGCAGCGCCGCCGCCTCGGCCTCGGCGCGTTCCGCCCGGCCCCGCGCCGCCCCGCCTCCTCCTCGGCCTCCCCGCCGCCGCCTCCAGCTCCCGCGCGGCCGCCCGCAGCCGCGCGGCCGCCCGGCCCGCCGCGCCGCGCGCGAGCTCGAGCTTCCCGCCCCTCGCCGCCGGCCGCCGGCGCGCCCTGCGCGCGCCTCAGCGGAAGCGGCGCCGAGGAACGGGTGCGTGCGAGGGGGCACCTGGGGCGGGTGCGCGGAGGAGCTCGCCCCGGCGTCGGGGTCCGCCTCCGGAGCCGCCGGGGGCGCCCGCTTGCGCTTGCGGCGCAGGGACTCGGGGACGGGGGAGAAGCTTCCCGGGAGGTGCGGGGGGGACGCCGGGGCGTACACGGGGGAGTCCGGTTCCGGGGCGTAGGACGGGGAGCGCGGGATGTACCCGGGGGAGGTCGGGCTGTACGAGGGAGACATGGGCGAGGGGGAGCGCGGGGGGCCGAGCTCGAGCTCCAGCAATCCCAGCGGCGGCGGCTCGCGCCCGTCGCCCCGGCCCGGGGAGGGCGGCCCCAGGAACCGCCCGCCCTGCCGCGCCGCGGGGAGAGGGGTCAGCTCCCCGCGCGGGCTCCGGGCGACCGGAAGGCGCGCGCACCTGGCGCTCGGGCGGCGGTGCTCGCGCTCGGGCGGCGCGGCCTCCCGGCCGGGGGCGCCGGCGGGGCGGCGCGGGCGGCGGCCGGGAGGAGCTGGAGCCGGCGGCCGGGGCGGAGGGGCGGCCTGGCGGGCGGCGAGGCCGAAGGAGAAGGAGGGGGCCGGGGCGGGTCCCGGCTGGGGCGCGGGGGGCCGGAGGAGCCAGGCCCGCACGACGCGGTCCTTGCACGCCGTCGCCAGCACCGCGCCGCCCTGCCGCCGCCGGGGCCCCGCTGAGCGGCCACCTCCGAAGGGAAGAGAGGAGGGGGGGCGGACGCGGGAGAGGGCGACGGCGTAGACGAGGTCGGGGTGGCGGGGCAGCTCCCGCACGGGCCGCCCGCCCCGCTCCCACACCCGCACCCGCCGGTCGTCCCCCGCCGTCGCCAGCAGGCTCCCGTCCTGCCCGGAGCCCCCCCGCCCGCCCGCCGTCAGGCCAGGGCGGGGCGGGCTGGATGGACGGGGCTGCGGGGGCGCCTGGGAGACGGCGAGGCCGTTGAGCTCGCCCTGGGAGGCCTGGAAGGGCACGGGCGGTGGCAGGGCGCCCCCCGGCGCCCCGCCCGGCGCCCGCTCCCACCGCAGCACCCGCCCGTCGTACCCGCCGTGAAGCACGTACCGTCCTGCGCGCGGGGCGGCGGGCGGGCGGCGTGGGCGGCGGCGGAGCGCGGGGCGGGGCGGGCGGGGCGGGCGGGGCGGGCACGGCGGCGAAGGCGACGGAGCTGACGCAGGGGCGGTGGGAGAGGAGGCGCGCCTCGCCCTGGGCCAGGCGCTGCCCCACAGGCGGCCCAGCCGCCCTCCGTCCCCGCCAGCACCTCCAGCGCCCCGTCCCCCGCCTGCCCCGCCGCGCCCCGCGTGGGCGCGCCACAGCGGGGCGGGCGGGGCGGGCGGACGCGGCGGAGGGCGACGGCGTGGACGGCGCCGGAGGCCTTGTCGCCGACGAGCCTGCGGTCGCCGCCGAGGGGCAGAGTGCGACGCGCCCCGCCTCGTCCCGAGGGCGAGGGCGGCGGGGCGGGCGCCCTCGGCGTGCGCCACGTCGACGGCGAAGACGGCGCTGCCCGTGGCGCTCGGGAAGCTGGCGAGCTCGGCGCGCGTGGCGGCGTCCCAGAGGCGCGCGACGCCGTCGCCCCCGCCCGAGGCGATGAGGGCGCCGTCCGGGGAGAAGCGGGCGGCGTAGACGGGCTTCACGCCGTGGGCCCCCACCCAGCGCTTCTCCTCGCGCACCTCGTCCACCGACCAGAGCCGCAGCGACCCGTCCGTCGAGCCCGAGACGACCCAGCGCCCGTCCTGCCGCCGCGCCGGGGCCGGCCGGAAGCGCGGCACAGCCGTCGGCGGGCGGCGGGGCGCGGGGCTCGCGGGCTCGCGGGGCGCACGGGGGAGACGTCGACGGCGACGACATCGTCCTCGTGGCCGCGGAAGGTCAGGGACTGCAGGGCCTCGCCGGGCCGCGCCCTCCAGCGCTCCACGGTCGGTGCGGTCATCGGCGGGCGCCCTTGGTTCTCGCCGTTTCAAGCGCTTCTCTACCGCCGCCGCTGGATCGCAGGCGCGCGCGCGAAGCACCCGGCACCTCGTCAGGTGACCGCCGACCGACTCGCGGCCTGAACGCCGTGCCGACGAAGACGCAAGGCTGCTAGGTGGTGTTAGCTGCCGCGAAGTGCCGCAGTGCCGGCCCGCGGCCCGGTGCTATCTGCCGCGGGTGCACCGATCGATCTCCAGAACGCGGGTTCGACGCCCGCCGAGTCCACGACTCCACGCCTTTTGAATCGCCGACTTTGTTTTTATCAGGTGACTCATAGGTACCGTTCAAGTGTACGTCACGCGTTCCGTCACCAAAATGGACCAATGAGGCATGTAACGCCTATCCAATGACCAAAACGATTCTGAAGCCGTCCCGTGATTCGAATTTGGGGCTGGGGCCCGGGGGATGGAGGGGGGGGGGAGTCCCGGGGGACTCGGATTGCGCAAGCTAGCCGGCGCATGAGATTCGCTACCCCGGCGGGGCCTGGGCCGCTGGGCGCCGGCGAGCTCGAGAATTCGAACTTCGGAAGCAGCGCGCTGCGCGCTGCAGCGCGCTAGCGCTAGCGCTGCAGTAGCGCAGCGCATGCGCAACTGCAGCGCAAGCGACACATTGCCACCGAGCTTGTTAATGTTGAGCTCCTGTTGCATGCCGATCCGGCGCGGGCGCATCACTCCCGCCAGCATGCGCAGAGGCGCCGGCAGTGGCCCGGCACAGCCTTACTAAGTTAGCTAGCGCTGGCCACGGCCGCGCCGGTCGCTTTTCCCGAGTTTCCGAAGTTCGTCCCATCCAATCACTGAGACAGCTGCGGCGGCGGCTGCTTTTCAGCAGCTGCTGCAGCGGGACGCGCGCGCGGGCGCCGGCGGGGGCGGTGATGGCGGCGGGGGCGGCCTGGGACGCGCCGCGGGAGGCCTTCGTCTCTTCGCTGGTTCTGGAGGAGGCGGCGCGCGGGGCCGGCGTCCCCATCGCGCGGCACCTCCGCGGCGCGGTGCTGCTCGCCGACGTGGCCGGCTCCGTGCGCGCCGCGCAGCAGCTTCTCGCGGAGGGCGGCGCCCGCGGCGCCGAGGTGCTCAGCGCCAAGCTCAACGCGCCCCTACGCGCCATCCTCGGCGCCGCCCGCGCTTGGGGCGGAGGTACGTACGCGTTTGGCCGCGGCCTCGCATACGTACATGTACACGCGCACAGCGCTAGCCTCGCGCCGGCCTGCGCGCTGGCGGCCCTCAGACCGACCCCGCCCCCTGACCCGAGGCGCCCACTTCCCCCAGATGCCATTCGATTCTTGGGTGACGCGGTGCGCGCGCATATGCATGCGCCCGGCCCCACGCCAATTTCAAGCCCATGGCCCATGGCCTGCCCCTCACGCCGCGGCAGGTCCTCATCCTGGTCCCGGCTGTGGAAAGCGAGGGCGGGGAGCCGGCGGCCTGCCTGCGGGCCTTCCGCATCGCCCGCGACGCCCTCGCCCCGTACCCCGTGCCGCAGGGCGTCCCGGGGGAGCCACTCAAGTACGGCGTCGCCCCGGGGGCCCCCGCGCGGCCGGCGGCTGAGGGGGCGGGCAGGGTGCACTGCGCGCTGGCGGCGGGGGCGCTGGTCGCCCTCTCCCTCGGGAGCGGCGAGGGGCCCATCGACGTCAGGTGCGCCATCGCGATCGCGATCGCGGGCCCTCGCAGGCCCCCGCGCCCGCTGAGAGCCGGCAGCCTGCACGGGGAGCCGCTCGCGCGGATGGCCTCCGCCATCGCCCTCGCCCCCACCGGCGCCCTCTGCGCCGCCCCGGAGGCCCGGCCCCGCCGCCGTGCCCCCGAGCGCCCCGCCCACGGCCCCGCGCAGGTGCTGGAGGCGGTCGGGTGCCGCGTGCCGCCCGGGGCCCTGCGCCCGGGGGGCTACGCGGTCTTCGAGGGGGCGTCGGAGGCGCTGGAGGCGGCGTGCGCGGGGCAGTGGGTCCCGGGCGCCCCGGACATCGTACCCCGCCCCCCGCGCGCCGGCCTCGCCCAGTCCTTCCGCGAGGTGCCGGCGCCCCCCGTCCGGCCCCTCTGCCTCCCGTCGGAAGCAGCGGGCGCAGATCCTGCTGGGGGACGAGCGGCTGCCGGCGTACCTGCCGCGCGACGCCCTCCGCATCCTCTCCAACCGGTGCCCCCCGAGCGCACCCCCCACCCCCCGGTCCTGCGGCCGGCCGGAGCGCTGAGGCGGGGCCTGGGGCGGCAGGGGCCGCTTCCTGCCGGAGCTGCGCGTCGTGACGTCCCTCTTCGCGCTCCTGGAGCCGGCGGGGGCCCCCGAGGCCGCCTCCCCCGACCACCCCGTCCGCCCCGCCCGCCGCCGCGCCTCGCCGCGTGCCCCGACGCCTCCGAGGGCGGCGCGCAGGGCGGGCTCTTCGTGGTGAACCGGTGCGTGCGGGTGGTGCAGGCGGCGGCGCAGCGCGCCGAGGGCGTCGTCCGCGCCTTCTTCCGCGACGACAAGGCCCGCCCCGCCCGCCCGGCGCCCCCGGCCCCGGCCCTCGTCCGACGCCCCGTGCAGGGCTTCGTGGCGCTGGTGACGTTCGGGACAGCCGGCGCCGCCCACGCCGACGACCCCCTCCGCGCCTGCGCCGCTGCCGTCCGCCCCGCCCGCCCTCGAGCTCGCCCCGTCCCGAGACCCGCCTCGGCCCCGACCCCGCCGCGCAGGTGCGCATCCGGGAGGCGTTCGCCGCCGAGGCGCTGGGGCGCGTCAGCGTCGGCCTCTGCACGGGCCGGTGCCCCCGCGCCCGCCTGCGGCCCCCGGGCCTGCGGCGCCGCCCGACGCGACGCGCCCTCCGCGTGCCCCCGCAGCGCCTTCTGCGGCCTCGTCGGCGACGAGTCGCGCTGCGAGTACAACGGTGCGGCCCCGGCCGCCCTGCCGGCGCGCCCGCGGGAAGGCTGAGGGGCGGGGCGGGGCCGGGCAGTGCTGGGGGACGCGGTGAACCGGGCGGCGCGGCTGATGGCGGCGGCGGCGGGGAGGTCTGGGCCGACCGCCCACCTTCGAGGCCGCCGCGGGGCCTTCCAGGGCGCCCCCTGCCCCCGCTCCTCGTCAAGGCGCGGCGCCCGCCCGCCGGCCCTCCGCCCCGGGCCCGGGCGGCGCTGAGGGGGCGGGGGCGCAGGGGCAGGAGGCCCCATCGAGGCCTTCAGGGTCCTCGGTCGCCGCTCCAGCTACCGCAGGCGCC